>JASJOG010000150.1:227500-707500 GCA_030142905.1 Heliopora coerulea | reverse complement strand
TTCTTTGTTTTTTATAATTCGTTTCACTTGAAAACTCATAAGGCAAAGAGGAGATCCGAACGGAAATTCTATCTAGTCGAAACCAACTTTAGTGAGCAGCGACCTACGCGCGACTTTAAGCGTTGTTGAATATTAGAAAGTGTTTTACTCGTTTTTTTCATCTATTCGACGCCACAGCTTCAGTTAATTCTTCGAAGTAGACGTAAAAGTGCTCATACAAAGAAGCGCTCATACCCCGTGTGCCCTGAACCCAGACCCTCGCGCAGTTGACTGACTGAATGATAGACATCCCCATTACTCTACCCCTGCTGCGCATACGCTCGTGGGGTAAAGAATTGGTACCTCAACAGAGTTAAAACGAAAACTCGACATTTCAAGTAAAAACCCTTCACTGAAGTGCAGGCTATAGCTTGAAAACCAATTCTTAATATTAAAATTTACGGTCGTACAGCACCATAATGCTTTCTTATTATGGTGTGTTTTGTGTTCGGTTATTTAAAATTCTGATATTCAAGACGAAATTGTCTATATGCTCATTTGTGTCGTTGTCCAAGAAGTGTCGTACAGGTATGTAGTATTTTATATTTATGAAGGAAAACCGTCAAATAATTGAGGAAATTTGTTTTTATAGTGGATTAGATTGAAAACATGTGTTCATACAAGATTATATATTATTTGTTATGTTTATATATTGCATAACATTTTTCTGTCTTCTGTGCATGTATCAAGTCAGTTTCTTTTGATTTTGAATTAGGTCGATAAAAGCTTGCTGAATACTGCTCGGGATTCAATTATTCAAGGTTTTCAATGGGCGACTAGAGAAGGACCACTGTGCGATGAACGTACGACCTCGTTCAAAGCTTTAACTTTCTATAACTGTTTGTATCGTATTTGTATCAGTGGCGTAGGAACGTTGGATTGTTGGGAAGTGCCAAATGCGAAGTTTAAAAATCAGAAATTTTTGGATTTTATTGATGTTTGAGAACGATTCTGGAACTGATAGGGAACGAAAACGTGCTTACGAAATAACTACAAATTTAGCTCAGCTGTGGGGTATTTGAATGAACAAATGGAATGCCGTAAAATCTTCAAGACTTTTAACAGCTGAGAAAAACCTTAATGAAAATGGTTTTAGAGTGTGACCAAAAAGTCCAAAGTGCATGGAGACGTGAACATGGTGTGATTGCTTTATAAGGGTAGAAGAAAATTAACGCAAAAAGATATTACTGTGGGTTCTCGTCGGCAAGTTAAAACACTTCCCGGCGTCACCCAGTTCACACACTTCAACCTAACTTTTGTCGTTTGTCATCTAACACATTAATGAGAGTAATATTTCCTGACAAAACGTAAAAACTTGAAAAATGTGTGAGGATTTTTTTAAAGTTTAAAAAGGTATAAAGGTAGATGTTTCTTTAGACTAGATTTAGACTTTCTTTAGACTTTATTAAAAAGGTATATGTTTCTTTTTTTGTGGAGGGCGAAACGTATCGGGGCGTCTCACATTTGAATATGATATTCACCGACGCAAAGTACGTTGAAATCTGCTCAGACGACGTCCTTAGTAGACTGAAGAGGACAGTTTTCTGTACAGTAATTTAGGAAGTATTTACGTTTTTAAGTATTTAATAGCATTAGAATCCATTCATTGTGTAATGCTGGGGATATTTGAATTGCAGCGATTCGCAATGTGAAGTTCAAGATCTTGGATGCTGTTGTCGCTGGTGAACCCATTCATCGTGGGGGTGGACAAATCATTCCCACTTCACGACGAGTCGCTTACTCAGCATTTCTTATGGTGAGTATATATCTATATTAATTATCATTATTATTTTTATCATCACAATTATCGTTATTATTATAGATCACCTTTATTAATTAGACTATCTGCGTATACGATTTCCGCCAGTTGGATCAAAATGCATTCTATAATGTCTGACTTCCGCAAAATATTTGTAGTAAAAATTACAATAAGTATTGGGCGAAATATCCAAGCAATTCCAGAAAAATGCTATTTTGCTGTAAAAAATACCCAACTAAGGAAAAGTACTCTGTTTAGATTCATCATATGTTGCGTCAAAGAAGAATTAAAAATGTAATGAGGTTATCGTAAGCTACGTTTACACAAGTAGGACTTTTAGTGGCGTTTCACCGAGTTTCAAGGCATTTTTTAAGGAACTGAAGGTGGGGAGGCAATCCTAAAGAAAGGGCCCTGAGCAAAATCACGTGATACCGAATATTGCTGCCACTCTTTCTGCCGAGTCCGAAATTTAGACACGAATGTATTAACGACTTTTCAAAGTTATTTAGTTAAAATTTATGCAAACATTTGCATTCAAACAAAACGTTTTTATGCGCATACCTTTACATAACTAATTGTCCTTATATTTCGCTAGTGTAACATGCTAATCCTTGGTTACTAACCAATGGTTAGCATGTTACAGGCATCCTGCTGAATCGCGAAAGAATTTTTTCATGTAGTCTCTGTTTTTAAACAATTCAGTATCTGGCCGGCTGCTTCTTCTAGTTTTTCTTTTTAGGAATTCAGCCGCTGCTTCTCTTGGATCAAAAAAGGCAGATCCTTTTCCGTTTAGTGATATCTGCAAAATGTTATTAATGGTTTCAAGTGTTAATCGCCATTTTTGAACGACTGGTGATCACGACTACTGCGCCCGCGATACATTAAGCATTTACTTTATGTAATTCTCTGAAATGTCACCACAGTTCCATGGGTAAACCAAGTTGGTGGATTCCGGCAATGTATTGTTTTCTGACTGGGAAACCCCTTTTATTTCTCAGTATATCTGAAAAGGGCCCAGGAAGTAGGGGGCAATTTAGTTTCACCGGGGGGCATTGAGGGGGCCTGGGGGGTAAATGCCCCCCCCCAGTGTATATGTTAAAATATGCCTTGCCGAGTTTACTCAGGAGATTCTTCAAGATATATAAGAGGACTGACAGGCCAATCTTAACCTGGAATGTTACCGCATAGGCTGTAAAGATAAATGTACATAAACTAATGCGGTGGAAATGAAAATTGGAGTACTCACTTCTTACTTACTTACATTGCCGTAATCAAGTCATTTAGAAACCTTAGAAAGGGTGGTGCAAGAAAAACGCCATTCTAACTTTATTTCAACACGCGCTCTCCAGTTGCCACACAACGCATGACTTGCTGACGTAATTTACATAGTTTTCATCCCTAAACTTTTCAACACTAAACTTTTGTGACGTATTTCCCTTGTATTTTAAGGCCACTCCTCGCCTGATGGAGCCGTATTATTTTGTTGAGGTCCAAGCGCCAGCAGATTGTGTTTCGTCAGTTTACACTGTCTTGGCACGACGAAGGTAATCTTTCAACTTTGAAGTCGTACCTAAATTATCCAATCAAAATATAGGCTACGGGGTAAGACTTGCAGACACACGCTGCGATGGCAACCTTATTCTTAAAGAACCAAAGAGTGTTTTGTTTTGCTTTTGTGCGTTGGTGGTTGTATCATAAAGCTGTTTTCACCTAGGAGGAATTTTTTGCCAAAGGCAAATTTTTCTGCCAGGAAAATGTGTGCATGGACAAAGCAGCCTCTCAGTGCGCATGCTTAATACAAATGTTTACAGGGAAGAGTCTTTACGCGTAACTCCACCTTTGGAAAAATATTTGTAATGCCGGGGGGTGCGAGATTTGGGAGTGGGGAGGGCGACAGCGAGGTGACTCGTTGACACTGCTCGTATGCATTTAGTTTCTTCCCAGTCTCTTGTCAGCTTCCTTCTATTTCGCACGTTCCCAGTCTCGGAACAGGAAAAAGACAACGCATAATCGAAAAATATGTTCTGGTTAACTGTCATTTTGTTTCTATTACAGAGGTCATGTAACTCAGGACGCCCCAGTCCCCGGCTCTCCTCTGTACACAATAAAGGCGTTCATACCAGCTATTGATTCATTTGGCTTTGAAACTGATCTGCGCACTCATACCCAAGGTCAAGCTTTTTGTTTATCAGTCTTCCATCACTGGCAGGTAAGTTAACTCTTGGACCCTTCGTCGGTGTGAAAAATTTCCAGCTCACCGTCAATCCTCTTACAGTTATTATTGTTTCGTGATTTTATCCTTAGATAGTACCAGGTGATCCTCTCGATAAAAGTATAGTTATTCGACCGTTGGAACCACAACCAGCGACACATCTAGCAAGAGAATTTATGATCAAGACAAGAAGGCGAAAGGTGAGTGTGGTACTAAAGCTACCAGTAAACAAGGTTCAAGAAAAACGTGCAAGTTTCAATTTAGATGTTTGCGATACATCGATACAATTAACAATTTCGGACGCAACCTAATATCATTTGCTATGTACTGTTACTCCACATCTCAAACTCAATAATTCATAAACAATCTGCAGACGTTGAACTTCCTAAGGAGGTTAATGAGCTCCTTTCAAGCGGGGCTCGTGACATTCATCTTTAGTTTCCTTTACAGCGGGCGGATTCACGATTGACACTTGGCAAGTGTTATTTAAGTCAAATTTGATTTATCCAGGGTAGGGTAGATGTTCGGCAGCAAACTGTTTTTGGACCTTTTACATACTGGGGGTCAATATCGTTAGAAATTTGAGTAAGATGAGGTGACTCAAAATTTTTTATTCTTTTCAAGAAAATCTTTTTATTTTTTAAAAGCATTTAAGTGCATCGTGGAGGCATCAATGGGAGCTCGGAAAATTTCTTGAAGGATTTTTTCCCCGCTATTTGAAGGGCATTTTGTGGACAGCAGTTGTGGCCTGTTGTAAACACTTTATGATCACTGCTGATCACCTGTGTCCTTCTTGCTTTGTTTTATCGCTGTGGAGATGAAAAGTTTATAGAGGTTCATGGTATATCCGTGTGGTACAGCACATGTCCACCTTGAATGAAATCATAATTTTACAAGAAAGAGTTGTGCGAATTGTCTCGTTCTGAAAATTTGATCATTATCCTGGCGCTCTTATATAAGTAAATTTCATCTTACTAAGTGTACATGTTTTTTAAGCTTGGATATATATGATGAAAAGTTTGTTCTCAAGCTTTATCTCAGAAAATTTTTGAGTTCCCCAACGGGAATCGAACCCGTGTCTCCCGATTGCCGGTACGGTTGTTTTTACCACTAGACTATAGGGTTTCAGAGACTCGGGTTCGATTCCCGTTGGGGAACTCAGAAATTTTCTGAGATAAAGCTTGAGGACAAACTTTTCATCATTTATATATATATATATATATATATATATATATATATATAAATATATCGCTTACCTCAAAAAGTCACTACAGCCTGTTTCATCTTGGGAAAGAATCTTCAGAGTCACCTGAAGATTCTTTCCCAAGATGAAACAGGCTGTAGTGACTTTTTGAGGTAAGCGATATAATCCCATTTGCTCTTTCTTTGCGTTATTGAGCCCTCTTTGCATTTCGTAAACCTAAACGTTCACGTATATATAAATATATATATATATATATAATTAATATAATGTACTAAAATATTGATACTTAATACCAGCGGGACACTTGACACTAGGTTAATAATGTTACTAGCTTGGTAAAGATACTAGCTACGTGAAATACTTAGTACAACGTAAATGTCGATACTAGCTTAATAATTAAACAAAGTAATATGAAGAGAGAATTTCATGATTAACCTACACTGATAAAGTGTCCTAGAAAAGTCGACTTGCGCGGGACTTAAGCTCTTATTTCCTGGTTACCAGGTCGCTGCACTACCAGTTGAACTATGAAATCAACTGGGAACAGTATCTTCATTTAATCCATTTTAACTGCACCCCACAAGAGATTCTCGTGACAACTTAGCGCTTGCAATGTGAATGTCTTGTGCTATTTAGGTAGATAAAATGAGCATACTGTTCCCAGTTGACTCGACGGCTCAACTGAGAGAGCAGCGAGCCGGAAACCCGAAGATACGAATCGAATCCCGTTCAAGTCAATTTTTCGAATTGGCTTTAGCAATGCAGGCTAATCATTCGTATGATTTGAATGTTGAATCTAATCAAACAACGAAGTGTGAAAAGGCATTGTGATTCGTTAAAATAGTTGCATATCAATGGAGCGGGCAACCCAAAGCATTCCAAAGTGCATCCGGACAACTCAGGTCGAAGCTTGTTTAGAATATGAAGCTGCCTAATGAGAGCAATAGTCTAAATATCTAAATGACATCTGAAGAACTTCTAAAACAACCTCTTTTATACGCTAAATAACTAATGAAGTTTGACGATAAATGAGCCTCATAAAGATTTCACGATAAAACCGAGCGGAAAATATATCAGAATTGTAGGTACGATACGGATATCATTTTCCTTTGTGTTGTCTTCATGAATTATCAATAAGTTTTGTATATATGCATGAATGCATGTATACTATGAATGTATTTGAATTGTTGTTATTGTGAGATATCGTGCGAACATAATCTACTGTTTTTGAAGTAGATTTCCTTAAATGAAAGACCTGACCTAGCTCCTTCTCTGCTGGATGTTACTCGACTACCAGAAACTGCCTTTGCTTTCAGATATACTGTCTCAGATGCCATGTTACCGTTAAATTGAGAACTTATTGCTGGAACACCTGAGAGTGACGTGCCTGGAAAAAGACAACTATCCGGCCAGCTAACCATGTCTGGCCTTTCCAATTAGAGCATGATATTTGAAACAAAATCTAGAGAAGGAAAAACCTGTGCGGGAAAAGGCCCTCTAAAAGTGATATCATGGTATCTCTTATTTTTAGGGACTCAGTGAAGATGTTAGCATCAACAAGTTCTTCGACGATCCTATGTTGTTGGAGTTAGCGAGACAAGATGTTATGTTCAACTACCCCATGTAATCAGCGCTTGGTTCTTTGACAGAAAATTGCCTCGGCGTTACTACAACAGGAGTGTGATCTGCATGTACATATAAACACGATAAATGCCAGATCAGCATTTTCGTGAAGACGATTTATAAGATTAACCAATGTTCACATCCCTAACGCAAGTCTGGATTAAGTGTTTCATGACCTTACCGAAGTTCTAAGATATTCTGTGTAACATTTAAAACGTGAACAGTCAAATGTAAATGACTAATTTTAGTACATCTCGTCATGTGTTGCCATTTTTTTTCCAGACAAATCGACTAGTACAATTCCTGTTGTTACCATTCAACGAAACAAACAAGGTCGTATTTTACAAAAAACCTCACACTTGTAATCTGTTCTTAAAATATTACAGAAGTCTTATTAATGTCCCAAATTATTCGATGAGATTTATGCTGGATGACGTTTTATTTCGGAATTTATGACGATTTACCCGTCTATTGTTTCTGCAATAAATAAGTAGTCGTGTTCGTAATTTAAAATGGGAGTTTGTGGTAGATGGTTCAACATGCCCTTGACCGGCATCTAGGCTGCACCGACACGGATTGAATTCTAGCTGCTTGGAAGATTTAGTCCATACATACTTTTGTGGTTCAATTCATTTCGATCTTTAGAATTAGTGACGTTATAACCTTCCGCAGTGGGGAAATCAGAGTGTCGGAAAAGATGATGGGTTTTTGCAATACAATGACATATTAAACTTAAGTTTATTACGTGTGGATAGTGACAAAAATAAACTTGTATGAACTATAGTAACTTTTAAATAAACTACAACAGTTTCCCAGACCGAAGGTTTTACTGCTGTCGGTCGACATGTTTCATCGTTATTATGCAAGCTAGGTCAAAAAAATACATAGATTCTGCAAGGAAGAAGTGGTAAAGAAGTTGATTACTTACTAACCAAGTGTGAGGTCTGTAGGGGACGCTATTTGTTTGGCGTTTTTGTACAAAGCGAGCCACGAATGCAAAACCTTTCACATACAGACCGAACAAACGAGGTTAGTAAGGAATTTATTATTACCTGATACTGGTTTATTTGATTTCTAACACTCGGACGTTTCCCGCCAAAACTTGTCAGTTTACTGAAATTTATTGCACGGATAGACAGCCAATCAGCGCGTGTCATTTTGGGTACAGACCGGATAGGGAGTTCGGCCATATAATAAAAAGCTTTACTCTATCAATCCTGGTACGCTAAAATAAACAAAGAACAAACGTCGCCGTGCACTAGCAATTTTTTTGGGTTGTTTTAGTTTCTGTCGGCCCATGTCCTCGTCTCGCTTAAAATGTTCCAGGGATTACTCGCACGTGAGAAGAGTCATCCGTGCGTTGTAGTATTCTTAACAAGGTTCGATGAATCGTAATTTACGATTGAGACTTCATAAACGCCACCTGTTGGTTGGAATTTAACATTGACCACTGATCCATTTCAAACAACTTCGAACTATCTTCGCGTCATTAGAATATTCTTGCCGACGATTCAAAAAATCAAAGCCTTGAGAGCTTTAATTTACATTTATTAAGCAAGCGAAACTACTACACAAGTTTAAATATTAATGTTTTGTGTCATGGCATCTGTTTATTGGGTACTCATAACGGACCAAGGTTGAGAAGTTGAAGATCGAGTCCGTGATCTCTAAATATTCCGCTAACGCAGAAGTTGACAATAAAGGTAATAATGGTGTTCTTTATGCTCACGAGTTGTCAATTTATATCAAGCAAAGGTCATTTAACATAGGTGACAATCTCGTGCTTTAAATTAATTGTATTTAAATATTACATAAAATTAGAGGCCCCAGTATTTCTGTTCTCGCATTTCACTAGCCAACGTTTTTATGTTAGTTGGGAGCTTATGATTTGAAAGGGATTATATTTAGTTAGTTGGATTCTGACTCATTGATTACTCTTTAAATTTATAGCCATCTTTCTTATAAAAAAGATTGTCTTAAAGATGAAGAATATGTTGCTTATCACAGCAGCATTTATTGTCTTAGTTGCTATCTCTGCTAATGGGAAACCAATCAGTTCAGGTATATTGTAAAAACTTCGAATTTTATACACTAATCTCGTTTTAAGTAGCTAATTAAAATTATGAAAATTAGTATAATTTAGAATATGTAAATAACTTAGTACAATGCAAACTCCATAAAGTATGTTGTTATGGTGGAAATTATTTTGCCAGTACTTCACGAAATTAGTACGTATCTCCATGAAATATACTACGGCATTTTGTTTTCGTCTTACAACACTCTCTTTTTTAATTTAAAAAAAAAAAAAGTAACTCGTCAAGACCAGTTAAGAGACAGACGAAACCAACGAAGTTGACTTTGATCTGATAATCGATTCTTTGATGAGTTTATATCACGTTAGTATACCCTGTATTGTGGGGTACAGGTCAATTGCAATCGACTCCTTGAGATTGAAAAGAGAAAGTTTTGGCGGCCATAGAGGTTAACGAAGTTCTTTTTGTTCAGGTGCCACCAACTTAGTTACCATGACGTCGTACATAACCCACGTATGACGTGGTAGGATATGACACAGATCTACAAACTACTGTTGAATTTGTTCTCAGCCATAAAATGTTATTGTTGATATTTCACTGTTCGAACGGAACAACATTGAACGAAATTTTATCTACCGTATGCTCAATCCTGTTTCCTCCAATGAACGTTAGGACGAAGCAGAAGTATAGTTGGGATAACTTCTTGAGTTTGAAATTTAACCGCCAGTTCTTATTTGTACCTACAGACCCTTCCAAAACAGACAGTAGCGTCATGCGAAATTACAACAGATGACTTAACGCAACCAAGGTGACCACGATAAACAATAGGCTTACGGAATCAGGTGACGAACTGACCAGAAAGTCAACGAACCGGTTAATCTACCGACTCAACTGTTAACTGCTGGGAAGAAAAACTACGAGACTAACAAAGAAAACAGGAATTCAACAGACCTATTGAGTGACTTATTGAGGATATTTATTGGAAGGTTAACCAACTAATATCAACCGTTGAACCATTTAAAAAAAAGAATAAGACAGTTAACGAGTTGGTGAAAGCAAATAACTCACAGATAAGATAACTATTGACATACTTTACAATGACGTTCAACTTAAAAACTACCTATTGCAGGAATTACCTGACATACTGGACAAATGAAGCGAAATGCAACAGATTTCCGCGAAATATCTTGCTCTGCAATGTTGTCAGACCTTGAACAAACTGGACAAATTTATCAACGTTTTGGTTTCCACAAACCGGAACTTCTTCTGGTTTTCCACGTTTCTCTTATCTTGACGATCTCTGAAAAATTTTCTGCTTTACTGACGCTTATCGAACGAGTGAACTACTGACCATTAAGCGGGGGGCGATGGCAGGAATTAAATTAATATTATTTTTGGAGGGGCACAAAGGATCTTGAGTGGGCAGAAAAGTTGGGTCCGACAACGGCAAATTTGTTGTACTGTCTCCGAAACCATTTAATGATGTCTTTGTTGTGTGTGTGTATATTCCATCTCATTTTATTTCGATAAAATGCCGGCAGGCAGATTGAACACAAAATATCTGCGATCAGCAGTCGAATGGTTAATTACCTCATTTAACATCAATGCAGTGCTTATTATACCTTTTTTACAATCAATACGGCAGAATTGCGTTGAACGGAAACATTCTTAAACACGCACTGATATTTTGTTGTTATAACTCATTTAAACAGGGAAAATCGGGCAAAATAGCAGAATCACCAATATTTTTTGGATGGGTCTATGCCCGCCCAGGCTCCACCCTGGCGCCGCCACTGCCGCTAAGACAATCTCATTGTTTAGCTACATGAATCTGATGGAGACTGGGCAGAGAACGAAAGCTCTCTTATCCCATGAGCTTTCCCATGAGCACTTTGGCTGACCAAAGTAAACAAGAAGCTTTAGAAATATCAAACTGACAGCATGTGCGACAACCTAAATGGTACAGAACATAGGTGACGCTAAAAATAGGTACGCCAAGCTTGCGTGGGTTTAAAAAAATTAACTAGGTAAATTAACAAATAAATAAGAGTAAAGAAAAAGAAACAAACAAACAAAAAGAAACGAAAGACAGAAAGGAAGAAAGAAAGACAGAAAGAGAGAGAAAGAAACAAACAAACAAACGAATGAAAAAAGGGAAAGGAAGAAAGAAAGAAACAAAAAGAAAGAAAGAGAGAAAGAAGGAAGGAAAGAAATGAAGAAAGAAAGAAAGAAGTAGATAAACCCGAAACTGATTTAAGTCACGATAACTTATGCATTGGCTGTATTAAATTTGCATAGTGTGCACAACCATATACATATGAAATTGAAATATTGCAAGTGAAGATTTGTCCTGCATATTTATATTGTTAGACGTTTAAGATATTCTTTTCTGCAGATTTCTTTAGAAAATCACCCCAGAGTGCGATCTTGGGGATTTTCGAAGTTTACCTTTTTAGTTATCAAAAAGTAACAACGGAATATTACAGTTTTCTTCAACCTTGATCGTTTGACATAAATATTCAAAATTAATGTGGTAGCTGCAGACGCACGATAATGGTTATGGAAACACGGCGTTCGCTATAAACATGTGGTGGTACCTTTAGATGTATTTTCATTGCTGTATTTTCATTACACACATTGGTAACAATAGACGGATGGCGATAAGTTTTAGTGACAGTTGTATTTCGCTGGAAGATTTTTTTGAGCCTATTTTCGAGGGGCGAGAAGATGTATTATGGAAGTAAAGCTTGCATTTCCAACTAAGTTTTGAGTTTCAATGGAGTGAGATTACAGCTTCCGAAAAATTTCCTGAAACAAATAGGAATACGTTAACGTAAGTAGTCGTAACTTAAGGATACGAAGCAATCTTTAATGCTCCAGTAACAAAATAACGTACAAAAAATCCGTTGCGGCAATAATAACGATGTGAAAGTTACTGAGCATGCTTCGAAGTCCAGTAACATACTAATCCACCGCTTTAAACGTCCTGATAATCAGACTGATCAGACCGGTCATTTGCTCTACTGATGACATTGAAATGAAGTTGAAATATTACTAATTTGAATAGTCTTGATTTTGAATCGTATTGCGAATGTACAGGATGTTCCTGTTCATGTTTGGTTTTGTTTGAATAAAGTTCAGCTGAATGTATTACTTTCTTACACTGATATTTCGTTTATGTTTGTAGAGTCTCAAAGTAATTCCTCCTTCAAAAACATTACTGTGAATTCAACAAAGAATCCTCTAAGTAATGTCACAGTTAGAACTACTAACTCAACCAGTTCTGCTTACTCAGTAGTGACAACAAACAGTTCAACAGTGAAAAAACATGTTCATAATAATTTGCTTAGTGATCTTGCGCGAATATCACAAGATTCGACCTCATTAAAAGACGAAGAAACTGGTTTGGATAATAACCAAACGATCTCAGCACCTAGCTCACGTAAATTTAAATCGATTATAAAAGCCGAAAATGGTACATTTGCAGTGAGAAAATCTGGTTCCAGCTCTCAGTCTTTGGCTCAGTCGCAAAAAGATAACAAAACCAATGATCGAACACAGGTATCCAGTAAACCATCTGAAACTACTTTCGCAGCTAGCAGTACTGTTGGAAGTGACATCGGATTGACAGGAACGCACGACAATGCCCAAAATGGCAGCAACCGTAATGAAGAAATAGGACAAGTAAGATTATCGCTGCCAACTCACTTGGTTTTGAATAATAATACAAATTATGGTAAACCGTTTTCAAAACTGATTACTGCGAACGAAGGCACTCCGTCGATGAATGGAGAACACTCAAACGATGTGGAGAGTAAAACCCAAGAAAGTTTAGCACCAATTAGTGACCGAACTGAGATAACTCCGCAACAAACTCAGAGCAATGGCTTGGTGAGCAACAGCGGGCAGCAGGATAATTACCAAACAATACCAAAGGAAACAAAAAACAAGGCAAATAGTGAGAAAACTAATGAGGAGACATTGATTGAAGAAACCTCACCGTTTAACAGCGATAATGACACAGTGAATTTTAAGGATATCACAAGGGAATATAACGAAGCGAATATGAAAAATGATTCTACTGGTAAGAAATAGATTTTAGTCTGGTGTAGCAGTTAAGCTTTCGATACATATGAAAAATTTTCAAGTGACTTTCGAGCAGATGGAAAAAAAGTTTAAGAATTTGAAGTTTTTTCTGCGCAGCCACGTGTCCAAAACTTTTGGTTTAGTAGTGCTAGTTGCATCTCTATGATATTCCCATTCTTGCAAGGCAAGATACAATGTCAATGTTCTGCTCATCATGAGTATAATCCCAATCGTTTAACACTGGTCCTTTTGGGAACCCCATGTTCTTGTATTTAACAAGTACAGGAAATTATAACATCCATGTCTAGATTTCTCTTTTTAACCTTCCAGTTTCTCTTTCAGATTCGGTGATCGTCTGCCCAGGTGAAAAAGAGACTATCGCTTGCCCTTTTGATTCCACTATTAACGTTGCCAGTGCAAGTTATGGTTACGATCGTTACGGAGGGTGTGGCGGAAGTACATTTTTACCACCCTGTCAAGCCAACGGTGTTTATCAGGTCGTTCATTCAGCCTGTCAAGGACAACCATCGTGCTTACTGCAGTCTGACGGACAAGGATTTGGAGGACAATGCCCTGGCACAAACAATTATTTAAAAGTTGGATATTCGTGTAAACGCCAACAACCATCAATACCACCACCTCCACCACCACCTCCTCCACCACCACCTCCTCCACCACCACCTCCTCCACCACCATCACCGCCTCCTCCACCACCATCACTTCCACCACCACCACCACCATCACCAAGTAAGTTTATCTTAAAGAAAGTTTATCTTTCCTCATACAAGAAAATATTTGACATGGCATTTGCAAGTTAGAGATTGTTAAGCAAGTTAGATTTCTTAGTAATTGCTAAATACCATTTGTACACACTAAAAGTAAATTGTTGCTGATGCCCAATCAAGTTGTAGAAGGGCGATAGTGTGAAAAAAATTCGAGTAAAACGTGCATCAGGTAATTTAGTTGCTTTTTCGATTGCTTTTCTATTTCTGGCTAAGTTTTGAAAATCAAGATGCTACTGTCAGGTTCTGTCTTATGTATAACGTTTGCCGGATCAAGCAACGAATTGATATCTTAATTGTTTTAGAGAAGAGCCGTTGACCTGTCATCAAAAACTGTGAAGCTGTTTTCGTTTGATGGTAGAGGTTCCTTGGCTGCATTCCAGCACCTGCTTATGCTAGCAAATTGGTTACAAGAGTGAAAAAAAGTTATTTGTGAAAAAATAGCAAACATAGTGAAGCAATCTAAACTGTGAAGTTTCTCAAATGGCTTTTGTGAGTGAAAAAATGCATGAGTTCGTAACCTTTGTCGAATGATTTTTCTAGGTCCATATGGTTATCAAAAAAATCCTTCATCTCCTTACATTCCCCATTCTGTGTCAACACTGCCAAGGACGTACAACTTTAATAATGATAATAACAAAGTAACCAGAAATAACTACTACGGATACTACTCGGATAGCTATCCAAGACGGATGAATAACTACTACAACAGTGGCAATGGAAACCAAGGATATTATAACTATTATAATAACTACTACAACACGCAAACTGCAGGAAGCCAGCCTAATAATTTTGTACGATACTATGGATATAACGGTAGTCCGCGTTCGCCCTCTGGTCTTCAATTTCCATCTAAACTTCCTTCACCTTCTTCACTTCCTTCGCCTCCTGCGTCTTCGAGAAACTTGAATAGCAACCCATATCTTCTTGGACCTAGTGGGCGTTACCGAAATTCAGCCTATTATTTTTACAAGACTTTTGGGACTGGAGGATACCAAGATTCGCCTCGTAATTTTAACAACCAACACAGTACAGGAAATACCGGATATTACGATCAGAATTATCGTTCGTCGTATCCTTCGACTTATTACTATTCGAATGACCAGTTTCCTCATAACTCTTATACAGGCTCGTGCTACGCTTGCCAAAATTGCCAGCAATGCACAATGCAAGCATACTGTCAAGGATGTTCAAAATGCCAAACTCTACCATGCAATAAAAAAAGACCGAAAAAAGTAAAATACATGGATCCTATTGACACATTGGTGGAAGAATTTGGAAGAAAAACTCATGGTAAGGGCTATGAAAATTTGGTTCTTTCGTCGAAATAACTTGGCAGACGATACCTGTTCATTGTTTTCTTATCTCTCTATGTCTCTCTTATTTTTAAATAGAGATTTTAATACAAATATTAGCTAAATAATCATTTCTTTTTCGTAAAGATGTTACACGAAATGCGTTTTAGCGTAATTTGTGCTGCTGTAACAAGATTTGGCTCAGAGTCGTATCGCATAAATGTTACCACGACGTAGTGAAGAGAATGTGCTACCCAGCTATTAGCATATCAATATACATCTTGTCAAATTTGTAACCTTTGGGTGCCAGTTGACATTTATTCTGCTACACATACTCCGATGGATCAAGAGAGATAAGTGCACAAAGCAAGCGATTGTTGCACATTGCCATGATAACTGATACAAGCAACTGCGGCCATTCAACCGAGATTGTTCAAAACTAAACAGTGATAGACTTGAATGACAGATGAACGTACGTCAAGATCTATCCTCGGTTAACGATTTCTGAGCCGCAGACGGGGATCGAACCCGCAATCGTCTGATGACCGATGAGACGCTCTAACCATTGAGCTACCAAAACTCCGATGGTGAGCTAAGGTGCAAGTTCAACGTATGTGCAACCTAAACGGAAGCCACTATATGTTAATAATGTTATAATGAGATATATATTTTGGAAATGTAAGAGCTTGGAAATATCTTGAATGATAGATGAACGTTCGTCAAGCTGTATCCTTAGAAAACGATTTTTGAGCCCCACGGGTCGCATATATGTCGAACTTGCACCTTAGCTCACAACCTGAGTCTTGGTTGCCCAATGGCTAAAGCGTCTCACCGCGTTCGATCTCCGTCTGGAGCTCAGAAATCGTATTCTGAGGATAGAGCTTGACGAACGTTCATCTGTCATTCAAGATATTTCCAATCTCAGTGACGGGTTTAACGACAGATGCTTAGGCTACTTCTTGCACGAATTGTTGTCTTCATTCTCTAGCTTACATTTCGTTACATTTTAAATTGACACGTTATAATTCCCTAGTTTGCAAACATTTGCATGTATGCATATATGTATATACGTATCTGTGTATATGTGCTAATTTTCTGGTGCGCAGATCTGTATATCTGTTTATGTATACGTATAGGTATAGGTACATGTATATGTATATATGAAATGTTACCAAAGGATGTTCGTTGTTACTATTAGTTTCACGCCCGTAGACGATCTTCAGATACATATATGCATATGTATATGTATATGTATATGTATATGTATATGTATGTGTATCACTGAAGATCAAAGGGTTATGAGTGTGATCCTAGTCGAAGTCTTGAAAATGTTCTCTCGGTTGATACATTATGGAACATTCCAATTCCATTTGTTTGTAGTGTTAAAAATTTTTGTGTTGAACGCCACATTAACGTGAGGTATCAATGAGCGAATCCTACATTTGGTCCTGCTAGTAAATAAACATTACCATAAGCCGTGAGGGAATGCAATGATGCCGCTTGAATTTCGACTAAAAATTGGCGTAATTCATTATAGGAATGACTCCCATGGAAATGTCAGGGGTAATTATTACACCTGTTCCTAAAATTCCCTCTGTGGCTCACTCCTCAACTCTGAAACCTCCCCCTAAAGCGCTTGAGGAAGATGATGATAGTGACGAAAATGAGTTTGATGATGGAACAACTTCGGAATCGGGAAATGATGGTGAAAGTGAGGATTATCAGACCGATACTGTCGACCAAACTGCAGAGAAATCTTCTGCCAGTTCTTCGCATTCAAGGTAATGTTTAGACTTTTTGAGTTCGACCTTTCTTCACGTTTTTACTTTATTTTAGTTTCTCAATTCGAACAACCAGTAAAATACTCGAGTAAAAATATGACTTTCAACCTGATTATCAGGCGTACCTAAAAAATTTTGACAAAGCGATACCCAAAAAAGAGTTAGTCATACCATAGTTACTACAACTTACAATGATGTAGATTAGAATACCGATTGCATAACAGGCTGAACGGTTCGTTCGTCCATTCAGCCATACTTCCACAGACTGTCTGTCTTCTCTCATTCTCCTTTACACTCTACCTCGCATTTCTCATACCATCAATCCGTACATTTGTATGTCCTTCTATCAATCTGTCCCCAGTATGTCTATCCATTTACTCATTCCCCGTCCATCCTGTAGTGTTGCCCGTCCACCCACTGGTCTGCTCATCCGTAGGACAGACTGGTCACCCGCCTGCTCACTCGTTTGCCCACCTGCCTGTCTGTCCCCCCAACCACCCGTTTTATTCGTTCTTCCGACTGACTGTTAATACGTCAGTTTTCCCGATCCTCTATCCATCTGTTCTTTCGTGCGTTTGTTCGTTTGTTTGGTGGATAATTTGTTCGTGAACTCATTACATGGCTCATTTGTTTGTGGTTGACTAATATTTATCAGTCTGTTGACTGGTTTTAGAAAACTCAAATTTTAATTTTAATTTCAATTTATTGGGCTAGGTTAGTATTTAATTTATTTAATTCAGTATTAAATTTATTTCTCGATTTAAGTGAGAACTTGGCGAAAAGGAAACTGGAGCAAAAGTTGCTGGAAGAAAACAAAAAGCATAAGGATAGCAAATCAGCTGTAAAACGTGCCAAGAATCGGCACCTGACAGGATTAGATGAACATTATGGCGACGATGATGCAGTTGAACGCTTTGATGCAAAAGAATCAAGGAGAAGCCATGTTGAGCATCGTAAGGGTAACAGTGATTATTATAAACATAATGGCGTAGAGTTCAGAAGACACAATGCCAAACACTGGAATGATGATGATGATGATGATGATGATGATTCGACAAGAAATGATGAAGAACATAACCATACATCCGATAGTGACAACAATGAAGAGAACATTGTCGATAATTATGCACGACTGTTGTGGTGATTAGATTAAGTCGTAGACGAACAAGAACCTAGATGGTATCAATTTGTTGCAGTTCGTTTTATTTCCTAGAAAAGAACATGAGATTTCTTCAACTGCAAAACAAGCTAATACCCCATTATGAAAAAGCACTAGGAAACCTTCCTAATACGACTGAAAGAAATACCTTTCTCAGGAGGTTTGTACAAGAATGGCGTTACGGGAAAATAGAATCGCTGTACTTCGTGATACTTCTTAAGTTATTGGTTGGCCATGTCCCACAGTGGATATATATCGAACGCGAATGACGATGTAAAAAATCAATTGGTCAGATATTCTTGGGGCGATCTGGCTTTTTTAGTGATTGTTGATGGAAGAAGGTCTTACGTTATACCAATATTGTCATTTTTCATTTTGCACAATGCCAAATATTTTGCAGCTGCAACAAAATCAAAGAGAAATATAGATGTATATCAGATCGTCCCTTCCTACTATAATCCACTGTAATTTTGTACATAACTGATATCACGAAAAGTACGCGTTCACATGAATACGGTTCACTGTAAGACATGAAAGTAGAATGTTTATTTTTATAATACAGCCGTATTATTTGTTTAAAGGTTTTTAATGTTTATTAACCATAATGTCGTTTATACTAGAGAAAAGACGCGGCTTACAGGGGTGGACAAAAAGAAGTGGCTATCCAATAAAATATAGTAAATTTGGTATAACTATTACAGGAAGAACAAAAATAAAAGGAAAACCATACGTATATTTAGAATGCTTTCTTCGCGATCATTAAAAAGCTTCTGAAATACTAATTTTAAGCGCTGGCTTGGAACATATACCAATTCTTAGTACTTTTTATGATGATGTGTTATGCAAAACGTGGAGCATTTTCTCCTATTTCTTACAAATTGGATGATTGTGAACTTGTCCATAAAATCATCAAATTATCATGCATCCCACAATATTTAGTTGATAACTTAAGTACAAAACGTCATTGGCCGAAAAGGCAATTTCATGCGCAATTTCGAACATTTTCGTTGGCATTCTTAAAGCTTGAGTCAGCACGCATGCAATTTCGAAAAAATTCAACATGAGCTATTCTAGAGCAAAAAAACTTTGTACCAAGGTAAAATCGAGTGGAGATTGCTATCGTGTTCCTGGTTCAGGACGGAAGCTACTGATCAAAGTGACTATTTTATTATTAAAAGTTCCAAATCAGCACCCCAACCAAACAACAGCTACCTGATAAATTAGAAGCTCAGACGGGGGTCAAAGTTTCTGCCAAAATCATTCAGCGCCGCTTAAAAGAGACATCCAATGGAGAAAAAAATCCACCAAACCATTTGTGAGTGAGAAGAGCCGTTTATCGCAATTATTATTTGCTCGTGAGTACATTATTGGGAGTGTTGATGAATGGAAATGCGTTCTCCTAAATCCCATCGAAAATTTATGGGCCGAGTTTAACTGTTCAGAAAAAAACGGAAGTCGAAAAACAAAAACGAACTTTCTGAAGTACTCGAAAATGAATTGCAAGCAATCACTGAAGAATTCGTGCATCAGCTCATTGAAAGCATACCTCGTCGATGCAAAGCTGTGATCAAATCGATAGGAGTATCAACTAAGTATTGAATGGTACATACAGTAGGTGTGTATCGAAATTACTGTTGTTGTTGTAGTAGTTTGTAAATAAACTTGACTGATGATTTCGTCAATAAATTCGCGAGAGTCAAAACGAAGAACATCAGAGATGTACCAGGAATTTGTAACCTATTATTATTAAAATTGGTTAACGTTCGTGTATTTTAAAAGCCAGTGATTAACATTATGATTTGAGATAATATTTGATATTATTTTGACGAATACATCCTAAAACGATCATTTTTTAACCTCGCCTGTTCTTCCTGTGGTAATTATGTTACGTTAAGCATAATTTCTGAAGATATCCACCCCTGTACATATAACATTTTTTACGTAAACTGTGAAAACTCTCACGTAAACGGTTCTTGGTATGATATTCAAGCCTTATGTAAATCACGTCTGACACAAAATGAAGTTTTACACTCATATAAGCAGGCCAATTCGCGTCCTATACAAGGTGCATGTTAATATAACGTTGAATATCTTACTTCTTCGATATAAATGGCGCTTATAATAAAACTGCGTGTAAACTGTGTGATGTTACGACTCACGCGACCAGTTTTAAGGTAAGAGGTTGATTACAGTGACAACAATTTATCAACAACCTAATTTTGCGTCCAATGTTCATGTCTAAAATTACGTTAATTATTCATAACGCGGTTTCTACTGGACTTCACGGTTCTTTCAGATCAACAGGTGGACAGACTGTGTTTGGATCGCTTCATGTCCTTGAAGCCATGAGTATTAGTCTCTTTAACGGATTTTTGCTGATGCTAAGCTTATTCAGGCATGGGACGACTGGTAAGAATGCCATTAATTTACCATGGTTCATTTGTTCATTAATTGCTCAACTCGCTCAACTTTTCACTCATTTCAATACTTTTGATGATTTATCTGCTTCCCCAGCTCCGATTCTCTCTGATCTTTTTGGTACAGAAACACAGAATCAAGGTATTCTAATTTGCTGGACTTTTTTCTGTTTTGATACAGAAATGTTTATTTCTTTTAATTCATCTTTGTATTTCCAATATGGATTTAGTTTGTTTTGTTCTTGTCTTTCACCTTACAACATTGATAGTAAAAGAAACAGAAACTTATTTTTTAGGTCTTTTAGCAGATGATGTCACCGGATCTGACTCATACGAAAGATTGCCTCGCAATATTTTTTCTGCTCCGTATTATTTACATGGTAAGATGTGGCTAAATTAATGTAATTCGCTGGGATATCCTCGTCATAATTGTTGAAAATAAGAAACGAAGTTAATGCTGTTGTAGGTTACGACCGCCCGCCGTTTTTTCTCATCGAGCCATAGCTCTTGTTATCTTCATCATTATCACCATTATTGTTCTTGTTATTGTTGTAAATCGTCGCCATAAGAAGAAATTACGAGGAAAGCACTCAGACATTGGTCTGTCAGTATCTATCCCTTAACTCGACGTACACGCAGAATCTGACTGAATTCAGTTTAAAACGAAATGCCTTAATTGCAATAAAGGTTGATAGAAATACTTTATTTGTTTAATCTTTTCATGATCATGCCCTCTTTAACGTATCTTTTTCTTAGTGACATGTGAAATTGAGAAGTAAGAATTCCGAATATTTTGGACAAAATACTAATCCAGGTTCAAATTTTTTCATTCTTTTTGTACAGAAAATCGTTTGTTTCTACGAAATCGATTACTTTCTCACCCCAGGCAACCATATAGAAGACATTTTCATCTTTTCCACCTCACTGCAAAACATCCAAATGCAGGTAAAATCCCTAAAAACTAACATAAACGAAGCCGCATAATTTTTCAATGCAAATATAGGTATATACCGCTGGCCTGTAACCCCCTTATTTCGGAAGCTGCCATCTAACAAGACAGAATGGGAGGATTCCATATCCTCACTCACCACCCTTACCCTATCCCTAATCTTAACCGTTACCCTAAACCTCCCTAGTCTACTAGTCTCAAGTATTTATTCTCATTAAGAGATTGTCTGCTTCAGTTAGTCACAATCTATAATGCTATTCAACAAGTCTTTTAGTCAGAATTTGGAATATCCTCACTATCTGGCCAGTATTCGAATTCAGAATATTCGCCGTTATTCGCACCAAATGATTGGGAACAAATATTCGGTTTGCACAATCGCAATTATCCGAAATTTGGTTGGACACACATTGTCTCCTTCGTTTCTACACTGTCTGGTCATTTGTTTTTATCCTAATGGAAGAAGCCTTTAATCATGTTATTCTCTTTGAATTTCTAGTTTCTTATCATGTCATTGAAAAACCTGCAACTCAAAGGACAATAAGTGGTAGGTTTTTCGTTGTTCCAGGCGAGAGGTATAGTGAAGGAGTGAAAGATTTAAGCAGTTACTTCGTTCACGCACTTCATTGTCATTTATGTTCGTGTTGTGAGACTAGGCCTTTATCTCAATCTAATCTTTCCAAATCTGTCTCATTACAGAAAATTTGTAAAAACTTGAATATATTTTCACATTTTCTTTCCATTGGCTGGTCCACTTTTTGTTTGTTGAGTTGGACAAAGCATATTCCCGTAAGCTTTTTCCCTTCTTTCATGGAAAGTATTGCAAAATTCGAGTGAAAGTTGAGTTAGTGAAACCACTTAGTTTAGCACATCTGATTTTTTTTGACTTAACCAGTCTGCGAAAAGCAGAACATTTTCTCCAAATCTTCAGGCCAATCCACACGATACGTTTGTCGGTGACGATTCTTTGTGTATGTGTATTCTGGCGTTTGTGGTTATCGTTTTACAGCACAATTACGGCTTCCCATTCGTTGGCGAATGTTTCAATGTCTCCTGAGGACTCTCCTGAGCAAATCACATACATCAGGAGGAGCAATCGCATGCGACAGTCGAACAGAGCAGATCAGCCTAAACAAACTTGACCTTCGAAGCAGCATGTTTCCCCCAGGCGTCCGTTGTTTTTCAATAGTTATGTAGCATTATCGTGGAGGATTTGTGAAATAGTAGTTTTTTTGTTGCAGATATTGATGTTGAATTTTTCTTGAATCTCGATCTTGATTTATGAATTTTTGTTCTCTTTTGTGCTGAAGCTCCAGAGAAATCCCAAAATAATGATCCATACAGTAATTATATGCACAATTATGGCCAGTATCAACCCTATCCAATACAATCTTATTATCAACAACCAACTGCCAACCAAGCACCAGGTATCAAGCTGTAACTGTAACTATGCATGAGTAACCGTAATTGCATATTTAACGTAATTATCACAAATTCACACAACCACTCCAGTAACATGTATAGTTGGCATTAAAAAGAGAAAGTGTGTCTGTAATTTTTCTTTGACAGAATATGCCATTCAAAACTCTCCATATGGCCAACCTAAGATACAAGATACAATATACCAAGGTAACTACAAATCATCATTGAACTGACGAGGAAGGGAAAAGTAGTTATGTTTTTAGAAATTTATAGGTATTTTTCCTACGTGCAATGCATTAAGAACGCCATCACCAGGTGATAATTTGTTTTGTAGATATTTTACAAGAAGTATCAAATCCAATACAGTTCCCCAACAATCCATCTTATTACACCAATCAACAAACATCTGTGCACAACGACGTTAATCCAGTAGAAGAGGCCGCCAAACAGTTTAAGCTGGCTTCGGCAGGTAAAATTCCCAACAATTCCAGAACTCCGTGGTTCAAAACGTCAGTTTACCTGAACATTGGTTTGTGAAAGTTTTCTCGATAAAATTCTGATTATACTGGTGAAGGAAGAAGGAATTCTCTTTTAACGAACTTTCAGTGAAGTCAGCAAGGTTTTAAACTGTAATGTTTGAAATTAAGCTGGCAACCAAACGTATAGGCATAGAGTTTTTCTATTCCCAGGGAAGGGGGCTAAAACCGAAAGCGGAAATGCCTGACTTCACGATTGGTGAATGATTTGCGGCTAAGATTTCAAATTTCTGTGTGTTAGATTTAAGGTCATATTCTCAGGTGCATCACGGGTACTATTGGCTTAAAGAAATAATAAGGCTTTGACTGTTATATTATTTCAACTTGCACGTCAGTAACCCTACCATTCGTGAATTACATGTCAATTAATGGAACATTCCAGGGAGGCTAAATCCCTCCCAAAACTATTTCTGAGGGGGAGGCTAAAGCCCCTAACCCCCTGTGCTGTACACCTATGACCAAACATGCAGTAATAAAACATTTAGTTAGCTGTTAATCCTGGATAAGAACTATTTGCCTTTTGAACAACCGAGCTCGAGTTATTTCATCATGAGGAATAGAACCGGAACTAGAGACCAATTAAGTTAAAGTCAAACTCCTTATTGGAGCCATTAAGCATCATATTTTACATTTGTAACCCAACATCAGGTGTGATAAGAATATTAAGATATTTGCATCCCAAATTGGTGTCACGTGTAAAAATTAACACCTTAATAACAATAAAAGGTTTTAAAAATAACGTTCAATGTAAGAATGACATTTTTCCTTCTAACAAACGGTATTTTTAAACCACTTACTCACCGTAGTTTGTCAGTTAGTTTTATTGTGAAACAATGAATATTTTCTGCATAAAATTTCAAATCCATTAAAGTTTTGATCAAGTTCTCAATTGATCAACCGAAGCCTTGTCATGAATACTAATGCCCAGGATATTATTCTTAGTAGTGACATTGTTGAACTAACAAAAAACGAACCAGTTGATAATCCAAATAATTTTTAATCACTAACGTTTCGTTACATGACCTGTGACATCATCAGAGTAAATGATAACTATGTACACGTGTCGGGAATATTTAAAGCTGAACGATTACAAAAATAGAGCAGAGTAATGAGTGTTGCTAAGGTATGATGAAAGAGGTGGCAGGTAATTAGTGAGAGGGTAACTGAGGAATGACAAAAGAGGTGTTAGTAAGTAGGAGATGGTGAAATTAAAATAAGGAGAGTGGGAATGATCGAATGTTCTTGTTTAAGGAAGGTTTTAGTCTGGAAATTAATAAACTTTCACCGATTAGGACATCAAATTGTGAAGTGCCGCTGACCAAAATCGAAAAATCATCATATGAAATGGGATGTCCTGTATCTTTGCTGTGCGTGAGTACACAAGAGAGACCAGTCTGAGAGATTTTATTGCCAATATAGGCCGAAATACCCATATGATCTGAGATTCTAACATGTAATTTACGGCAGGTTTCGCCCAAATACAACGCGTCACAGCGTTGGCTCTGAAATTTGTAAACTATGCAAGATCTCAATTTCATGGGAATTCGATCTTTAAACCGAAAAAAGTTTGATAAACGGAAAGTGGGTCGAAAAATGATACGGATGCTAATATGCGGATAGGCCGATGATATCAGTTTGATTAATTGTTGTCTACTAAGAATAATATGCAGGGCAATAATATTCATGGCAAGGCTACGATTCCCGTCTGGTGTTTCAATCGCGTCTATTTTGATCAAGTGAAATATTGAGAAGAAAGAAATGGAATGAATCATTTTCTGAGGAACCGTTCCCTGGATCTTGAGAATTTCATGTATGTTCTCAATTCTATTTCCTTGATTTTCTGAGCATAAAATCGATGACCCCATGTATGTACTTGAAATATTGACTTAAACTTAATAGTTTGAAATTTCAAAGCTTCACTTTTTTTTTCTCTAGATATGAATAATATGGAGTTAGCTTCACTCATTATATCTCCCGTTCTTCGAATGCAGAACACTGATCCTACAAAAGTTCACAAAGTTCATAAAAAAAGAACACAGTCAAAGCGAAAGAACAAAACATATGTGAAGGAAAAGAATCATAAAATGACCAGGATAAAGTTTCAGAGCAAACCTAAATCAGTTAATAAACTTGTGGACAAATTGATCAAGAATAAAAAGGAAAAAGACAAGGAAGATGATGATGACGTGGATGATGATGGGTCTGGATCTGGATCAGGGGATTCCTGGGATGAGGAAGATATTTCTACCACTGATGATCAAGGATATACTTCTAGTAAAAGATCAAAAATCCCACACAGGAAGGGGAAAGAACCTGACAGGTAAACTTTATTTGACATTTTAGACATGGCGAAGTTTAACCTTGTTTCTCATTGATGGATACTTCAAACTTTCACACTTTCATTAAGGGTATTCCTAAATCATTAAACCAGCACCTTTGACCATATCTCCATTCCTTGTTATGTCTTTGCGCCAACATTTGGCACTCAGTTGTTATATTGCGCTACGGTTTCCTCTGCACCACCACGAATCCAGCCGCTATTTGCCACGTTCTCCTTATGCACGGAACGTCTTATTGAATTCGTCGCGGTTGCCTGCAGATATTGTGCTCTCTGTTTCTTTCTTCAATCCCGCATAACGGAACCTCTCCCAAATTTTCTCTTTACCCATATCATCCTTTAGTGCTCTTATAAACCAGTCCGTGGAGTACTTTCTCATGCCACTGTCGTTGGTGGTTTTCTTTATTCACTTTCCTTAAAGTGCTCTCGTCTTTGACACCTTTGATGTTAACCCCTCCACCCTTTAAATCCTCTCTCTCGTTTTTTCTAGTGAAATACAGTCTATGTACGTCACTATTTGGGTGTAATGCACCATACATTGTCAATTTCTCACGGGTTTTCCTGTCTAATGCCTTCAGCTCCTCATCCGCGCAATCGATTATACCAGCTCTGAACCGTATCAAAGACACCACCCAGGAATTAATCATTACTAGGAATTAACCAGTATTTATTATTATTATTATTATCAATCTTCATTTATCTTATGA
The DNA here is from genome assembly GCA_030142905.1 of Heliopora coerulea. NCBI lineage: Eukaryota > Metazoa > Cnidaria > Anthozoa > Scleralcyonacea > Helioporidae > Heliopora > Heliopora coerulea. The sequence continues at coordinate 681,161 of JASJOG010000150.1, read as the reverse complement.
TAAATACCCAAAACAAACGTTTGGATTTACAACATAAACCTTATAAAACTACATGTTCATATAATTCAGAGTAAATGTACATTTAGAAATTTAAAAAGACAGCTATTTATACAAATACGTTTAAATCTCTCCGTTCTAACACTAGGCAGTATATAATCGTGGCCACGCTCGAGCAGTTGGCCCAATTTTCGCTTTTTTTGGAAACAATTCATGCAATGGAGGGTTAGGGTGAGTCAGAATCGTCTTCCGTAATTTCTCATCTCTACTTTCCAATATTTCAACCATCGACAGTTGATAGACAATCTATCCATATTTGTGTCCTCGAAGGAACAGTTTGTCAGTTTGGCTAACATACTTATTATATGAAGGACTTCTATGCCAAATATTAATAAAGATACGATAAGGCTGTAATTAAGAGTTATTTCTTTGAAAGAACTCGTCAGGTGATAAAGAATTGCTTTCATCTCTCTCGGAAGTCTTGTATATCTCTGAAGTTATTGAGCAAAATCATGCGCAAGGGAATGCATCTTATGAGACGAACGGATTAAAAACAACGCTACTATAATAATGCGTTATTTCTTTGACCCGACCCATCTTAAAGTAGAATTATCCGTTTGCGTACCAAACATGAAGTAAAGTATTCTGTTTTTACTGTTATTGGATATATAAAATCTGGATAAAAATGTGCCTACATCTTTCATATAAAAATTTGAAAAGAATCCAAATGTTGATAACAATTTTTTAGGAAACAAGTACTCCTTTGATAGAGATAAAGGGTTTTCGAATAATTACATTACCAGGACAAAATTAATAAACTATTTTGACATAATATAACAATCACGAGGGGAAGTGTTTGACCCTAAGATAAATCACTGAGAAGAGCTTTTGAAGCTATTTTTGAAAAACGCTTTTGAGGTGTTTGAATTGAAGGATCAAACACTTTCACAAGAGTCTAACAAAAACTCTTGCAAGCGTTTGGTATATTCTCAAATAAATATATATATCTGGAGAAAATCAAAGTAAAAGTTCCCTAAATTTATGTCAGATCATGATACCAAAATACGTCTTAGTTATTAGTTTTCTTTATTTTTTTCCTTGTGAATTATTAAAGAGTTTGAGTTGACTAATATAATAATTTGTACTCCCATGCCAAGTTGCAAGTAATTTCGTGAAATAATCTGTAAGGTAGACATGATTTCCCAGCAGGTTACCACGTTCTGCAATTTTTACATACAGAATCGCAGCCAGTTAGGTTTGGAAGGCAACCTGCGGACTGATCAATGAGATTTATATTCTGAATGCAAATGGTAAAATTTCAAGAATATTTGAGAAGCACGGGAGACGAAATCATGAGTATTTGTTAAATTAACAACGGGGTCTAGAAAATCACTGATAATTCTTACAGTTAACTTTTAGATTTGACATGAAGAGAAGAGCCTATTATCTTTCTTAGTTAAAATCAATCACAAGTATTCATAATTTGTACAATATATCAATGTGTTATCATGAGTATAATTCCCCGATAAATTGTTAATTTTTCCCCGACAGAGAGGCTGTAACGCCTTCTGCCCCCCTGGCGCCACCCCTGAGAGAACAATAAACAATGCAAAAAAAGTTAAGGCGTTAAAGGGTTAACAATTGGATTTCCATGCTATCTAATCTGACTAGGATATTCGCGCGGGACGTAACGGACAACTCGGGTCTACCGTAGATGCAGAACACGCGATTACACAACAACTGACATTGAAGTCCATTTATGGAAGACCAGTGGGTTTGATGTGGTTTATCGGAATATAGCAGGACTTTTTTTCCCCAAATATTTTTTATTCATATTACTTGTGAGACATCATATTCACTAAGTGTTGCTTCACTGTAACTGGAGGGCTTCTTCTCAGGGGGGGATAACATGAAAAATTACTCATAACGTCACCATAGCCTATGGAGATTATAAGCTACGAAACTACCTGGGTCTGAAGTAAGAACGCCTTATCTGATCTACTCCATCAATGACTATTTTCTCTAATGATTATATTACCTATTCAAAGTCATCCAGATAGCTCTGCTTTCCTGTTAGAAGATAAACTAACGGAATGCTTGGCAGAGCTGCGAAAGAAAAATCCCAATGTTATTAGATAAAATGGATTTAAAATAGGCCACATCTGGTTTTTTGTAGTCGTTGTCCTTACATTATTTCGAGTGATATAAAGTTCATGCATTAAGAAAATGATGGACGCTTTCGATTAAACAGAGTTCATTTTGCTGATATAACACTTTATTAAAGTTTAGGGGTTTTGTAGGGAAATAGGGAATGGAAGGGAGACACAAAGGTATCCTACCAGTTGTCATGTAATTTGGAATACATTTCCCATGTGGTAGGACTGACGTACATAAATAGCAGCGCACTGTGGAACAGTACATTATACCCCTGGAATTTGACTTAGGAAACTATATATGTTAACCTACAGTGTTCAAAATTTTTCTTTGTCGTTTGATATTAAGTGATGAAAATAATGCCAAGTCCTCGGCGGATAACCGATCGAGTTCGGATGAGAAACCTAAAGTGCATGAAGATACAAATGAAAAAGATAAAAAACACAGTGAGAACGATGACACGAAGGAAAATCCGAAATTGAAAACGGCTTTGGAGGCTGAAGACAAAGAGGCTGAAGACACCGGAAGTGGAATGCAAGAGTCTGAAAATGGCAGCGGTTACACAGCTCAAATTGATGTAAAAGATGATGATTTAGCAAATAAGAAAATCAATTCTGAAAAATAAGCGAATATTAAGAAATAAAACGGAAATTAAATATAAATGTGCTATAGTGAATGACAATAAACTTCAGTTTCTTAAATATATCGTAAGGAAAACATTGAAAACAAGGTAAAGCTAAAATGTAGAATTCCCACTCTTTCCCATTTCAGAATTAGTGTGCCGGGATTTTGTTACTCTCTGGTTGTCTGAATTTTCTATGCGGGCGAAATTTTCGTTCTGTGATTTAGAATATTGAGTCTCATTTCCACCTGCCAAAACTCCGGGGAATTAATTGATGATTTTTGGTCTTAGTTTCTTTACCCTTATTTACTATGTTGAGCTGGAAAACGAATGGAAAATATTAAAAGTACTGAAATATCCTGCTCGCAGCGGTCTCTCTCTCTCTCTCTCTCTCTCTCTCTTTCTCTCTCTCTCTCTCTCTCTCTCTCTCTCTCTCTCTCTCTCTCTCTCTCTCTCTCTCTCTCTCGGTGTTCGTTAACGAAGGAGAAAAAAGAACAAAATCTCTGCCACTCTCCGGTGTTATTTAATGGCTAACCTCGATCACGTATAACTCAATGATGGGTCTAACAGAAAGTCTAGAATTGCCGTTGTTGTCAAATTGTTTTAAGTTTTAAATAGAACCAAGAAAAAAAAGTTTTACTGGGTCGGCAAGCGCCGCGGATTCAAAACGAATCCGAATAGATTTTGCACCGGATTCAAGTTAGCGCTTACACTTGAAACATGAATCCGTTGCAAGAAGTATCCGTTTTGCCTGCGAATCTGAATGCTTATCAGCCCGATATTGGGTACTTCAAATCCGATGACGTACGAATTCGAGATAAAACCCTGCGTAAACGGAAAGTGGAATGAATCCGCGAAAGTTTTGATGATAACTTTTGTTAGTTTGTTCGTCACGTTTAGGTACGTGGTGTTCAACACAACAATATCAGTTACATTTCGTCTGACGTTTCTGTAATAAATTCGGTAGTCTATAAGTCGTTTCAAACTATGTGAGAGGATTTAAACCTATTCTCAGATACCGTAAAAGCTCTTATTTAATTTTTAACCTCCTAGAGGAGAGGCTTAATAGAGAGGGGGGGGCTTAATATAAAAAAACTGACACAAAGTGCTGTTCTTTGATCTGTATGCGCATACCTGGTATGTTTAATTTCTATAATAAAACTTTAAAATCACATATGTCATTTACAAAGTAAATGGTTTGAACCTGGGACAATCGTAACGTGTTTGTGGAAGTTGATCGTCCAGGTTAGTGTAGTCTTGAGAAAGACCTTTTTTCTTAAGACTACACTAACCTGGACGATCAACTTCCACAAATATGTCATTTACGTTGTGTGTAAATGTTTGAAGACGGACTAGTTGCTCCGGGGAACGTCATTGCAAGATGTCATGCCGACAAGCCACATGCAAAGAAGCTGATACTTATGTTAAAAACTGGACTTGAAAAGAAGAAAAATTGAAATTCGCTCACATGAAACTAAACGTCGGGCAAGTCATGTTAAGGAATAAAATATGCACTGTCTCAAGCCACTTCAAATTACTTGTTTTGTTTACAACCTCAACTCGTTTGCATATAGTTTAGGGGGCAACTAAACCGGATATACTTTTCTGTGTAAACGTTCAACTAATCCAAAAACATTTTTGGTGTGAATCCGTATACTTTTTGAATCTTTTGGGGGAGGGAGGGAGGGGGCTTTTGCTCCAGTTGTCAATGTAGCCAGATTTAGACTTAAATTCCGCCATTCTAATAGTTTGTATACGCATCTGATTTCCATAGAAAAATCGAGCTTACGAACGAATCGCTATGGATAAAACGATATTATCGCACAATATTTCGACTGCTGAAATTTGAATCACTTAGTAACAGCTCGTGACCAAATGGGCTTATAAATTTCAAAAATATAAAATGCCGGGATATTGGATAAGAATTTTATGTCCATCCAGATCTGTATATTAACAGTAATAAATAAACAGAGGCAAACACATTTTAATAATGTCAAATCAACTTCTCAGTAACACGATTACTAGAAAAGTAAATAGAAGATCATTTTTCTTTGTCGCGTCTCATCGCTCAATACATACTACAGATCCAGACATACATATTGATACAAGTAAAATAGTTCAAAGGTTGCAAACTGCCGTGATTGGTCGCAAAGAATTCACAGCAGTTACCAAACCTTTGAACTTTTTACGTTATTCAACACTGTCTACGCAGTATCCTATGTTTATATTAACATGGATGGACACATGCGTAGACTTTGGTGCACTTTTCGCGCATTCAGATATTACTGCCTATTATGATACAATGATATTAGATAGGAGTTCGATCAAGGCGATTCTGATGAAGAGATCAAAATCTCCTCGGTAGAAATTGATCTTTAAGATTTCATTTCAAGGTCCTCTAAAATCTTGGGTCTTTTTTCGCAGTCGATGTTTGAGCCAAAAAACTTAGGACAAACTATAAATGCATGGGAATTCTAGATCATAAATTAGGGCCATTTTACTTTTCTTCAAAGTCACGTCGAATGTGTCACAACTAGACCGCTTTTTCTCGGCTATTGCTCTTCATTCAGCCACCTTCACAGATCGCACTAACCCTTCACTCATATCATTCCTGAACAAGGTGATTAAACGTACTTGACGTGGGCGACGTTTATATACGTCAATGAATGTCAATATAATTACGACAGAACACAACAGTTAACTTCCTGATTAGAGCTCAAATTACTTGGTTAAGAGATAGTGCTTGGAAATGTGATCATTTCTTAACTAAATCGCCCGACAAGCGGACAAGCAAGCAGGCAAAGAACTCCAAGGACGGCAGGATTTCAGACTCTTAAGGGTAACTTGACATTATTGCGTAAATATTAATGGTAAATGACAAATGATTATACTTAATTGCAAAAGTAAGCAATCGATTCGTTAAAAATCTGATATCTGCAACCAGTGACCAACATAAAGCTTGCGTCGAACGGATCCATTCCAATACGAGATGTTTATCAAAATAATATTTTAAGTTTTTTCTTTCTTTTCTAAGCTTCGACAAGCGCACTCGGCTAACCAATCTTAGGTGGAAACATGCTATTCCTTCACAATTGCAATATCACTTAACGATGACTTCACTTAATAAGAGCATGGCATATTTAAGTGGGATTCATCATGCAATACGTATGGTCCTGAGCCACAATGTGAAGTTAGAATCAAGCCCAACAAAAGTTCATTCAATGAGGAACTCCTAACAGCTAATTGGTTGGTATCCATTTGGACTCTGAATCTGACAACTTTAAAATACATACAATTATAAAATGATGGTATATATTTGCGTATATTGTATACATATGTGCAATATCATAAATACATATATATACAATATAATAATAATAATATTATTTTTAAATTTAGAATTTTAACTGAAAATGTAATTTTTATATTTTCCAGTTACTTATTAAAACATAATGGTCTAGAAAATCTGAAGTGATTTTCTTTCCACTCACTTAGATAGGTTTGACTAAATGTAAATCATTACTCCTTCTAGTTTACTAATTATTACAGTGGCCCACAACGGCAGCTGCAAATATGTGTATATCTCACACAAACATGTGTTTGTAACATTAATTGCTGCAAATATGTGTGTGTCAGAGCACAAGTTGCTGCAAATGTGTGTGTAAAATGAGTTACTGCAAAAATGTCAAACATGAATTGCTGAATATCTGACAACGCGCTGGTAAAATTCACTACAGAAGTCAAAGTAAAATGCTAATGCAACATGACCGACCACCTGTTACAATCGGAACGCGCGAACTATTACTACAAACAATTTTAATTCTGGATTTACCTATGAAAAAGTATTACGTTTTTAGTCTTTTACGCTATAAACATGAGCGAACGTAGACTTAGAAAGCAGATGAGAATTTGAGGTTTGAGACGACGAAACCGTACTTTGAGCAACACACTTGAGCAAGAACTAAGTTTGAAGATAGAAGCTCTGATCTCAGAAAGCGTCATTGTTTTCTTCGGCGAGACTTTCTCTTGGTTTGTTGTCATGGCAGAAGACGCACGGGCGTCATTTTCCGCCTTCACAGACGCACCACAGTTGTGGCAGTACTTGGCTGACAAAACGAGCGAAGGACCACAGTTACGGCAAAACATTGCGAAGTTGTCAGACATGCAACTGGTGCGTGTCGACAGTCTACTCTAGTGGCTTGTGAATCATACCAGGGCGCTATCACATATTCAGCAACTCATGTTACACTGACATTTTTGCACCAACTCATGTTACACACACGTTTGCAGCAACTCATCACACACACACATTTGCTGGAAGTCATCGTACACACACACACACTTGCAGCAACTCATTTTGCACACACATTTGCAGCAACTATTACTAACACATGTTTGTATGACATATACACATATCTGCAGCAGCCGTTGTGGGCCACCGTAAATTTCAGACACATGAGTTCATAATATAATATGGACTTTGGAAATAATGAATAAAAACTAAACCAAAATACGAACCAAATTGAACCAAAATACGGTGATGAATTTCGCTTTACAATGGTAACGTACACTGGCGTATTAAGGGGGCCACGGTACTCCCTCATGTGTTGAGTTGCATAAGAAGTTTACTCATATTTTAGATTCATGCACTTATCATTACATATTAAAATAGATGTTTCTTCTTGAATCAGTTTTTTAAAAATTAACCCAGACCAAGTTGCGACCGGTTAACTGGCCCTTGAATAATAACCTGTGAGGAAAATACAAAAGAAAATCACAACCATGTCGTGTCTTTAAATGTAACAAAATCATGTTTTCTTTTCTCCATAAATTTTTGAGGCTTAGAAAACATTAATTGTCAAACCAGTGTTCTAGCTAGGCCTAAATGAAAGGGCACTCCGCCCTTCCACTTTCACGATGCACTTTAGTTCTCGTGAGCACCTTGTGATTTTCCCTTCTCGCCTTTTCATTTTCCTTGTCAATACATACAGTCATGAGTCATCAGAGTAGTAAACGCACTGTTGTGGTTACGCACCGCAATCCAATATATTGTCTACATTGTTGAAACATCTGTGGTATGTTTACCTGCGGTACTCGAATGAAAACATCAATTGAAGGCTGTTATTTTACGTTCAATACTTTTGAAGTCTTTTTTAATAGTGTCGATGATTTCGAAAAGCCAGTTCAGTACAATAGGTAAGAGGTGCGGCTGTGTGGAGGCTCCCTCAGCCAAGAAATTATTATAGAACAATCGGCATCGCTTCTCAGTATAACCTTCATATACAAACGTCTTGTCCCCTCATGTTTTCAACCTAGCTAAAACACTGTCAAACTGTCTTCGCGAGTTAGCGTATTGAGGGGTTCGTGTTTGAAGTCATTTAAAAGACAAATAGTACGTGCTTTATCGGATCCAGAACACTTGGCTATCACCTCGTGTTTTAAATCTGATAAAGTATTCCTGCTCGTGTTTTTAATTATTACTTCAGCTCTTTGTGATCGGCTTTTGGCCTGTCTTGGTCGGTCGATGCCCCCCGTAATGTAAATCCTGGCTACGCCACTGCAAACGTGTAGTTTAATTAGCATTTATTCACCGAAGTGGAGCTAAATATCTGCACTGTTCACCGACAATGAAATGAAGAATAATAGTCTTAGCAATATACCTTTCAAAATTGTTTTTACATCTATATGTTTTAGATTTTTAAAACAATTTTACGGAACGTCGGCTTGTCGCCTGCTCGTTATTTGCATACAAAACATTTTGAACACATTCTGAGTGCATTTATTTGTGGATAGAAAGTAAGAGAAATAGACATCTCTGAATACGTTAATGGCAAATTTCTTTGCTCTTTTGGTGTTGTCTGGCACGGCGATTTTGTTTATTAAAAAAGATTCTCCCATAACTGAAACAAAACGGGAAGCCATCTTGTTTAGCTCTGAGGTAAATGGTGCAGGATATGACGAGATGTAAAACACACTATTTACCTGCAGGCTCCATGCTAATTGTTAATTAACGCATGGCTTTTAGGGCATTTGCTCCAAACGTTATGGATTTCTTTGTTCTCAGTCACGACAGTGACTAACCTTTGAATTTTTCATGAAGAGCTATACTTTCTTACTTTTCGTTAGTAATTTCAGGATTGGTTTAACTACCGAATTGAAATTAATGATATTCGATTAACCAATCAATCGACCAATCAGTGAATCAATCTGTCAATCAATCTAAGCCAGTTCTCAAGTAGATGTTCAATAAGCAGTGTAGTATGTAGTCCAGCTCGGTAAAACGTCTCAAAGAAGTTTGCATAGAACGATGGTGCACATATCAAACGGCAACATAATTTGTTATCCACACATTTACTTTTCTGTTCACTTTTTTTCACTTTTAGAATGTCTTTAACAGTAGATGAAATTTTGGCCAGGATCGGTGGCTTTGGCCGATTTCAACTTCTTTTGACATTTTTTATGTGTTATATCTACATGTCAATGGTGGCGTTCCATTTGATGGTGATTACATTTATAGCTGGGGAGCCGACGTGGGAGTGCACCCTTAACAGTACGACATGTAACCTAACTGATCCAGTTACGACTGTGAGCAAACGTTACAAGGACAGATGTAGCATGTTGAGATCGGAATGGAAGTTCTCTGATACGTACACATCGATCGTCACTGAGGTAAAACAATCTTCTATAATATAAGTAATTCCTTGTCAAACCAAGGTATTTTGGAATAGTAAATTTTGGATGTTTCATGAAGTAACAGTTTAACTGTAAGCAGTTAAATTGTTATTCCGCGGATATACTCAGTGCAGGGAGACTAACTAGACGAACCATAAAGTACAATGGGAAATGGAAAACATAAGCACAAGCATTTACATAAAAGCTGGACAAAACCCGAATTAAAAGTTTTGTGTTGAGGTCTTGTTCACGCGTTATCTTTGAATAAGGTCAAGTACTTGGAAGAGCTGTCTCTTCGACATGTATATTTGAAATAGCGCGCTAAACGTCCAATGGGAGTAACCTAGAACTCACTTCTTGGCAAGATAAAACGTATCTATGGACTGCACAAATGATTGCTTTCGAAAATCAAACCAAAAACACGTTACTTATCGAGAATATCGGTTTCCCTCAGTTTTCCTTCGTAAGCTTGATACAACAGACTCTTACTTTGGTATCTTGATAAAGATTTCCAATAAAACTAGAACACAAAATAGCTCAATGTTCAACTTAACGTCCATAAACTTGGTTCTGCATGAAATTCAAAAAATGCTGACACTTGGGACTTGCGACTTGACAAATTTTAACACTGGGTTATCATCTGTTACCTTTTAAATGTTCTAGGTCTCACATATCTACAGCATGGGCAGTATATGTGCGTGTGTGGGTGTGTGGGCGCTGACAATATAATGCAAAGTAAAAGGAGCTGGGATGACAAATTATCAAGTTACAACAATGTTGCTGAATCAGCAATGCTGTGGGCAGGAATTTTGCATTATAACTTGTACTTGGCACTGCCGCAGCAAATTGTCGAAAGAATCGGCAAGTTTGCTTGTAAGTCTCAAAACTGTCATCATAATTTTCCACGAGCTTTCAAATACACCATTAGTTATATAGAATTGCCAAGAAACTGATGCAAGCCTTAGGAACGCATTCCGATATCGGCCTGCAGTGACAACTTGTAACAAAAACCATTTCACGCTTGTTACCACTTGTGCAATCCTAGCTGATTGAGTGCGAGGTATTTCCTGTTAAACCTTGATACTGACATTTTTGTAATTGTTGTTGTTCATACCTTTATCATTATTATTGTTATTATAACTCGCACACCACCCAACTAAGGACAGTGGAAGGGGTCTCAGCCTTCTACGGGCTCCCAGCATCCCTCCAGGTAAGGCCGCAACAGACATTGCACGTTTCAGGGAACTTGTGGGAAAAGGAAATTTTACCATTAATATGGATTTTAAGAAACACCCACCGGGCCAGCCCTTACTCGTCCAACTTATCCAGTCAGGAAAGAGTCAGGAATGTACAGCCCTTTAAAGACCCTGAAAGTACTCCCCAATGTGTATATCCAGTTTGACCTTAACAGTATACTCTTGCACTTCCAACCAGTTAAGGTCAGTTTAGGCGTGCCACTGCAAGGGTTAAGTCTGAATATTGTTTTATTCTTAGACTAGTGCAGATCTGTTTCAGCATTTAAGACTGGTTCATCCTCAACCAACTAAGGTCAGGGGCATCAGCCTGCTGTGCAGATTTTCTTCTAGTCCTTGGGCTGACAGGGTAGGTTTGCCAACACCTGAAGGTAGTGTACTTGCAGCTGCCAGCCAATTAAGGCAAGCTGAGGCTTTCGGCTACTTGTCTACCCAGCTGGCAAGGCTGGGACGCCACTCCCTAGGTTATCTTATTAAAGCCTGCTCGTTTTATGGAGGTCACTGGCTCCGAATCAACGTCCTGCCTACCTACTTCTGGTTTTATGTCAGAATTCCCTTCTCCTGTATAAGTTGCCATCCAAGGCTAAAGAGTCTTATCTACCCTTAGCTAAGGGGTTGCTGGCACTTGCCAAAGGTGCCACCCCGGACTCTGGTGGGCGGGAGTGTCCACATTCCCGCAGTAGGCTGTAGCTGTGCTTGTCCTACTCCATTGCCCATATTATTACTATTGTTATTATTATTGAGGAAAGTCAGCTCATACAAGCCAATGAGGTCGTTTAGCCCAAATTGCCATATTATGCCAAAGTGGGCACATGTCTCATAAATTAAAGTGGTATGACAATCACAAAGTGACATCGTGAGTAGTTAATGCCATTTTACACCACAGTCTCACATACACAATTCCGTTGGTTGGGCATGGTCAAGGGCTGGTGCTTTGCACCTATAAATCATGAGACTTCCTCAATAACCATCACACTTCCTCTCAGACTATTCTAAGGGTCTGTTCCGCAAAGCCGACCAATTAAGGCAAGCTAGACGCCAGTCCAATAGCTGAAGTTGGATAATGTGATCTATTTTGTTCTTAGACTAGGAGAGTTCCTTTCAGACACGTAAGTGTCCTGGGCTCACTCAACCATTTAAGGTAAAGGACATCAGGACAGTCAGAAGGATTTACTAGTCCTTGGGCTAACAGGGAAGGTTTGCCAACACCTTAGGTGAGGTTACTTACCACTGACGGCCAATTAAGGCAAGCAGTGGCTTTCAGTCACCCGTTTACCCAGCTGGCAAGGCAGCGGCGCCACTCCCTGAGGATGCCGAAACATCTTGCCTACCTATTATTATTATTATTATTATTATTATTATTATTATAGCCCATAGAATAATACTCAAGGTCAATAGACTCCTCTCACAGTTGTAACGTCCTCCATTTGAGCGAGAAATTTTACGTAAGACAAAGAAGCCCAGCGCTGAATTCCAGATTGAAAGTCTCAAAGTCGCTTTAGTTGTTTTAACTACTGACAATTGACTCTTTGGGTAACTCCTCGTTATAGATATGGTAGTTGTTCTGTGGATAATTCGTTTTCTGATGGTGGCATTATTGGAAGGCCAAAATAAGAGGGCAGCGAATTGTGACGTCGTGAAAATTTTTTTGTATAAATATATGTAAATGCCATGAAAATATTATCCCCCTGAATATTGTCATTCTGTCGTTCGCATCATTCTTGCGCAGTTTCATCGTAGTTCTACAAGTTGGCATTGTCAAGGGGGCTGGCGGAGTGACTCTAGATGAGTTTTGCCGTGGGCGCCGATAGCGCTCATTGCTGCTATGTATTACAATATAAGCTGCATGTATGAAAAATAAATAGTCAGAGAGAAACATCTGAAAACAAAATTGAAAAAGAAATCATAATTGTTGCAATAAACAATTTCTAAAAGTATGGTTTGCGTAAAGCAAACCTTCAGTTCCCAGGGTTTCAACAAAAAGAGCAAATTCCCGAGTAACGGTTTGTACAAAACCTTCAAAAACAACCACAAAATATAGGAAATCTTTAAAACAGTAGTCAAGAACGTTTTCTTAAATTAACTAAAAAAAAAAAATGAAAAAAAAGTCATCCATGATTTTAGAGAAATAATTGACTCTTTATTAGCAATTGTTGCAGAGAAGGTTGTGCACTGCTTCTGATTTCTGCAAACCTCAAATATTATTAACGTAACATTTAAAATTAGGCATATAAAAAAATATTACAAATCTAATCGTTGCCACTGAATTTGGGATTACCATGGCAACGGATGTACAGTACTAAAACAAAACATATTCAATTTGATTTCTAAATTTTAGCCAAATGAAGTGGAATTTCACTTTTTAGGTCGTGGATGTTCAACAGTTATTCAACGAAACCACCTAGTCTGTGCCTCAAATCCCCCAGACTCCAACTACCCGGATACTACGGCATCTGCGCCTTCCAGGCCAAATGGGTTAAAACTTTTCCGTCGTTAAAAATTACGGATGAAAATGATAGAAGTATTAAAAGTTATGATAAAACCAGTATTTTGAAAATTTTATATTTATTTTGTATCAGTACGACCTTGTCTGCGCCAAGTCCATTCTGCAAAGCATCGCATCTTCTTTATATTGGGTTGGCTGGTTAATCGGAAATATATTGCTAGGCTATATTTCTGACAAAATTGGACGAAGAAGAGCTATGCAATTGTCAGCTTTACTCGTGTTTGTGTTTTCATGGATTTTAATTTGGCCCAGAGCATTCTGGATATTTATGGTATGCCGTTTGCTGACAGGATTTGGAAGTGGTAAGCATGACTACTTTTTAACTTTAATCATAAGAGGTTCTGACTGTCAATCTTGACCATCAGACATGATGCATTCGCACGACGCCTTCACCATATCATTTCCCTATTTGTCAACATTTTACATGAAGTACTGCTCCTACAGTTGGATGCTAGATCTTAGAAATGTTGTTGGAATTAAATGCATTGTTCTAAACTGAGCCTAATATTTACTCAGAATGTTATTGTCCTTCACAATTGTTAGAGAGCAATGTTAACTGTTAGAGAGTAATTCCATACTTCCTTTCTTGGACGTACGTCTTAATTGATCGCACAAACTGCTTTTCAACTTCTGTTTATCGGAAGCCTACGTTCACTGGTTTATTTTCGAACTTTGATAGTCTGATTTCCCTAATCTTTCAAAGGTGGTCGCGTCTTCACCCAACAAAACGGTATTTTAAAATTTTCTCTTTATACCACATTTTTCCTGACATGTTTATCTCAAGCTGTTTGCCAACTTCAGTTCATAACACTTTACTAACACACATCAACTTTCACGTCTTAGAAAAAAAAACATTTTGCGATCCAGGCTTACGTACGTGGCAGTACTGCATGAAAGCTTTAATTACAAAGAGGCGACCGTTGACATGTGTTACCGAAGAACTGCGAACTGAAGTTCGTTAACATTTTGAAATTATATGTTAGGATTTCAGATAACCTTAAATCGACCCTGCAAAAGATTGGACAAACGTCGTGCGTAATTGAAATTTTATTCTTCCTAATGTATTGTAGAATGGTGTTAATGGTCGTCTGTTCGCACAATTGAATGCCATTTCGCGCAAATGCTTTGCTTATCGGTGTTAATGAATGTTACATTTGATGCAAAAAAAACCCCTAAACTTTAATTGAACATTACAAAAACGTAAATGAATTTCGATTCAATAAAATGAATGTATTTTTCCGTTAATGAGTTTGAGGTTGGCTTTAATGATAATATATTTTCTGGCAATGATCAGCAAAAGGTATAATCTTTACTTTTATAAATCATGCTACAAGAAAATGGTGTTGCCATTGCAATGCATTAGTCTTCAATCCCATCAGGTCTGCTAAAAATATGTTCTCGGTCAAATGACGGACATTTGTAGTTTTTAAAACACAATTTTGCTTCACAGAGAGAGGGATTCGGGAACTGAGATGTTGGCTTGTTCACGGGAATTTTTGATTATCCTGAAGCTCAGTCTATTGTTTCACCAAAATGACGTCACACAGTATCTTTTTTGCATATCAAAGAAAATCTAGTTCCCGTAAACAAGCGCTCCTTCAAGTAAGCGCACCCTGCATGACTTGAGAAAAAATTGAACTGAACAACCCATTACAATATGTTTCTGGTATCATCTCTTGTATGCATATATAGTCCTACATAGTTCCATGAATATATATGGTACATCGTCCTTTGAAGGGAATTGGTTTTATTTTCCACTCCTCGACAGAGATATCCATATGCGCGCGCAGGTTCTTTACGTTGCTGAACTCGTCCTCAAACATCGTGGCCGTTAACTGGCTTCGTTGCTCTAACTCTGAACGATTCAGGAATTACAAAACCATTTTAACGTCTTATACTTCACGTGGAATGTAAAAATCAGGAAGAAAAGGTTTTTAGTACATGACCCATGAGCTTGTCATTTCAGTCTTCAAGTAATGTCCCAACCGATTCATTACGTTCGTTGGCTTCCTTTTGTTCTTCCTTCCGACATTTTAGAGTTTCTCAAGGCTGTTTAACTAAAGAGAAGTCATCATCTTGCAAAGACGTGGTGAATGTTTGTACTGGATAATATCACCAGCAACTTGACGCAGCCTGTTCCCACCATAATTCGCGCATCTTGATTGTGACTCCTCGGAATTATATTCGAGGAAAATATAACTAATATAAAAAAGCAAGCAGCAGGACGTACATTATACGCATTTGCAAATTCAGTGACATTAGACATGATATTTAGTAGTTTGGTAGTGCTTGTTCTACACGAATATCGTGGGCAAATCGACAGACTAATAAATAGACTGTCTATAGTTTGCCATGTATTGCGAAATATAGCTATGTTAGATATTATTAAAGAAAGAGATTTAAAACTACGCAAAAAAATATTTCATTATGAGGACCATCATGGAGTAAAGTTATTACCGCTTGTGAGAACAAGATGTCATTGGTAAAGTAGATCTGATTACCAGCTTCCAAAACTAAATACTGAGTGTTTTAAAAATGCTTTATTAACAAATTTCTTTACAAATTTATTTAAACTGTTTATTTATATAGTATTATTTTCATATACAGTATATGTGATAATTTTACGTATTTTCATAAATTGTAAACTTAAACGACCGACACGTACACGTTGGTCAAGGTCGAACCCTGCAAAAAACAACCGTTTGGGTGGGTGTGTGTGTGTTTGAGCTTGACGAACGTACTTGTGTGACTTTACTTTCTAATAAACTATTGTTTATATCTGCAACAACATGATTGTTTGTTTGGCGGTTTGTCTACGGCGAGATTCCTTATAATACTTCGAGAATTCCATTTTCGTTGTTTGTGGAGCGAGTAGTCAATTGGTCTCTCCCTCATTGAAGGTCTAGAAAAAAGCCTTTTTGTCGTGAATTCCTCAGAGATAAATGGTGTCACTAATGATGCGTCTAGAATCAATCTGGTTGTTTGACGTTTCTGAGATGTAGCTCCTTGGTTGCTTTTTTGAGTGAGTATGCTATGAATCCGTTCCTATCGGTCCTTTTCGTGAATGTTTGCACAACCTCGGCTCGGAGGTTTTGGTCTAAGCATATTGAAAAGGTGGTTTCATATATGTGTTTGGGAACGCTGCTTTCTTCGTTGACTCAGGGTAATGTCAGTTGGCATCAGGCTTGGACTGGCCATCGTGCCGCTACAGAGCAATGGCTGACTATTGTTCTACGGTACGATTGCACAATGGCCACTGCAAGCCTAGTTGGCATCTAACAAGAGACCTTTGTTAGCTGACTTTGTGTACCATATTGAATCAAAGGTTCCATCCGCGTTAAATCAGGCTTGGACTGGCCATTGTACCATCGCGCCACAGAACAACGGCTGACTATTGTTCTACGGTAGGACGACACAATGATCGACAAGCCTGCGTTAGATGAAATTTTGGTATTTAGAAAAGGTAGGAAGCCTTCATCCCTGGGTATTTCTATTTCAAAACGAATAGATTAAGCCATATATTGGATAATGACATTAAGCTGAGTCTGTAAATGATTAACGTGTTTGAAGTCACTGGCTCTCGAAATACAGTCATCGATGAATCTGTAGTACGATTTGATTGATGTATCAGAGTAAATTGCTTGGTTTTCAATTCTGTCCAATCAGAGTATAGCTAGGATAGGTGCTACAATACTTCCACAGCCAGTCCACGTTTCTGTTTGTAGAAGTAAAGCAACTGTTGTTAAGGATGGTCTTTGTGAGCAAAATAATATGGCATGTAGAGAGTGAGCACGTTTGCAATATTGCTGTTTCCTTTTCTCAGATGGACGTGTAAAGTATTGATCGCAGCATCGCTGTCCGCGCTTGGTAGAGAACAAACTACACCAACACTTATGAGATTATGCTTTGAAGTTCACAATTTCCGATGCTTCAAAGGTTTTGTTGTAGTCGACCAATATTTTGTAGATGTGCTTTTACGGAATTCAAAAGAGCAGAACCAATTTTCTGTATCGAATTGATGATGTCTTCTTCTATTTCTTTTTCTTCTTCTTCTTCTTCTTCTTCCTCTTCTTCTTCTTCTTCTTTTTGTTCTCCTCCTTCTTCTTCTTCTTCTTCTTCTTCTTCTCCTTCTTCTTCTTCTCCTTCTTCTTCTTCTTCTTCTTCTTCTTCTCCTTCTTCTCCTTCTTTTTCCTTCTTCTTCTTCTTCTTCTTCTTCTTCTCCTTCTCCTTCTTCTCCTTCTTCTTCTTCGTCTTCTTCTTCTCCTTCTTCTTCTTCTCCTTCTTCTTCTTCTCCTTCTCCTTCTTATTATTATTATCATTATCGTTATTATTCTCAAAACATTCACGTGTTGTACATGACGTTGCATGTGGTTCCTGTACAGGAGTTGAATTGGATTAATTTTAGTAAAATCAAGGTTATAATTTATGCTAAAAATATTTGAAAAAGCTAACGAAATGTTTTTGCTAACGATTCAATCATCTCTTATGTCCAGAGAAAGAAGGATCAGAAAAGATGAATTGATTGAAGATTGTTCAGCATTTCTGTATATAATTAATTTAGGGGGAACCTGCATGTGTTGTTTTATCTTTCTGGTGGAATTCAGTGGCAGTAAACGCCGTGGATTGTCTGGATCGTTGCTGTGGTTATCTGGCCCAGTTTCCTATTCCATCATTGCCCTGTCTGCCTTTTTCATTCGTAATTGGCGATATGTAATGCTTACAGGAGCACTTATGGCCTCACCAGTTATGATTTTTATTTGGTAAGTCAAATTATACTACACAGAAGTAATTAGTTATTCTTAATTAGTTATCAGTGAACGATTGATTACATGCAGTTGCGTAGGTAGAAACTAATAGTTGGGGAAGTACTCCCGACAGATCTGAGTACATGCTCACGCCAGAAACTTTTTGGGTTTGATTCCGGCTTCGTGAAGCTGTCTGATTGAAACTACCTTGGTCACATGTGAGAAGAGTGCGATCCCACTGAGCTGACTTGGTGTCCTCCTGCAGTAACACTGGAACTTTGGTTATCCATATTCCAGTTCTAGCGATAACAGTTTATAAATACATAGCTTTTAAGATTGTCCAGTACTTGCAGAAATATCAATGCTTAGGACAACACACGAATAAAAGCCTAGATAAGAAGGCTTAATATCGAATTAATTTAATATTACGTTTCGTGATGTTCTACGTATATGATCACAAACAGAATATCAGTTACATGACTGTACTTTCGTTATCACTTCATTTAAATTATAACCTCTGAAGAAGTTGTCGATGTAAGCAACGAAAGGTCAGATTAAATTCATTCAATACATTGCCTTATTATCATCGCTTTTATTCGTGCGTTGTGTTAGGTTTTGATATTTTTACGTTTTCCTCGTGGCCAATACCTTACCGAAGTTATCCAGTATAAAGAAAGTCACTTAAAAAACATCTAATGCATGATACTAAAACTCCATTTCCAATAATGAATATTATTTAGGTTAGATACGAATCAGCCGTAAACCCTTTTCAAGGCTTGAAAACCGGTCTCCAATCCTTGAATAGTGGACTACTGCTCTCCATATACCCACCGACGAGTGTCTCACTGGGTACCAACTCTTCAAATAAAGGTTTTAGTGAGGTACCTGACTGTCAGAAGTACACATTGACCGACACTCTTTAGAGTAGGGCCGTATGGTCTTCTCAAGACTGGAAAATGTAGATATGAGACTGAAGAACATGAAATTAAATATTCTGGAAGAACAGAACTGAGCGTCACACAATAAATTTAGATCCCAGGTTGTGTTTTCGTGAAATGGGCAACCAGTAGGCCAAGTTTAAAAAATTCTTTAGCTTCAGTTTTTTGCAAAAGTGGAAAACAGGATTTTTCTTTGTAAAAAGCTAATTTAAGCCATAGAATTTTCTTAAAATCTGCATATGGATTAAAGAAATTGAGCTCACCAAAATCTTTATCAGGTTTGACCAATAATTTGGAGTCATTTCTAAGCGTCATAGTTGCTATAGAAATCATTCGAGCTCCTCATTCCACTGTAGTTCTTGTGTCTCTGGCCGTTTTTTTCTTTTTTTTCAGCTCATGACATTTAGTTTTATTTTCCTTCCGAAATATTTATATGCATGTTTTAGGGTCTAAAATTGCACTTTCTTTTATTGGGGGGAGGAAACTGTATCAAGTAACCTTGAATACATGATAAATACCGTGGGATTCTGAACTCTATTATTTTTATGGGGGTCTGTGCTCCCACGCTGTACTTTCTTCGCCACTGCCAAGGACGCAGAAGTGGCTTTAAAATTTATCCTTCTCACATATGAAACAGTTTGTAAAATTTTCGCTTGTTTACGTTATACGATCGTTCCTTTACTTCTCATGGGATTTTGTTAAGCTAAGACATTGCAATAACGTCATTCATGTTTGGCAGTACTAATCCAGACTCACAAGCACTTTTCCGATTGTTCAATGAAAGATGCTTTATTTAAAGATGCTTTAAAGGCTAGTTTCCATATAATCGCTGACGATCGCTGACGATCGCCGGATCGCTGAAATCATTGAAGCGAAGGGTCGCTGACGATCCCCAACGATCGCTTGAGTTTGTTTCCATATGATCGCTCAATTCATTGTATCCCAGCGCCCTCTGTTCACTTCGTTTCATGTGCTCGTTAAGGGAGTTTGCTGTTTGAAAAAATTGCACGATCTACGTCTTCTGAGGAGACCCCTTTTACTTTTTTTTGTTTCCCCCAATGTTTGGCATTTTTGTTTGTCGAACTACTCTGCATCTCGGTTTTGCTGATATTTTGGGTTGTTGGAGTTTTTAAAATAGACTCATCTCTGTCGTGGCCCTCCTCATCTTCATCAAGCACAATTTCAATAGACTCATTCTGTGTAATCACCTCGACTTCTTCGACATCCACTGGCGTTGATGAACGACAGCTGGTCAAAGGTGAAGATTCCAGGGACTGTGTTGTGCCCACATTTGTAGTTGTTTGCCGACTCTCTATGTGTGTCTGTAGCCAGTCTAAATTCGCAAACTCTACCGTCATTTGGATTGCGTCTCTGCCTGAACCAGACGGAGTGTTCTTCCTCTTCTTCAACCATCGTCCGTACGCCGTTCTAACATTTTTAAATTTGGTTTCGGCTGTCGACGGTTCCAAACCAAATTTGTCGCTTACGGCCTTCCAAGCGTTGAGTTTTTTGAATTTGTTTTTATACTCTTTACAGTATCGATTGTATAAACATTCATATTTGTGAATTTCTTCCACGAACTCTTCTGTGGAAAAACTCGCCATGTTCTATCTTCGAAGCAGGTCGTCAATTGAAGACAAATGCCTGAACGTCACAATGTCAACAGAAAATGATGCATTTTGGGATCGTTTCGATCGCTGGATCGCTGAATTTTGTTTCCATATAATCGCTGACGATCGCTGTGGATCGCTGACAATCGCTCACGATCGCTGAGATAGAACATTTTCTATCTCAGCGACCGTCAGCGATCGCGATCGCCGGGGATCGCTCACGATCGCTGGATCGCTGAAAAGTGTTTCCATATAATCGCTGTCGATCGCTCATGATCGCTGGCGATCAACAGCGATCGTCAGCGATTATATGGAAACTAGCCTTAAGTAATGACTCATAATCAATTCGAGTTTCCATTAAACCCACCATTCTTGAAAATCAAGAACCAGCACAAATTAATTTCGAAAACCTTCGATGGTAATCTCATTTGCTCTAATCGAAAACGCTGATTTCATTCGTTTTGAAGAATGGTTCACTAAGAACATTTTTTTCATTAAGCTGTCTGTAATTGATTGTTGAAACTTAGATTGCGTAGACTATCGCAGGCGTTCATCAAACTGAAATCTAAGAAGGCAGCAGTTTTTCCCCACCAGGAACTGAGAAATCGATTTTTCTGAGTCACTATGTTGGCAGACGTCTGCGTTTGTCTGTACAGTCCAAGTTTAAAAATCACTACACATTAAAATCTGAAATATATTGGATGTAAAGACGCCCACTTCCTTGTTTATAGCTCTGTAACTTGAAAGAATTAGACTTAATATCATGCAGCGGACAGTGAAAGACCTCTATTTAGAACTGAATCACGTTCTTAACCATGACCACCTTGTGTTTGGTGAACTATTAATCCAACCACTCTCGTTTCTCAATCAGGGAGCGACCATTCAGGGAAACAAACATTTTTTTCTGAACTTTTGTCCACCTAATAAAAATCCTGGCTGTCTGCCTGGGTCCTTACATGACCATTTTGACGCGATATTGGTTTGGGCTTTATTAAATATAGGTTTATTCCAGAGAGCCCAAGGTATTTGTTGGTCCATGGTAAATATGACGAAGCACGAAAAGTGCTGGAAAGAGTAGCAAGTTGGAACAAAGCAAACATGCCTGAGGATGAGCTTTGTGTACCAAAAAAAGCGGATGATGAGAAGGAAGACTTCAGAGACTTGTTTTACAACAAAGTTATTTCGAAGATTACGATAACCACATGGTTCTCATGGTAAAAAGTATTATGTTCTCGTTCAGAATTATATTGTTACTTTTATTGCGCTGCCATAACTGTTTCTGCTTTTATCAAAGTGGTAGCTCGTAATCAATAATCCTCGTTTCGTATTGAGACATTAGAAAAAATCTTTTTCAAGAGTTAAAACGAGAAAAGAAAATACTTTCAGGTACCAAACGTTCGTGCAAGCAATTAACTTTGGTCAAAATGAGTGGGAAATTCTCATGTGACCAACATTGTTAATTTGGTAAGTAGTTTTTTTCAAACCATACTTGTTTTAGCAGGGTTGCTTCAAAGATATACTCCTTTTTCTATCATTCATTAAATACACTAGACACGAACGCACTTCTCTGTTGAGCAGTTTGGCGCATTGCTGACGGCGATATCAAACTTAAGAGTGACAATATCGTAACTAGAAGATTTCTAGTGGGTGGAGGTGATATGTGGGTCCTCGGTAAACTTTAGGGGGTAACGTCTAGGGCCGTAGTCAAAGGGGGCATTCGGGGAATGAGCACCCCAAATAGAATTTGAACCACCTCAAAAAGAAATTCCAGATATTTATTATTGTTTGTAATAAGTCCTTACAGCGTGGAATTGTCTTATAATCGATTTACTGCTGCAATGTTTCATATTTCATGTGGTGGAAGCATTTTGATATACTTCGGATTGTGACCACGGTTCAACAGATTCATGGCCTATCTACCTTAACAAATTATTAACTTATTGCATAGCAACAGTCCCACTACCAAAATCATTTAGCTACAGAAAACAGAAAAATGTGGAACTTCACCAGCCTGCTAGATCCGAAATATTATTGCAGAAACTAACATGAGGTAGCTAAAAGTTTGGATTATTCAGGAAAACGTCGATATATACGGTAAATTGTCGATACATTTTTTACCTGGTAAAATAACTTTCGACCTTTGAGAATGTCTTTTCGTGGATCCTAGCGTGCCACGCTGGCTACGAGCTTGGCAACATCGAAGGAATGCTTCTCGAAACGTTAATATATGATTATTACATTGCTCTCTAGGTTTGGATGACCTAATAATCTGTTAGGAAGGCCTAATATTTACTACTTAGTAGTTACGTCACTGATGGGAGATTAAATTTTATGCAACCAACTACATTTGGATGACATTATTTCGAAGGTCGAGGAAATACAGTTATTTTTCTTTTCTATAGCTGCCTTGACTTTAAGTTTCCAAAAGATTCTAAAAGAAAAAAAAAGAATTATCCTTGTCCGGGTATATCCTTCTTTATTGCTCCTGTTTCTAGTAATGCATCATGCAGATCTGGAACATGTGTTCCCTCAAACCAAGGTGAAAGAACCATGGCGTGCACGACATCTGCAAAGTTGGTTCTCGTCTGTTATTTCAAGTTCTAGAACAGCACATCAACAAGATGGTGCACCAAAACGGTGCACCAGCTTAACGCATGCCTTTATGGCCGACAGCGTATCCCAGAATAGCGTATCCCGGTGGCCGGACACCATAGACATATGGAAGAAAACTATTTTGTTTCATACAATAAACCATTGAACAGAACGTTGTAAAAGGTTGACTGAAAAGTTACGGGAAATTTTCGGACAGCGGAAAAGTATGAAAACAATCATTTAACGACATCTATGTCCATACAAATGAAGCAACGTTATTGGCTCGTGATATCACACTGAGAGTTGTGATAGGATTATTATGTTAGTGACGCCATGCGTTCGTCTGTCTTTTGATAGATCAAAGGGCAATAACCCATGTAAATGTTCGTAGAATTAAATTTATTTTGTGAAGCCCAATTAAAGCACGGAAAATGTTTTGTTTTTTTCTGACTAACATTCTTTCAGGCTAATCGTACTATTGTTCTTCAGGCGTTTGACGGATTAACTACTACTGTAATTTGCTCTTTTTTTTCAGGTTCACTAATGCCTTAATGTTCTATGCTGTTTCCTACGGGTCCATTTACCTTGGTGGTAATATCTATCTCAGTTTTTTCTTGACAAATATCATTCTTATCCCTGCAAACCTTGCCGCCATCGTTGCTTTGAACAAGTAAGCAATAGTTTGAACTGGTTTAAAATTTAGCCATTGTTGGCTTCATACATTATCTTTGTCTCTTTCAGATTTGGGCGTAAGAAGGCAGTAGTGACTGGATTGCTATTTTCTGCTGTCGCCTCTGCCATTACTGCTTCGATCCCAACGGACAGGTCAAACTCAGGTATGTTGTTCATTAGATACCATAAAACAACTCCGAAATCTTCATACTAATCATTGGTCGAGTGCACTTAAATGTATATAAAATGTCCAGGTAGAAATCTGAATCCTTTTGCCTTACTTGCTTTAATCAACCTTAATATCTTTTCGATTCAACGAATGTTTGGCATTTATACTCGATCGCCGGAATTGAGTTGACATTTGATGATGGAACTTTTCTAACGTGAAAATGTTACATTTAAACACCCAATCGAGACAAGTTGTGAAAGATGCAACTCTTGCATGGATCACTCACTGGAGAATCGAACCAGCGCTGCCTTATCCTCTGAGCTAAGAAGGTCGCTGCCGAGACCCTTGCCATGAATTCTGTATATGTAATGGTGATAAAGCTGATGAAGAAAAGGTATATTCAACGAATATATGGCATTTACATTTGACACCACGAAATGGAATTTACATTTTGATGATGGAAATTTTCGAGTTTCATTACCATCTCATATTTTAATACCCGACCGAGACTCGTAGACAAGCTTTTGGCAATACCCTTTGTAGTTCAGTTGGTCGACCACTGGAGCAGATTCACAGTGTCGATGGACACCTGCCAGACGCCCCACAATTGCATTCTTCGCGACAGTATTGTCGGTTGATCTTAAAGTATAGGAACTTGCACTTGAAAATTTTCTTCGTGAAATATGTATTTGCCATTGCTGTTTATGAAATAACAGGTGGCTAATACGATCGTATTTTTTCTACATTATTTTTAACAACAAATAATGATATTTTTATTCGTTGACGTTTTCAAAGACCCCAAATATTGAAAATGTTGAAAGGTCACTTATATAAATTAATCTCAATCAGTGGTCGATAAGGCAGATTTTCCTTTAAAAAGGTATTTATAAGAACCTATAAGTGGCTCCTTCCACCTTCTAAGGAACTGCAGTCGCTTCGTATAAAAAAACAACACAAACTGGGGAACTTGGTGTAAAATCCTTTCTGTATCAATGCACCATTTCCGACAATGTCACGCCATCATGAGAAAGTGCTTATTCTTCGAAAGAAATGTAATTTTGCCACGTGATCTAAAAGTGCATGGTGTTTATACATGAAGCTGAAAAGTAATTTTGCTTCTTCCCGTTTGATGAAAGGGATGACAAGAGGTAGCTCAAAACAATTACTTGAAAGGAATGTGAGTCAGTGTCATTTTGAGTTCGACACCGCAGTATAACCCAAAGTTTGAAACGGGTCTTAAAAGAAAATCATTTTTTTTTACATTACTCAAAATAACGTCTAGACACTTGCCATCAGAATATGCCTCATAAAACTAAACATTTGTTATCAAAACATATTCATCATATAAACCAAAGATCGTCATGCATGTTAAAAACCTTTTGTTTTCTTTGGTTTTGTCTGGAAACTGTTATATGACTATGACAATGGTGTTTTGATCCAATTATGTTCAATGTCATGAACTGTGCAATGTGCCAAATTCAAAGTAATTTTGATCCCTAATTCAAAGATGGGTACAACATATTTAAGTCGGTGAGTTGTGTACGGCTGCTTGTGATGGCTTTGCTAATTTCAAACTAGCTGAAATAACTAGAGGACAAAATCAGATCTGAAAGACCTCGGAAGGTCATTCTTCTTCTTTTTAAGAGTTAGTCCAGATAAGGCAATACCGATATCTAAAATTATATTTTTGTTTCATAAGCAATTCAACCTGAGTCGAAATAAAGACATGCTCTTAGAAATACTATCTCTAAAATCAAAGTTTTATATAGACCGGGCCAGCGGAAGCACGTAAAAGTTGGTCCGGCCAAGTGGGAGACTACGAGCACCGCAGGTGGAAGCTATAAGTGCCGAAGGCGCAAGCATCTAGGGAGGTCCGAGGGCATGCTCCCCCGGAAAATTTTGAAAATGTAACATTTCAAAAACGTGATTTAGAGCATTTTCAGACCAAAAGTACTATATTTCTGTCACACTGTAGGGCAAAAAATTGACCGTAAAAAGTAAAATACTTTTTTATTTTTTGAAAAAATTATTCTTTTAAAAAATCCATTTTTCTCGGAACTTAGTCCGGCCATGGCCGGACCAACCGGACCGGCTCCGCCGGCCGTGATGGGTAAATGAAGGGCAAAAGATGACCTTATCTTAACCAACTCACTGTGTTTGTAGAGCGGCCCTATTAACAAACTATGCATTAACATACAATTGTATCCTGACATAACCAATTGCTTACAAATCACATATGAAGAGACGAATTAGTTGTAAGAGAACAATATCTTGAATTGTTTTCCTCAATTTCTCTCTCTCTCTCTCTCTCTCTCTCTCTCTCTCTCTCTCTCTCTCTCTCTCTCTCTCTCCTCTCTCTCTGTCTTTCTCGGTTTTTCTAAGTCTCTCTCATTCTCTTTCTGTCTGTCTGTCACTCAATTTCTCCCCGTCCCTCTCTTCTTGAAGCATACAAAAAGAAACTAAATCCCTCATTTCGAGACAGATCAATCTAAATACAATTTATTTGGACCCGACATCAGGTCACCATCAGGTCTAAAAGATGTAAAAAAACTATAGTGCCTTAAATATTTTACAAATATGTGAAAATGTCAAGTCTGGCGTTATCATTTTAAATTTCTGTACACATATTGTTTTACATAAATTAAGTTTTAGTGTATAGTACGTAGTTTTTATGTAAATTAGCATAGAGAGAATTTTAAATTAGTGTAAACTCAATTTTGTCTTAATAATCCAAGGACAATTGTACGTTCTATCAATATTTCAATTTATTTATACTTGACATTTTTACATATATGCGAAATATTTAGGACACTAGATTTTTATATCTTTTAGACCTGAAGATGACCCGATGTCGGGTCGAAACGCAGTCGAAATAAATTGTATTTAGATCCAAATAAATCAATAGGGTAAAATGTAGCCAAAAATATGATGCATGCAAATATTAATTTAAAAAAAAACTGTCTCTTTGATGCTTTAGGATTTACAGCTGGAAGGATCATCACAGCAATGGCTGGAAAATCCTCCATTTATATTTCTTTTATCACAATCTATGTCCAGGGAGCAGAATTGTTCCCAACGACAGTCAGGTAAGTTGTCGATTTGCCAGCTAATCCGAGTGACTTTAGTGTGAGGGAACGAAGCTGCTCATTATATCAAGAATATCAGAAAAGTCATCCCACAATCAGATCATCCATATCAACATAACATGTTTAAATAAACTGCCCTTCCTAATCTCACTCTGAATTTTCAACTGCGAGTTGAAGCTATAGTAAACAAATAAACTGCCTCGCAAAGATATTTTGGTCTTAAAGTTGTTAATTCCCGAAATTTGTATTTAAACATGTTTGAACTTGTATGTCGATTCATCTTCGTCTCGCTCGCCTTAACCTATCTGATCTTTCTAGGCTCGGCTTATCTTGTGTAGCTAGGAGCAAAACTAGCGGGTTGAATTGGGTACGTGGAAACCCCACCTTCAGCTCTAACAATTTTTTAATTGCACTGAAAGATCACTTTTTAGTCAAATCATTTATACAGATTCAAAAAATTTTGTTTGTAAGACATAATGACATAATCAGAAAGTCACTCAAAACGCAAAGCGTTTTTGCTGCATATTCATGCCGCCGTATAATAACGTCTGGACGATTTCATTGAGCTGGACATCCACTAACGAGCTTTCGTGTGAACAACATATTGACCAGGATTTTCTCAACTGTTTCGTTTTCCTTTACTGCAAAGCAAAAGGTATAAATTATTTAGTTCCACATTGTTACAAATTTTGTTTTCAGAATCGCTAATGAATCCCAATTCCATAAATTACTGTCGGAGGAATTGAAATCCCTAACCCCCCACTCCTGACGGACCTGAAATGTACCGTGAGCAGGTTTATGTCTCGCAATAAATACAATTTTGAAGAGTTTAGAAGAGCTTTTTAAAGTGTACAAAATTGTATGTTGATGTGTATTTCGAGATTATAGTAATCAATAGATAGAACCGTTTATTCATGAGTAAAATTCCACAAACTTCGCAACCAGAAGATTCGTCTGTATGTTTGCTCCGGCCTCACCAGCAAGGTTAAGCGTACTAATATCTTAAATTACGTGATAAATACTGTCAACTCTCCTCCTAAAGTTCCCACTTTTCTGTCTACAACTAAAAACCTTGGATTTATTTGTGTAGCTGGTCGGTCCTTCGTCGTTAATAAAGTTTGGTGTAAATTTTGTTGAGGTTGCTTGATCAAAGGCGGATGGTCGACGAAATGTTTAAGTTTTATCTCTGAATGTGAGGCAATAAATTATGTATGTGAATTTCTCGATTTTATACTAATGCTGGTAATTATCCATAAAAAAACAGATTTTTGACCCATTTCTCGGAGTGACATTTTTTCAAGTCTGCTTTATTTCCTATTGAACTTATCTAATCATTGGCAGAAACATCGCCATGGGAACATCGTCTGCATGGGGTCGGATTGGATCATTTACTGCTCTTTATGTAATTTGGCTGGTAAGTTCAACTGAAGTTTTAGGTGGTAGAAGCAGTTCGAATTGTATCAGCTTTCGAAGTAACCTCTACTTAATTAGAAGTAACTGAAGTAACCTCCCTACTTTCACGAGAGAATTAACTGTATCATTTACGATCAACAACAAAATCGTAACACATACTATGATAATTGAGCTTATTGAGCTATTCCAAAGATTTTTAAATTTAATTTGAAAGCAAACACAAACATATTTTGATTAATGCATTTAATACTACTTAGATTGTGGTCTGCACTTTTATTGTTTTTTAAGATTATGACTTTTATACAAATGTTTCCTTATTGAAACATGCTAGTTTTTAAGCTTTATATTAGCACTACTCCTAGTGAACGAACCCGTAATGGACAAGTAGAGAAAAACTCTGCTGGACCACGGCTGGGATTCGAACCAGCGATCGTCGGTTGACTAGTCCGATGCTCTACCAACTGAGGCCAAACCGGGAACAGGCCGTAGGGTTAATGGCATATTTTTATTTCATATTTCGAACCGAACTAGTTTCCTCCATATCTCAGCGCAGACTACGTCTGTTATGCTTCTAAAGTTAAGTTATTATGTAGGATTATGTATTTAGGTGAAGAACAACGGTATATATTACCGCTACTCTAAGTGAATGAACCTGTGCCGGACAAGTAGAGAAAAACTGTGGTGTTCGAACCAAGCAGCGAAAAACTTTACTTGGTTCGAATCCCAGCCGTGGTAAAGTAGAGTTTTTTATTAATCTAGTTCTTTATCTTTGCTCTTCACACAAGTACATAATCCTACATAACTACTGAACTTTAGAAGTATAACAGACGTAGTCTATGCTGATATGGAGGGAGCTAGTTAGTTTCGAAATATCAAATATGAATACCAATACCCTAGGGCTTGCTTTCGGCTTGGCCTTGTAGCTCAGTTGATAGAGCGTCGAACTACTTAACGGAAGTTCGCGTGTTCGAATCCCAGCCGTGGTCCAGTAGAGTTGTACTTTAGTTGTCCGGTATGGGTACGTCCACTTGGAGCAACGCAAATATATATCCTTGTTCTTCACCCAAGTACATAATCCTACGTAATTATTTCGCTGTATCTCAAAGTATGTAAATATCATCTTTATGCCATACAAAGACGAGGCTGTATTGTCAATATCTAGTTATTGCCTCATTTAGCACAACACAGCATACATGCCAGTGAAATCTCTGCCATGACCGCCTTAGTACAATTTAGCATTTCAGCAGTTGTGTGTATGTTATTTGAGAAAAGAACATTGTTGAAAAATGATTATTTGAACTAATTCTTCCAAAGTTCCACTACTCCATTTACAACTCAACGGAAACAAGTAGAAACGTTTTGTATTACCTTTGTAAAATATCCCGCATAAAGAAAACAGAGCTTGAACATAGCATCTAATAAGATCATGAAAATATTAATTCTCCTTGCTTGCGATGGGTGAGTATTTACTAATCAGTTTTTCCTTCAAGATATAGAAACGCAGATTCGAGATAATCAAAACAAATATTTTCAAAATGTTATCTTTTGTAAATAGTTCACTATAATTATGTAGTGTTGATAAGTTTGATAATTTTTTATTCTAGTGATGCAAGAAAGCATTTTTCAATTTCGTTGTCTTGCAGGAACGTATCCATCCTTTGCTTCCATACGCTATTTTAGGGACACTCTGCTTGTTGTCAGGCATAGCTTGTCACGTAGCTTTACCCGAGACGAAGGAAGCAACAACCCTGGAAGTCATCGGGTCAACTTTGAATGAAAATGAAGTTAATGACGGTTTAGAAAGTCAACAAGATACCACTTAATTGGTAATTCCTTCTTCTTTTTGGGCATTAGCTTGAGCATTATACAGTTGAACATCCAAGAGAGGGAAATAATTTCTGTTCATTATTAAATTAGTGAGAACTATTAAACTTAGTTAGTTATAGACACAGCATGGAAGCAAATTTAATCTACTGAATCTACAGTGATTATATGTTTAATTAAAGTTTGTAATTACTTTATACTTTCTCCTGAATGGATATCAGTTTTGTATTAAAAGAAACGAAGAATTAATTTCCTTTCAAGCGCTGATAAAAATTTAGTTTTAACGGTAATGAAGAAAATTCTAAATAACGTAGTGTATTTATTCTAACAATTAATTTTTCAGTCTTAATTCCATATCACTGAACACGCCGTGTATATAATACATATGGTTAGTGCACCAGTCGCAAACGCAAAAATGAATGAATGAAGTAAAAACAAGTCACGTAAAGCAAGGCCGTTTGTATGATTCTGTTTTAATTCAGCTTCAGTAGGCTAGTTACATATGTTTGTAATATTCCCTTGGTCCTCCAAGCATGCCTACTTTATTTTCGGTTATCTTCTTCCCCACATTCCATGGCTCACGCTGGAAGATTTCTTTCCATCCTTTGTGGGCTGAGGCGTTTTGTTAGTTACAAGACCTTTGGACAATTTCTTATTCTTTACAGGACGATTAGAAGTGCCCGGCAAAAAATCAAATATTTTGCTGACAATCATTGCACCTTCACTGTCCTGCGGCTCGGGAAGTCTTGCGGGATCTGTGTCTCCTTGCTCCAGCAAATGTGAATTTATTAATTTACTGCAAACCAGTAGAACAAACATCCATATCCAGGGGAAGTACGTTGAACGCATTTTTTGCATTTGTATTATAAACGCTGCTTGAAACTGGTTGTTTAGCAATCAAACTGCAATCTGCAGACCAGTAAAAACAAGGACCGGTTGCTGACTGGCTTAGAAGTAATGAACGTTACATTTAATTCCATCTTATATAATGGCAACTAATGCGTGGAGGAATCGATATCCTTCTTAAGTTAACTATCCATCCTGTTGATACCAGCTGGAAGATACCTCATTTGGTTCGTTCTTCAAAGCATTTTACGATAATTAAAAAAGGACAAAGTAAGGAATATGATGCCCCCGCAAGATCTGAATGGAAATGCCATGCTGTTTTATTAATTCACTATCTGAATTTCTCATTTGCTTCAAATGATAAAAACAACTTCATTGTTTTTATTTAACGACAATGTCTGCCTTATAAACAATAGACACCCCAAAACACGTAAATAAAGGTACAGTAGTGACTACAAGTACAGCTGCGGTAAACCAATAATTTTGTTTGCTTTTCCACAGTCACGATAACATAAAAAAAAATACCTCTGAAATTTTTAAACGCTTGGATGACTGAAGTATTACTTTGACCCAAGAAATTGTATCGAAAATGATAAAGATATAACCGAAAAGGGAAGAAAGAGAGAGAATGAGAAACGGTACGAGCCAAAAATCGATATTTTGCATTTGGCAGATAGGAGGAGGTTGAAGTGTCTGGAGCACATTGCTTCTGTGACGAAATTTATCCCTGCATTGATATGACTTTACTTTAAACCACGACAAAGCTTCTGATTAGTAAAGTTTTCAGTAACGTGTATATAAAATCAAAAAGAATCCTCAACCAACCAAAGTTTAAAAACATTAATAAAAAACCAAGATCAAACTTTAAAAATCTTTATTAAAAATCAACATTTTGGGCCCAGCCCCTTTATCAAGGTGCGAGTTTACCAACTGCTGACAGGGTCTATTTATTCATAAAAGTCCTTTAAAATTACATAAAATCTCATATATTAAGTTCCCGAGGAATGAATGAATCTAATTTCTACGCCCAAAACCCTTCCTTCTCGGTAGGATTACCTCTATCTATCTGCCTTATCAATTATTTTGATTTGCATTTCATCCAAACCTTTACATATATGTCCCGGCTTACAAAAATGTGCATAGAAACGTTCAACTGCAATTCTTCTTTGCCCCTAACTAAATCTATTCAAACTACTCTTGTGATTGTTAAATCTCTTTCGGAATGACGTTAAAGAACTCCCCACATAAATCTTTCGACATTTTCTACACCTTAAGTATCAAGTAAACAACTCCAACCGAATCACAAACAAATGAAAAATTTATATGATAAGTACGTCCCCTTTCCTCAAATGTACATCATTCCTCGACAATTTGGCATCTTCTATTTCTACACCTTTTCATCCCCCTATTTTCATTACTTACTCCTTTAAGTTTAGCTCTCACAAGCTCATCTTTAAGGTTTCTCGGCCTTCTATAATTAACTAAAGGTCTTTCCCAGAACAACTTTTCATGCCCTCAGTAATATATATTATAAAGGAACAGTGCCCCAAAAAGTGGATTTTAAATAATGATTTTGTAGCTTGTGATTTTTAGGAATTTGAGAGCTTGGATATATCTTAAGACAGATGAATGATCTTCAAGCTCTGTACTCAGAAAATGATTTCTGAGCTCCAGACGGGGCTCGAACCAGCAACCGTCTGATGACCGGTGAGACGCTCTAACCATTGAGCTACCGAGACGCAGATTATTACTATATAGTGGCTTCCGCTTAGGTTGCACATATATGTCGAACTTGCACCTTGGTTCGCCATCTGAGTCTCGGTAGCTCAATGGTTAGAGCGTCTCACCGGTCATCAGACGGTTGCGGATTCGATCCCCGTCTGGGGCTCAGAAATCATTTTCTGAGTACAGAGCTTGAAGATCATTCATCTGTCTTAATGGTTTTGTAACTGAGAAGTACAGTCAACTCTCGTTATTGCGGACACCCTGGGGACTGTCGTTTGGTGTCCGTAATAGCGAGAGTCTGCAATAGCGGGGTGCGAGAAAAATGACCTAAAGTCAGGTTGTAAAATGTCTTTACTATGTATTACTGCTTGTTTATTTTAAAATGTCCAGTTTCTTTCAATTTCTAGTTAACATTTACTGTGATATATAAATACACAATACAAATTAAAATACAAATCAAAAATTCATATTGAGAAAAAAATATATACCCAAACCAAAAATCAAACTGTAACATGAATCAGTGTCAATTGCCTTTTCCTTCACTGTAAAGCTACAATAACGTAACAAAACTCAGTCGACTTATGCAAAGTTAGTAATCCTGTTTTAGACAAATACTGACAAATACTAACAAATTCATGGCAAGTCAAGAAAAGTGTGAAGAATACAAGTCTTATTATTCTTGGTTGGGAGGCCACCATGCTTACAAAAACGAATTTCAGCCTGAAATTGACATGACTCTCGTGCTTCAACGTGAACCGGAAAATGCCAAAGATCCACATGCTGTGGCCATAACAGAAAATAACGGACGAGTTGTGGGGCATATCCCTTTAGGACTGTCCAAAATTGTTTCTTCATTTTTGAAGAGTAAATCACAGAGGAGAAGCTGTCATTTGTGGAAAGAGGGTAAACAGAGGAGCTGGCCTTGGTTTAGAGATTCCCGTTCTTTACAAGTTTTATGGTGAACAAAGATATTCGACAAGACTTGACAAACTCATTATTGGCAGTGATATAGCCAGGCAGTCCTTGCGAGACAAACACGAAGGAATAGCCACTGCACAGTCTACACAAAAGCGCAAGTCTGTCAAGAGCATTGAAATAGCAAAACAAACTAAAAAGTCTCGAAAGTAATGTAAACAGAGAGGAAGAACTTTGAAGATCGGAACATACACCTTGGTTGTATTGAAAGACACGTTTATATTTTGTCTGCCATTTTTATCGAAAGAAGTAATGACGAACAGAATATTCAAAGTACTTCCGCTGACAAACAGCAGGTGTCCGTTGTAATGAAAGTAAAACAATACAAATGTTAGTTTGGGACCACACGAAGTGTCCGCAATTCCGTAATAGGGAGAGTCCGTAATAGCGAGAGTTATTTCAATGCATTTCATAGTAGTTTCGGCCGGGGATTTACTATCTGTCCGTAATAACGGGGTGTCCGTAATAGCGGGGTGTCTGCAAGGCGAGAGTTGACTGTATGTCTATATATATAAATAGAGAGAAAAGGTTTTGATTGTCTAACTCAAGTAGAATTACAGAAAAAAGTGTATATTGTGGTAACGACGGAGACTATAAATAAGTTAAACACTCATTTCGCACAAACGTTTCGCTTGTTTTATGAAATGCAGCGAAATTTTGCTCCCCTAATTGCCATACGTCTAAATGCGACGTGATTACTACCCTCGCACCATGTACTCTTTGATGTAATATGACATTCAAATTTATAGAATAAATTTAGTTTGATAGATGAAACTGAAAAAGCCGTTTGTTGAATCAAATGTATTTTGGTAGTTCTTTCTCACTGGAGTAGTTTCTGTCATCTAAGGATTTGATGTGATTCCTGTATCGTCCTATAAAACTGTTTGCTGTCCTTGTGTTCCGTTTGCGGAATTTTTTTTATTTTTACTCATGCAGTTTTTGCAGCATCTAAAGATTAAGAACATCTCCATAAAAAATCTAAGGGGTTTGAATCAAGTATTGTTATGATATTATTCACATGCAACGAAATATGCTTATTAGTTCATAGGCGTTTACCAATCTAGCAAACAGTATTTGAGAAACGTACAAAACCTTATTAAAATCGACTAACTGACCAAGCTAATATTAAGAAAATGTAAAGGTTGCATTGGCCAATATATAAACGGAAAGAAATTTTCTTTTCACAATCGAATTCATTGCATGTAACGTTACCATGAGATATTGCTGGTCGTATAAAAGTTAAAAATATTTCAAAGTACCGTTTCAAATTTTATTTCCTTGACAAGACGGGACAATTAAGAAGCAATTTAAGTTAAAACGTTTATCCCAAAGGTATGAAAGTGACTGTCTTCAAGAACATCAACTTTAATATACCATTCAACCCTCGTCTACTCGGGATATTAGCAAGGCTATAGAAGTCTTAAACATAAGAAACAAAACGGAAACACCTGCACGGAACGTTAGCTTTGAAATTTTATTGAAACTAATAGAATCACACTTGAACATTACATTTTTTTTTTTGCCTTCTTCCGGTTTTTGGAGCTGAGAATAAGACAATTGCTTGCTTTCAACATAATGCTAGTTACAAATACAGGTGCTACAGTCTACCATGCGGAATAACCTATAAACTTTCACTTTTAAGGTTTAGTACATTTTGGACATGTTTTATACTTTAAAGAACAGAATTAAAAGCCAAATTTTTAATGTGCGAAGACAGTCACATGCCGTGTCGTTAAATTTTAAGGAACATTATAGACATCGGAATCTTATTAGGTCATCATTACTCATCCCTGCCATCTATAACCTTTTTTCTCCTGTCGTTCATCGTTTTCCTCAATCACACTTCGTCGACCCCACCATCCTGGTACCTTTTGTCTTTTCCTTTGTTCGTTTCGACGTCCTCTTTCCGCGATCACCATTTGTCTTCCCAACCAAGGGGGATAGAATGTTGATGCTTGGTAGTCTGGTAACGGCCTTTCTGCCTGTGGGATGTACTGTAGGCGTTTTGCAATCTCTCTGGCATTGCTGGAAGCACTGGTTTTTTCGCTTAAGCTTAAACTGCTTTCAGAGGAATATTTCAATAGGATAAGTAACATAATACACTCCAGGGAAAACCGTGCAGCTCCAAACATTTCAGAACCTAAGCCTGCATGAGAAACCACAGCATTTAAAAATCAATTTAATTGTACATGTTACAATTTAATTATTACAGTACTTTCAATCTTAGAATAAATAATAGTGACCTACACAGAGCACAGAATAAAGCCATAATCTGGTAAAAATAAGTTTTATTGAGTGAACTTACATTTCATCGCGCCACTAATCATCATCAGAGTATTGATAAATTAAATGACAGTTTATAATTAATAAATAGATAGTTTAGAACTATGACATGATAAAGTGTTTAG
Source organism: Heliopora coerulea (assembly GCA_030142905.1). NCBI lineage: Eukaryota > Metazoa > Cnidaria > Anthozoa > Scleralcyonacea > Helioporidae > Heliopora > Heliopora coerulea. Next base: position 644,954 of record JASJOG010000150.1, on the reverse strand, counting down.
AAGACGGAAATAAACAATGTTCAGAATGGTAAAACAGTGCTAAGAATTCCGTTTAAAGAAGTTTTAAACTTAGAAATTAAGAGGCTTCTCTTTCCAGCCACTTCAGAGGTCAAAAAGCAGGAAGATAGAATATTAAAACCATCAAATGACGCAGTGTAGCCGGCCTGTTTTGGAGAGATGTGACAAAACACTAGATGGTGAAGGATCAATCGTTTTTTGCAAGATAGAGCAGAGAGTCTTGATTGATCTGAGACTCGTCGACATGAATGTAGGCGAGCCGTTTGAGATGAGTTCGCCCCTTGACCTTCATTCTGCTGATATTTGCTTATGATTTCAAGAAGAAGGTTGGCTTAACCACTGTCTCACTGATTTTAAGCCCTCTGATTGTCATTTGCATCATGATGATGACTGTTTTTTATCATTTTGTTCTCCGAACATCCCTTTACTTCTTAAATTTCTCAATCGTCTGTATCCCAATATTTAATTTTCTTAATTTATTACAAACCTTTGAAATTTTTATGTTATTTAACACTGTCTGCGCATTATCCTATTTATTAAAATTTAAATACTAAGCTATAGGGTTACAAATTGTCAACTACTCTATAATAACTATAATTAACTCTTTCCCGGTGGAACAAGACTTTATCATTTTACTCTGACTAAAGGCCAGACGATTTCTCTCGTCGAGGGGAGATCCCCGCAGAGAAAGATCTAAGACAATAAAGGAAATATTTCAAGAACCAGAATAAAGAAAGTGGTATGTATGGAAGAAACATTTTCATTAAGGGAGAGCTTTAACTTTGAGATTACAGTAAAAGCTCGCTATTAAGAACCTTCCACTTATAAGAACCTCAGGATGAAATTAAGAAGTTTGTGCCCTTTTAGACAAGAACCTGTTTGAGCCTGATATTAGAAATAGGTTCTTGTGTCAAAAAATACAAAGTGTTAAACAAAGTTGATACCAAGATCCGGTTACAGTTCTTGAATACTTTTACTCAATACTGTACAATGCATTTAGATCTCAAATTTCGAGCTCAGAATATCTAGTCTTCTAGATCACATTAAACCATAGCCTGTGTGCAGATGCTTGCTGTTTGCTTATATGTTTATAGGGATTAAATAAATCATTAAAGAGATCATTATTAAAAGTACAGTACTACACTCTACACATACTTTAACCTTCAGTTTATAAGAACCTAACACCCTGATTTTTTGATAGATATCAAATATATAAGAACCTATCCCAGACTGATTTAGTAAAATGTAGGTTCTTAATAGCGGGTTTTTACTGTAGTAAGCTTTCACCAATTAATTGCTATTCAAAATTAGAATAACTTTTTACGGAAAAAAACATCAGAAAAATGATCAGGAGAGATGGGGCCTAGAATTGAGTGAATGAGCGAGAACGCTATACAAAGAAGTCCCAGATAATTTTCTTCCTCTCAGTGGATAAATTCCCATGTTTTCTGAGATGTGTGCATGGAGATGTCGGCGAGTTTCAGGAGAGATATTTTTAACATAGTAATTGGGTGTGCCATTGCAAGTTTAGGCCACATGATGCCCCCCCAGCATAAGGTTTCGTCCCGCCAGTATAGAAGTCTCTTACATCATGTTCGGGTGCATGGGATGACCTAATACAAACGTATAAAATTATGGTGATAAGATAAAGAAAATGCTGGCTCTGGGAATGTGATTGCGAGTGGAATGTGATTGTTTTTGTGGCCACCAAAAACCTGCTCAACCCCCGTTGTCTCAAATGTCAGCCTATAATTAACAAAGTAGATTCATTTCTTGACATGCTTCTCGATCTCTGTGTACAGTAGACCTCTTGATATGATGCCTCCTCTTAAAAAGGGCCTTAGCGAGTTTGAACAAAATAGAATGGCATTGACACATATTTTTAGACAATATGCGATCTCACCAATTTGGTAATGCAATCCTTGGGAGTAAAGAAACTAGCGCTCACTAACGCCAAAGAGGTCTAGAACAATACGCAATTAGAGGCGTGCGAAAGCAGAAGAGCATAATTTTTTAAGTCTCGTGTGTATTTGCAAGGAGTGTTACCCTGTAAATGGAATAGAAAAATAATAGAAAGTTTTATTAGAGAGATTTTCTTGTCAAGGTGGAGAGACAAAATACTTCATCGAGAGCCAACCGAACACATCCATTGAGGGTTTTTAAGGTAAATGTTTTTATAAGCTTTATTTCTGAGTGGAAAAGATGATAAGAAGAGCAAATTTTAAAGTAATGGTCAAGACGATTATAGACCTCTTTTATGCGATAAGGGTATAAAACTATAAAAATTTGTAAACAACACCGTGAGAGTGGGTTTACAATAAATTGAGGTGCAGAAACCATTGGAGCTTTCTAAGTTGATATCAAAGAATGGAATCGTAGAGTTGATTTCTGAATCACTGGTAAAAGAAATATATGGAGATATTCTTAAAAGAGATGAACATGATTAGGGGAATGAAAAATAGCTATTTAAAGTTGTCATCAATTAACATAACGGCAGAAATAAAGCGGTTTAAAATCAGACGGACAATCCGCTATCCAGTAAACTACAGAAAAAGACAGAAAAATATTGGGAAATAAAGAACCTGAAAGAGAATCCGTTGTAATATTATTAATTTGTTCATAAAGACAACCGTTAAACAAAAAAAGTTTTCGAAATCGCGAGGACAAAAAACCTTTGTAACGGGTAGAATAACGGGAAAGGCTTCATGATGATGTCCATGGTTTCGTCCTACGGCTGGCACGCTGATAAAAAGTGATGGTACATCAAAACTAGCCATAAATATTTTTTCAGTTTCTAAATTAAGGCTACGCAACCTCTCCCGGGAAGTAAATCTGTTAGAAATGACTAGTTTCACTATGATTTCTTATTGTGTTAAATCACAAGGCCTCTTTTAAAAAATCTTAACAGGCATCATGGGGGGCATCATGGGGGGCATCATATCAAGGGGACTACTGTACACTAGGATCGAGGGGTATGTCAAGAAAGGCCTCACTTTGTATACAATATGCAGACATTCGAGACAATGGGGATAAAGCAGGCTTTTGCTGGCAACTAAACATTCTCGTCCGCAGAACCATCATTTAGCCTTAAGGAATTTTCATGCTCGTTTTCTTGACATTATAGCCATAATTTTACAAGTTTTATTTGGTCATAAGGCCTTATGGTGGCGTAACGGGACTTAAATACTCGGAGGACAAAATGTTCATATGGAAGGGGGCGTTGTGAGGGTTGTACAAGCCCTAGCCTACCCAGCTACTATATTAAAAGAGACCCTGTTTAAAAAAGTTCTCGTCCACATTCTTCTTTACCATCACTTTAAAATTTGGTCTTCTTACCCTCTTTTTATTCAGGAATATTAAAATTTAAAGATATTTTTCTTAATTTTGCTTGTGTATTTAAGAAACTCCAAAATATTTGCCTACTTGAAGTTGATTTTCCAGGACGGTTAGTGTTTATAAATGTCTTTAACTTGAAATCAACTTCCCTACGACAGATATGAACGTGCGGAGTTTACCGATCGATGCTATGTGCCTCACTATTCATTGTCATTAGTGCACAAACATTGCAGTGACAATAGTCTTTACTTCTGGCCATGATGGACATGGCTTAATTTTTAAAAACAAAATTAAGGGATATAAAACAATGATTTCAGCATAAACTCCAACGGATGCAGTATATCACTTGTGTTCTGTCCAAGACCTTTCCACGAATTAGAATTTATGATGCAATAATAAAACAAAATTTTAGTGCTATTAATACTGATATTTAAGGAAAAACTGAGTTTCTTTGTAATAAGCTTTCTCGATTTAGCAAAATGCAGAAATATGAACACATGTATACTTATCAAACTTCAAAGCAGAAAACATTAGGAAGACACATGTCATGTTGCATGAATCCAAGGAAGCCGTAAATGATTCTGCCTATATATATATATATATATGTATATATATATATATATATATATGTATATATATATATATGTATATATATATATATGTATTTACTCCATCAGAAAGTTTTTTGAATCTGTACGCCATTGCCAAGCCAAACTCTATACGTGCACAAATTTATATGCAGCTTCTGCCCGCAGGAATAAGAAAGAGCGCTATTAGATAGAATTATGATTATTTTAAAAACTAAAAAATAACTTACTTCAACTTCAACAACTGCACTTTTGCGTTGAGTTATTGTTCAACAAATCAGCTATCATGAACGATTAGGCCGGTCATACAGCGTTACTATTTCAAATTTTGAAAAGCTTATAAACCGTCCCCTCGTTGATAAAATCTTTGCTGGGGCGACGGCCAATTATCGTCAAACGACTATTCGAATGACGATAAGTTGTTTAATGCAACTTATTATCCTTGCTACCTTACTCATATCACGGTGCAATTTACACTTAGCTCAAAACTTCGATCGATTACCGTAGATCGTTATAATATGCGACGTTACTTTTAAGAGCCCTTTCAAGAGCCCGTTGACATTGTCTCTGATAATGACAGCATAAACGTCAGCTTGTATCAGGTCACAAATCGGACGTTTATTTTTACCTAATGCGGATATCTATCCAGCCTCCACACATCAGCTTATTAAGAAGGTTTCAAACGACAGGCCAGACTCGGCCATCATGTTACAATTACAATAGGTATGAATTTAAAAGGCACGGGAATGCTTCAAGTAGGATAGACGATGAAACTTTGTCCCTGAAATGCCGTTTCCGAAAATTTGCAAACTCAGAGATATGCTTAAGCATTCTGATTTCTTACTGAGATATATATCTTTCTTGTGTGCGTTGAACATGATCATTTGCTATTAATAGACAGTTCCTGCGTTAAAGGGCTATCAAGGTAGAGTTGACTCAATAGAGAGCACTTGCCAGTTTGTCGCTGACCGAAAGCATGCCAAATAGAATTGAATATGCCTATTGGTCTTAACCCAAAAGGAGTACACAAGAGTCATATGAAAACTTTAGAAAATAAAACTTCTTGTCTCCAGAGATTAGTTCATGCGGGTTAAACCCCTTTTGCCTCCTTTGGCCCTTCTCCCTCTTACCCTAGCTGTCCTTGCCAGAAGTCAGAAGTACTGTTTGAAAGTTTTTGGGGTTTTTTCCATTGATAAAGCTAAAGCTTAAAAGATCAAAGCTCGTAGAAGATATTTCTGTTACGGGTACCAAATTTGGTTCAATTGTGTTGGTTTAATAGTTACGCTTTGTCCGGTAGACTTAACACTAAACCCTCTAATAGGATTCAATGTGAAGACTTAATTGTCTGTTACAGTGCATTAATTAATATAATACCACCAAATGAAAACATTTTCACGTTTCAAAAGTTTAAGTCATTTTCACAGCATCTAAAATTAATTCTTTGAAATAGAGCACCTCTGAGCTTCCCTCTTGATAATAAAGAGCTTAGGAAAGTGGTATTGAAGATGGCGATTTAATTTTTAGCGTTCAAACTGAATTACTTATCACTGTTTCTACAACAATGTCTAGGGGTTTCCCCCCTCTCTCAAACGTGTATAACCAGTAACAGTCAAAGGACTGAAGGTTATTCATTAGACACAACCAAAAGCTCTCTAAGTTCTCAGGGTCAACAATGTCGTGAAGGCGTTGAAGCTCTTTCGATAACGTCGTGTGTATAATAAGGACGAATAAGAGAATAGCCTGGACACTAAAAGTAATTCATTGCTTTTGTTTTGGGAAAAAAGATTTATAAAAAGATCCTTGGTTGTTGCCATTGTCGTGGTGTTTTCCCAAACACTACGACTAGTCTAGCCCAAGTTATACCGGAATAATGACGAATTGACTTACAGTGGCGTGCCGACGTCTCGTAGGAGGAGGGGGCAAGATGCCGTTCCGGAACCCCTTTGCCCATTTCGTTATTATTTAACAAAAATATAAAAACCATCACCCCTCCCCCTAAACAATTTTATTGATTCTCAAAACAACAAAACAATATATATATATTGATATTTAATATTTAATATTTAATATTTAAAAAAATTTTCCGGTATATATTTGGAATTTTGGTGCCCCTTTAACCTGGCGTCCGGGGGCAACTGCCCCTCCCTGCCCCCCTCTCGGCACGCCACTGTTGAGTCATCTTATGAATAAATATGCATGTCCTCTATAATTTTAATGCCAAACAATAACTGTTTTACAAATCTGTAATATTTACCACTTACTTAAAATAAGTGTATTAAAGTTATGCTGAACCTTGAAACTGACATATGATTTCATGAGACTGTGAGTAGCTTGTATAACCTGCTTTTTAAACCGGCCATGTTAATTATTGAAAACAAGCATATCCATGGTCATGTTTTGCCTACAGAGGTGCCACAAGGTTTTTTACACAGATATTGATCAACAAAATGATTAAGTGCGATACAGAATTAGCGGGATGTGACCTATCTATATCAACTGTAATATTTCCATGTACTGTCTTCATATTAACTTAAACTTTTTTTTCATTATTTCGTACTATTCTTTTCAGGGGCATGCCATACAGAAGCCGTACAACTATCTATTATTATACTTCCCTCATCTTTACCAAATTCCTGGTGTTGTTCATTTTCTGTCACTTTTTATCACAACGCAACTCATTCATGTCAGAAAGTTTCAGTATGCATTAACACTTAAAAGGACATGAATATATATCTATTGTTCGTCCATACACTTGTAAATAAAACGATAAGGGCTGCCATGAACGACATGCTAGCTATGAGCGACTTAATGCATGGATTTAAATACACTCATCTTCAATACAACAGATTCTAATTAAGTAGTGACCTGTGATTTACAAGGAGGGAAGCAAAGTCGTAGTATGAAAATAAGAGCCCAGCTCAAAATTTTCACACACAGAGACATCTCTCAACAAGAATATTTTACTGATGTTTCTATGCTAGACTTGCAACATCTTTAGAGTAACAAGGTCTTGGTAGAACCAATAAGTAAAAGTTGTAAAGGATTTTGCAGCATTTTTATTTCATTTAATTGAAAACGTATGAAAGTCGGATGTTTAGAAAAACGGCACTGTGCATGTTCATCGAAGTCGTGATATAACCCGCCAACAATTTCGCCTGATCGAAACATGATCGTTTCCAGTTTGAACAGGACATTCTTTCCAGGGATTGGTGACATATCGGAGTTGTATCAAAGATTGAAATTGTTATTCCATGTATATGAATATTGATATAACACAAAACCTGACTAAAAATATAACAATGCTGATGGGTACAGTCATTTGCAAACTTTTAGGTATTATGCATGGCTCCCCCCCCCCTTCCCTCTCTCTCTCTCTCTCTCTCTCTCTCTCTCTCCCTCTTAACAAAGTTAGTACTAATGAACGAACCAAATCATTTTGGTCCTAATAATGCTATGACCTCGTCGCATAAGCAACACATTTGTCTTTCAGATATAAATTACTCAAAAGTATTGCTTTCTGAAATGAAAGTATAATCGGAAATGAGACACTCAGGTCAAAAAGAAAGGACAAAATTGCAAATTTCACCAGTCTGGATAGGAAAATCAGCTCTTTGATCGACCGTGGGTTTTCCGACATCTAGTTGTCTTGGTCATAATATATATCGGCTTCGTTCCGGTTTCGTCGAATTCGATCCTTAATGTACTTTCATTGTGACGTTTGGCAAAACGTTTCATCATATCAGACCCAGATATTCATTATGTATAATAAAGAATAATACTTTAGGCTAAAAAACACAAGTTTGGCAGACATGTTTCACAGTATGAAAAGGGTAAACAAGGCCTGAATAAGGACGTAAGATTGTTTAAAATCTATACATTATTTATTAATATTTTCGTACGCACGATAGAATTCTGTAGAAGGGATGATTTATCGATAAAAAGCAAGTCGCAGCTGAAAATGAACCAGAAAATTATTATCAGGTTAAGGCTTCAACGTTGATCTTTTTCTTAACATTTCCTTAGTTAAGTGGAAGCGTCAATAATTTTTAAATAGCGAAGAAGTCTCTTTAGGTCTTATTTAAGTTTTTGTCCTTCCGTCTCATGTCGAAAATATGTTTCAATAATCTCCTTAAACATAACTTCAAAAATATTTTTAATTTAAATTCCTCCATTTTAGCACTTTTACCAAGAGAGAGTTTACCGATGAACAACATTAACAGTTGGCTAAAGATTAATCAAACGTTCTTTCATTTAATATTGTTTCGATTTCCTGCTTTTGCATATCCTAAATACACTGGCTTATCGTTTTTCACTATCATTTTCTTATTCCAGGTCTATTCTAATTGCAAATAGTAATTATTTTAAACCATTGGTTTTAATTCATTATTCGCACTCTGATGTTGTCGCATGACTAGAAACGGCTTCTTATGTATGTGTTAGGATAGGATACTTAAAATCTTTTTCTGGACTCTAATTTTCTGAGAAGATCATGTTTTTCCCGCTAGTTGTTCAAGTGCAACCTTAGAATCAACATATTACGGATAAAGTGCCGCTCATCAATTATTTCCTCCTAAATTGTTGACCGATATTTGGGGTTCAACTAAAGCTTTTGGTATCACACTTAAAGAAGTGATACATGGTAAAAGAAGTGAATGGTCGCTTGTTTTCTCTTTGAAGTTTGGTTTTCTCCCTAACTTCACTCTTTTTTCCATCGGTTTTCACGTCGGTCATGTCGGGGGTAGAACAAGATAGGATATAAAAAGAATGGCTTAATGAGAAACAAGCGTAAATGCTCACTTATTCAGAGTAATTCGTTTTGCAGGTGGTAGATACATTGGAGATTAGGTCGTAAACAAAAATTAAAAGTAATAACAACACTCCGCACAGATTGATTAAGCAACTGAAGCAGCTGCTTCGAGTAATTACTACCCTAGGCCGCATGGAGTTTGATATTCTTTACATCAAACATATAGCAAAGGTAGCGTACAGAAGATCTAATATAGAAAATGAAATGTTTAAACGCTTGGTCTGGCAACTCGAAAAATGATCGCGAAAAACGAGAATTCTGTTTTTTCCAATAATCTTGCTGAATACCATTTGACAATAAATTTTATTCTTTCTTTATCAATATTTCGCTTTTATATGTTGTGTTAATATGCCAAGCATTAATATTATTTTTTATGTGAAAATATAAAGGTCCTAATTCCTGTTACAGGCTTATGAATTATTTTCCACTCCAATCTAGTTTGTCAAAGTATAGAGTCGGATCGCTTACAGATATGCCGTAAAGTCTTTTCGACCCACTGACGATGTCGTGCGGATGAACTGCCCGGTATATAGTTAAGGTAACAGATGGGACAAAAGCGTCGCCAGATTTGTCTCATTTAATACGTCAGGTTGTAAGACCTGTGATGGATTTATTACCTATTGTATAAAACACCTTTGTCTAACATGATATTGAAGGGGTAGAGAGCTCATTGTCTTTCACCAACAGCGGAGCACTTTTCCCCGAAAAACAACCAATGAAAATATAAGGATAGCAATTCGCAAATGACATCACTGATTAGATTTTAATATATCCTGAATTTACCCATCTGCGATTTTCTTGGCGCCACCATGAAACATAGAGTTGAACAATTTGGTTTTGCACAGTCTTCTCCGACAGAAGCTCATGAACCTTACAGCCCGCTTTTCAGGGTTTTTTAACGCATTTTAGGTTGCGTAAACTTACTCTAGTTTCTTTGAAATTTAATGATATTCATGGTGCGGTAATGCATCAACACTATAACAAAGAATGGGCTCATTACATGGTCTGAACAAAAAGAATAAAATTGTTGGCAATGATTTTAGGTACATACGTAGCAGGTATAAAAAGTTTCCTCCAGCTTAGCCTTCGATTGACATCGGGGGAAATGTGGAGCCCAGGAAAAATAGATGGCCAAACGGAAAGCCGAAAAACGATCAAGTAGTGACACGCTCTGATTATCTGAAGGTTGTGGGCTTATGCCATCCGACATCATCATCAATTTATCTTTCATGGTCGCCGCATAGGTAGCACGTAAGTCAAACCTGCATCTTAGCTGAGCATGTCAGTATCGGTGGTTCAATGGTTAGAGCGTGTCACCGATTATAAGAAAGCTGAACGTTCGATCCCCATCTGGGGCTTAGAAGTCGTTTTTCTGAGGTATGACCGTAACAAACGTTCATATATTGTTTGTATACGCGAAGTTTCAATTCTAGGTCCGCTGTCAAAGTGGCAAAACTTAACAAGCTCCATCTTCCGACATCAATGCTTGACGTCAACTTCAACAGTTAAGCTTACCTTGGCATATTGTAGCAAAGCTTATTGAGGCTATGAAGTGAAATAAATTCTCTACTCATTCTTTCCAAACTTGGCCATTTCATTGGCTGCTCCTAAAATGAAACGTTACAAATGAGATACAACGTTCACTTACACGAATTTTGCCATGAAACTTCGCACGATTACTAATTACCACGATAAAATTATTTACAACATCATCTTAAAGAATAGAAAGCAAATTTTTCAACGAATAAACGTTTTTCATCCTTACATTCATGTTTTTTATTCTCTTTGTCCTTTGTTCCCTTTTATTTTCTGTTCTGTTCTTTCATTTTTTTCTGTTTTTGTCATTTGTTGCTGTATGTTAACATACGCAAGACAGGATTAAATTATTTTCCCTGTTCATCGTTACCAAGTGATTCTTCTCCACTTTCCCAGCTGTTTTGATAGGTTCCAGAGCAAGTGAGCAACCAAATGGAAAAAGCAATGATGCAAAAGTTTCTTTGGTTAAACCAAATACAAACTTTCTAAAAAGAAGATTTTCCTATAGAGCTGCAAAGTCATGGAACAAACTACCAAGTGAACTCACAAATAATTTAACGATGTTGGCTATGTTATTTAAACTAAACTAGAGATCATAGCGGATTAAATAGTTTGTTCATAGTGTTGGGATATTATGTAAATAGTGAGTTTAGTTTGTACCTAATATTGTATTTCTCCACTGTGTTGAATATAATCACGGCCTTTTGAAAACAAACTTTGCTAAACAGGCTACAGTGTTGAAATAATTTTAATTAAAGATTAAAGATTAAAAAGTAAAATCCCTTCTCCTGGTCTGGGTCATTTAGGTCACCGAGGCTTTGTTGTTGCTTCGGCTGGACAAATCTCATTGCTAAACTCTTCCTGCTCCGTTACGATTTTACGTAAATTACTATTATTTATATCATCCACACGTGTTTCTTTATAATTAAGCAATGCTATTGAACGAGTAAGTCAACTGTAATTCACATTGAATGTTTTGAGTAGTTCGTCACAATTCAAAGTTTACCATAGTTAACTATTATTTCTAATCTAACTTTACAGTATTTGCCAGGCAAATACTTGCCTCTACGATGTCTAAATTTGACCAGTTTCCTATGTATTACAATTTTTTCGCCATGTCAATTTTTAATTGTCCGTCATCTTAGGTATTTACTTTTTACGGATTTCTGATCTTCACTCCCGCTTTTTCTTTCGTCGCCTCAGTTTGGTCTCCAATCACATCGTTCAGCACATAATGACTATTTCCACGCTGATTCAATAAAGGGATGCAATTTTTGTCGTATTTTCCATTCAGTGACCTTCCCCACATTCCAAATTGCTCTTTTGTTATTTTAGTTTTGTCGGCCACGTCAGGCACTTGTTTAGATTCATTACCTGGCTCGTTGGGGGAATGGTCATTCTTTGTTAAAGATCTTCCCCACATTCCCGTTTGCCTTTTTGTTACTTTAGTTTTGTCATCAGTCACATCATGCCCTTGTTTAGATTGACTAGCAGGCTTCCTGGAAGAACGGTCATTCCTAGTTAAAGATCTTCCCTCCATTTCCATTTGCATTTTCGTTACGTCAATATTATCGTCATTCATGCGATCGATTTGTTCGGGCTGATGACTCAGGGGTATATTGAGGTAATTTGTATGTCTGTCACCTCGTTCTCCATTCAGCGTCCCTTCACGGATGAAATATTTCTCCCTTTGCTTAATCTCCACACTTGTCTTCCCTTTAACTTGTTCTGGTTGCTTTTCCAACTTCTCTAGTCGATTGGTGAGTTTATCACCAGCAGAACCATCGTTCCTACTGCTCACACCAGCAAAAAGCAGCAGTACTGCAAACTCTCCGACCAACACAGCAAATATTACCTTCATTTCTCGCAATCTCTACAAATTATTCAAATGATTCATATGATTTTCAAAGAAGAGATAACGGAATGATATTATTTACTAATGTGCGTATTCAGTACAAAGCTATTCGTAGTCTCATGTAAATGCTGCGGTCTGATTGGCTACCTTATAATACTGTGTCAAATAGTCGATAGACATCAAGTAGCGGCAAATAACGCATTTTGACTGATTTTTCAGGCAGCTTAGGTTGAATAATTTTTACTAAATATATTTTACTTATATAAGGGTGGTAACAGACTGCAGAGCACCAAGCACTTTAACGGTATGTACATTCATACATACATACATACATACATACATACAGACAGACAGACAGACAGACATACATACATAATACATTTACACATGCATACCTACATGCATACATTCATGCACACACTCATACATTTTCTGGAGAAGAGGCAATGCCCCAAAACAAAGGCGAAGAAAGATCTTTAAATTTGCTTTCTCTCTTGTGTGGTTTTATAAAATTTGGAACTGTGAAGAATGCCTGCTCCTTGATGAACTATATTTTGAATTATAAATATATGGGTATTTGTTGCTGATATACACATATGCAGCTAATTTAATAAAGGTTGTCATTTTGAGACCCAAACCTTAAACGTTGAGGGCGCAAGGTTTATTGGGAAATGCTTATTTTAATTCTGATAGGAATTCTTTAGATGTTGCTTGTTTTTTTTTATTTTTTTCGCAAAGCAAACTAAATGACAGATTTATATAGATTTTTCTGTTGGGAAAGTGACGTTTTCTAGATAGGGACCATCCGCGCGAATAGAATTGTTGGTGGCAGCCGAGACGATGTTGATATCAAGCTTCGCGAAGCCGAATCATTGAATTCGCAAAGTGCTTTATTTCTACTAATTTGCATTACACGCTACGCTGCAAAACTTTGATGTCTGCATCGGACTTTTGACTCATTTAGCTTTACATTATATTGTAAATTCCTCTTGGAAATTTTACATAGTAGTTTACTTGCATGTCCTTCCTTCATGAAAATCATGTGCGAAGGAGGATTTGCATAGCACGAGGTCTAAAATGGCGGCGACTATAAGTGTCGTATTTAGTCTTGTTAGGAGGACACACGACTTCAGAATTGACATGAATTGTATTTTACCTCTCCATTTTTTTCACCTCGTGTTATACAAATCCTCCTTCACACATTTTATGAAGAACAGACATGCAAGTCAACTGCTATGTAAAATTTCCCAGAGGATTTACAATATGATGTACAGTTGAATAGTTTTGAAGATCGATGCAAACATCAAAGTTTTGTAGTGTAGCGTGAAATGAAAATTAATAATAATAAAGCATTTTGCGAATTCAATGATTCGGCTACGCGAAGCTCGATATTCAACATCGTCTTAGCTCACCTCAACAATTAAGTAGTAGTAACAGAAGTAGTAGTAACAGTAGCAGTAGCAGTAGTAGCAGTAGTAGCAGCAGTAGCAGTAGTAGTAGTAGTAGTCGTAGTAGTAGTAGTGGTAGTAGTAGTAGTAGTAGTAGTAGTAGTAGTAGTAGTGGTAGTAGTAGTAGTAGTAGTGGTAGTAGTGGTAGTAGTGGTGGTAGTAGTAGTAGTAGTAGTAGTAGTAGCAGTAGTAGTAGTAGTGGTAATAGTAGTAGTAGTGGTAGTAGTAGTAGTGGTAGTAGTAGTAGTGGTAGTAGTAGTGGTAGTGGTAGTAGTAGTGGTAGTAGTAGTAGTAGTAGTGGTAGTAGTAGCAGTAGTAGTAGTAGTGGTAGTAGTAGTAGTAGTGGTAGTAGTAGCAGTAGTGGTAGTAGTAGTAGTAGTGGTAGTAGTGGTAGTAGTAGTAGTAGTGGTAGTAGTGGTAGTAGTGGTAGTAGTGGTAGTAGTGGTAGTAGTGGTAGTAGTAGTAGTGGTAGTAGTAGTAGTAGTGGTAGTAGTAGCAGTAGTAGTAGTAGTGGTAGTAGTAGTAGTAGTAGTAGTAGTAGTAGTAGTAGTAGTGGTAGTAGTAGTAGTAGTAGTAGTGGTAGTAGTAGTAGTAGTGGTAGTAGTGGTAGTAGTGGTAGTAGTGGTAGTAGTGGTAGTAGTAGTAGTGGTAGTAGTAGTAGTAGTGGTAGTAGTAGCAGTAGTAGTAGTAGTGGTAGTAGTAGTAGTAGTAGTAGTAGTAGTAGTGGTAGTAGTAGTAGTAGTGGTAGTAGTAGTAGTGGTAGTAGTAGTAGTAGTGGTAGTGGTAGTGGTAGTGGTAGTGGTAGTAGTAGTAGTAGTAGTAGTAGTAGTGGTAGTAGTAGTAGTAGTGGTAGTAGTAGTAGTGGTAGTAGTAGTAGTGGTTGTAGTAGTAGTGGTTGTAGTAGTAGTGGTTGTAGTAGTAGTATGTTATGAGCATTACAAGAAGTAGGAAAGGTTTAAAGGTAGTACTTTGCCAAAATTAAAAATCCGAGAAAATGAGGTACTAGCCTTTCCAGGAAAAGCATTTCATTAGTGTTAAATGTCTACACGTATGTATGTATACGAGTTACTTGGACCTCCCCTACGAATTTCTACAGTATTCATTCTTCTAGAAATTTGGTGTCTTTGGATGTTTTTTTTAATTGATTTACTTGATTATTTTAGCACAAATCAACGTCATTTTAAAAAAAAACTCCATGATTTTTCCATATTTTTCAATTTAAATTTAATTAGATTCTGTTTTTATTAGAGCATATAATTTGATGTGTCATTCCCATTACTTTAACCAAATTGGCTAAGTTAGGATTGGAAGTAAAATAGTAAAGTGAGTGTTACAGTTCACACAAAGAAGGAAGATCATGCTATCCATACTTCCGCTGGAACATTTGTGTTAGTCAGCAGACGGCAGAATTCAACTGCAGCTGCAGCCAAGAGTTAAGGCTTCGTAATACAGCACAAATTCTAATGCAATCTGTATAGTCAAAACAAATTATTGCAAGTTATACAAAGAATTGAGCAACTCGTTGCTTACAACTATAAGTTGCGCGAAAGTGGACTTATGATCTACTTCCAGCCACGAATGGAAAATTTGAGCGACTTGCATTTTAGTTAAAGATCCATGCAACAGCAACAACACACGTTTTATGAAAAAGTAATTCTTCTAACACAGGCTTCAGAGATATCATCGACATAAGGTCTTCAAACGAAGATATGGTATTGGTCCTGTTTACTTCGTTGTGATATCCTTCGTCAAGCTTGTGTCCATAACGGAGTCCAGCATTTTGAAAGACGTTTTGACGTTCGGATGGTTTGTACATTTATCAGATGTTAAGAGGTCTTTGTAGATATGTGCTTGCAGGATCGAAGATGTTTAGTCACGAGATGTTTGTGAGTTTCTCCAATATATAAATCGCGCATTACAGCCTGCAAATTTAAACTCTTAAATTACATCATATTTGTTCAGATGTTAAGTCTCTGTTACGAAGGATTCTTCCAATTTTAAATGTCAATGTTACAACATTTGTAAAAAAGTTTCAAAATGGTTCCTAATCAGCTAATTTAAGCCGCAAAAGAGTATCGCGATATCCATATGTTTTTGTCTTTTAAACTTTTCAGTAGAATGAGCAATAAATGGGCAGATTTTTGACACGTCGTATGATGCAATGACATGGTAACCATTGTCATCGCCCCTGGCATACTTATCTTGTGGCCTCTCTCAGCCTACATTGCTAACTTAAAAATTAACAAATTTATTGTTGACAGAGGGCTTAATAATATTCATGGAGAAAAAACTGAGATGGCTGTTGCGCCATTTATTTATTTAAATGATTTTTCAATATTTATGTAAAAAGTATTTCATCACATCAGAATTTAGCATCCCTTTGTTTTAACGTCTAGAGGATCATTGCCCCTTCAATCTTTCGCTAAGCCATTGCTATGATGCCAGTTGAACAGTAAGAAAATCATGTTTGTTTTTTTTGTTTTCTTTTGAATTTTACGTTTTACAATAAGACTTTAAGCAAATTTGACGTGTACTATTTATAAACGAATTCCAAGTTATTCCTACATTCCAAATACCAAATCTTACCATGCAAAAGTACAGATGCACAGTAAAACATTTGCATGATACGTGAAAAATCATAACCTTCCGAAACGTTTATTTCGTTGTCGATTATGTTCATCAAGGATCATCTCTTTTTCCCAATACAGTAAATGGAAGCCCCCGACAGGGTGGAGGAAGAATACTTCACAGGCCTTTTTGGTTATTTTTAGTGTGAAAAAAAACTCTTGCCAGTGTTTTGGCCACAAGCTTATAAAGTATATCTACATACATTATATCCATGAACACTATTACCTCGGAACTAGGAGTAGTATATGATTAGAAAAAACTGTTTTGGGTATAAACGTCCAACAGCAAGTTTTTGCAATTTTATCTAAATTAAAAGATGATGGCTGGAAATACATATCGAGGCTTTATTTTATTAGGAAGCTGCAAAGTATTACCAACATTATTTGAAAGGTCTACTATACTTTATCTTTGATACTCACAAACCATGTAATCTTGTCGCCTTTGCCTTGGTGTTCTCAAATAATCTGTTACCTTTGTCTCCAGCCAAGTCTTTTATAGGGACACGTAGCTCATTTAAAAGTATTCTTCATAAGGGCAACATGATTGGAAAATTTTTTTGGGGTCATTCATACATACTTTGGTCCTGGGCGTGAAACGCCTTCTCATGTTGTGAAGACGATGTTCTGCTGTCTCTCCGAATGGTGCATCCGGTTGTTCTACGTATAAAAAGTTTGTATTACGTAGGTTGTATTACCGAAAACATAAAAAATTACACAAAACCTACAGTTTGTAAGCTAATGAAACAGAAGAAATCTCGCCATCTGTTTGAAGAGTAACTAGTTCTTCATCCCATACTTTTATATATTCCTTATACACAAAGCAATACTTCGTATAAAACCGGGCAAAAATCCTAGACAAGATAAATATTGTTGCTTTAACCAAAAATAAAAAAATTAACATGCCAATAATTCGTTTCTAGGTGGCATCTCAGTAAGTCCGTAAAATACTATTTGAAATTTTTCCTGGCCATTGTTTGGTTATAAACATCATTTAATGTCCACCTGCAAAATACAATGCCAAGGGTTAATGAGAATTTCCTAAAGACACATTGCCGCCTCAATCCCACTGACGTTTTAAATATGGATAATGGAAAATGTTCCAAAACAACCTCATACGAAAAAGAAAAGATATGTATATGTTCATTTACAAGCAAAAATGATCACAAATCTCAAAAATGCCTTCAGACAAAACCACCTACAACTTACTCCGTACTTCTAGGTTAACGGCTGTTTACTTAGAAAATAATCGAGCTAATTACTGAATAGACGTAGTCAATCAGTTCTAATCACAAAATTTTTCCTCACCCACGCAATTTTTCATTCTACTGGGATGGCAAGCTGCATGGTAATAAACACATAAACAGAAATCAAAAATTGAAATTTTACTTCAAAACTGAGGCGACAGGAAATAAAGAAAAATTGTCGTAAAATGGTTTCATGAATTTAGAATCGTATATGCTGGAAATATTCAAAGCGATATTTCATATTACATGAGAAAGACACGGGCTATTTGACAGCAACTTTTTTCCCACCTATTTAAGGCTTAATCTAAAGATGATATTATTAGAGGCTAAAATGACACTGTTAAGTGTTGGACGGAAGAAAACGATTCAAACTGCAAATAAGAAAGTACTACAAGAATAAACTGGTTCAAAATCTTCGATGTACCGACGATTACATCAAAATTGTCAACACGGGTTTGTGTTGACAGCGTTGTTGCCTTTTCACCACGCATCTAATGGATGAAAAGGTTTACATTGTAACCTTTGTCAGTTATTTTTGGCAGGTTAATTTTACTTCCGAGTTATTTTTGTCATTGTCCTCTCAGTCTTGGGGTAGCCACAAATTGTCACATACCAAATATGGCATTCAAAGAAAGAAGCCTAGGAACAGTATCTGAGGACAGGCGCAGGTGGGAAGTTTAGGAAAATTGATCAAATATTAAGTACAGTTTCAGGGATAGTTGTTTGCTTTTATCTCGAAATTTGCAATACGACTGCATTATTTTGATAATATCTCTCTCTCACTCTATCTCTCTCTCTCTCTCTCTCTCTCTCTCTCTCTCTCACTCGCACACACACTCTCACTGTTTCTCTCAAGTCAACCTGAAATCCGAGGTCAGTTGCTTGCAGGAGAAGTTTTAAGAAATTTGTTGTCGCACCGATACTATGATGGATCTAATTTTCTTTCCTCCTTATTCACATTTTGATTTTCGGATATACCAACTTAATACTTTTATTACCAAATGACTTAACCAGCGGAATTTTGTCTAGTTTTCATACTTTTAGCATTTATTAGTAAAGTAACTATAGAAGCTCAGATTTTAAATTTTTTCAGGGAACACTGCATGAAGAAGAGGTTGATCACCAAGAATTCACTAAAAGTTTTTTACTCTTCCTCATGACTCGCGTTCTTAGGTAGTAGGATCTTTGACGACAGCTACCTCCTCTTTCATAAATATATATGTGTATGTATATGTAATATTTAGAAACCGAGCAGGAGTGCTTCATCGGGATTTGAAACACGAGGCGATAACCGAGTGTTTTAGATAAGATAAAAGTACGTCCTGCGAGGTTTTTAGATGTCATCTAAAATGAACCTCCAAATACACTGTTTGTCGAAGGAAGTTAGGAAATGTATGTTTTCTAAGCTGAACAAATCGACTTCTTCACATATAAAGTCACATACATGTCTTTATCACATATAAAGACACAACACAGTTATGATTTTCCACTGCATTTTCCTCATGAATTCTTAATGAATTTTAGAAATTTATATATATATATATATATATATATATGTATATATATATAAAGAGCGAAAGAGAGAGAGAGAGAGAGAGAGAGAGAGAGAGAGAGAGAGAGAGAGAGAGAGAGAGAAATATAGAAATATATGTGTATAAATTTATATATAAATATTCGTCAAAGCTCTTACTACCTAAAAATAAAAGCTGAAACATTTAAATTATGTGTATACTATACATTTAAGTTCAGTATACACGTAATTTAGAAGGACACTTTTCGGCATTTACGTTTTTCCCCAACGTTTAATTACGAGCTTTCCAAACCATTGGCAAACCTGTCAGTACCAATTACATCATTTAGGTTAGTTTTTCTGTTATGTCCACAAACATATACTTCGTCAAAGGCTGAGAGCTACTACTCTCGTAAACAGAAAAATACAATGACATTTGGAAATATGGAATCATGTTTGATAGAAATTACTCATTGGGTCTTGAGAGTACACGATTTTAAGAGAACACGAAAATTCTAGACCAGATCTACTTCATTCTTTCCCAGTTTTATCGTTAGTATATTGTCAGCCTCATTTTAATATCTGTAGATTTGAAAAAAAAACAATGTGAAGATTCTAAGATGTATTTGTTTTTTAGTTTATTTGGAATTTCGATTTATTCAGTCCATAAGATCGTATTATCGTCATCTGGTTGACTCTTTTTAAGTTATGACGTAAGAATGATCGTTAATAAAAGTTTGAAAAACATCCCCCCAACTAGTCACGCAGAGCATAATTTTCACACAAAACATAAGAGGCAGATAGATTTTGATTTCTTTTGAAGTGAACACTTTGGCCTGCTATATTTCAACATCTGGATCTCAATTACTGATTTGCAGGATGTTTCCTGGGCTTTTTTTTCTTTTTGATGTTAACTCTTTTAATTCCTTCGACCAATTTTAATTGGCCTAGATTACGTTCCAAATTTTTGTATCAACATTTGGCCTAGGATTTTGTTTTTTTCAATAAATTATGTTAAAAATTGATAAATAGAGTACGTTAATCTAACTCATAATCCATACACAAAACATGCTTGATTAATCTTAAATTTTTGTTAGCGTCGTCCAAACATTGAAACGTTTTACATGGGATAACACGGCGGTCAAATTCTCTATTGAATTAACCTTTATGTTGAAGTTGAGGAAATTATTTAAATAAAAATCCGAAGCAAGCCCCAAAGAAACAAAAAGAAGATTTTGTTGAAGTATGATTAAAAAGTTTCTAGTATATTAATGTTTCACTTATCGAAGATTGCTTTGCAAAACAATCTTGAATAATTCTTATGTTTCAAAACAATGTCTACCAACTTTATGGCACATAACCGGATTCATTCAATATTTTTGGAATTCATATTCAAAGCTTCTCCAGTATTCATTTATGTTTTCAGAATTTTAAATGAAACAATTATCATACCTGGATGAACCTTCTAGAATAAGCAGCTTATTTTTGCATATTTCAACTGTGATCTACTAAAACAGTCTACTAAATTGATAATAGCATATTTTCTGGTAATGAGCAGCAAAAGGTGTAATTCAGACTTTTTCTTCAAGGAAACGTAATATGACAACACGTACAGCCCCGCTACATATTGGATAACCAACATTTCAATATGATCAATCACGCTTGTTAGCTGGCGACTGTCCGATCGAAGGAATCAAATATTTTTTGGTTTTGAAATTCACACCCTCTTTGGGCTACGTTGATCCTTCCTTTTCCAGAATTATGAAATAAAATTGTCTCGTTCGAGTAAACTAACTAAATAACTGCCCTAATAATTTTGAACGTTGCTTTTTAAGAATTTTCCAAAAGGAAAACGACTTACAGCTTTTGGGAGAAATATGTTCGTTCCAGTCTTTCCTTTACTAAAACCTATATCCACTTGATGGACCCCAGCAGCGCTTGATTTTTGTGTTTTGAAAATTTTGAAAATTCAGAGCGGTAAATAAAAGGACACGACTTTCTTGTGTTTACTAAAGTTTTATGACAAACCCATATTCGTGTCTTCCTGTACTGTCCTTTGCAAGTTGTGCAATATAAAAAATGACAGCAGTCAACCACCTCCACCTACAGAATTTAGACTATAAAGAGAATTCACGTTTAGCGCTGTGTTTATTTATCAGCGGAAGTGTGTGTTATCTAAACGCTCGTTATCTCAACGTTTTAGTCAGTGTACTACAACTGTATAATCTCAGTCTTGCTGATTGGTTTACGCAGATAAAAAAGAAAAAAAAAAACATCATTGCCCAGGAAGCTTAACTTCTCACTGCAAAAATTCTCGTGTGTGACAAGAATCGTTGTTTAAAGTTGACAAACAAAATCCCATATACCATCAGGAGCCAAATCTGCTCATATAGACTGAACTGTCTTCAGTTTCAAAACAAAATGGCCAACTAGTTTGTAGATAATTCCAGAGCACATCTACTTAAGTCAGTTATTTATTAGTTATGATAAGTATCTGAAACATTGGAGGGTGCCAGACATGTTGCCCGGCTAAAAATCAATTGTGCAATAAAATGTGTGTGAAAAGCTAAATATTTTCTAACTAGGAAGGCAAGGAACACTTGCTATTTTAGACCATTTAACAGAATTTTCAAGCTTAAAACAAGTGTGTTGGACCGTTGGTCTTGGCCATGCTTCAAGTTTTAAAACTGCATGATGATGCATTAATCTCATCAACGTTTTATGATCAGTGGGCTTTTTCCAATATCTTTGTTTTATTCAGATTCCTGCTTACATAAGTATTTTATTATAGTCCCTATCCTCAACTGTTTATCTCAGTACTACATTATTTGATTAAGACTTCAACATGGATGTTCTCAAGTTTTGCTATTTTTTCATTATTATTATTTTCTCCCTATTATTTCATAGCACAGTCACAATCAACTTTAGTCCTTATTCTCAAAATTAGGGTTGCTGTCCATTTTGGACATTTTGCTTTGTTTTGCTTTATAGTACTGGTGGATAATCTCTTCAGCTAATTTTCTTCCCTCATCATTTACTGCAGGTTTCAATTTTTTGAGCTCTCTTCCCCATAATCCGTCGCTCCATGCTGTAGCTGACACCAGGTAAAATACCAGGAGAATTCCAAGGACAGTTGCTCTCATATTCTATAATAAATGACGACACGAATTGATCAGCGAACTCCGTGATTAACATTTAATTGCACGTAAGAAGAAAAAGATAACGTGAGATCTAAGAGAAAACTGTCAACATCATAAAAACAGATTTTAGTTGTAATATATAAATTGATAAAGTAAAGTGTACAAATGTTATTCAAGATCTAAACAAAGTGTCTTTAAAAATGGCTATATACTACTTTTTCCTGGTACAACATGCTTACCATGCAACTTTCCAAAAAAATGTGTAACCGAATATCTTTGAAACTGTGGTTGTGTCAACGAAGGGAAGACGTCGATCAACGTTTTCGAAAATACTTTCCAATTTATATCGGTTGATCGTCTAGCATGATAATATTATTTGCAGCTGTTATCAGTGTAATTTAATGCGTATTAGTACTAAAACAGGCAGAAATTTAGCTGAATGGTGGAAGTTTTAAAACATTTACCAAGAAAAAACAATCGTTTTATTGTGAAAAACAACCAATGCTTCCGTCAACAGGTCAACTTAAAGTTTGTAAAGAATCTTAAATATATATTTCTTTGATTGACTCAAGTATAAAAGCACACAAAAAAGCCAGAAAAATCTTGAAGTTGCTGGATAAGGTCCTTGTCCTGATTAATAAAAATTATTAAAACTGTTATCGATCATACATGCAGCTGTTAACTGATCTAAATTGAACTTAAAGTACCGTATGTCACTTGATTAACTTTTCTACATACACTTTGATTTATTCAAACGTAATATTTTTTCCTATTGTGGATCAAACTATTCGTCCTTAATTCATACTATATTCTAAAACATATATGAAATAGCGTAACAAAAGATTTTACTGATTTTCGTAAGATAGAAAAAATGGAGAATATCAACAAACCAAAAATGACAAATTCTAAGGTAATTAGAAAAAACTTTAGCTTGTCCCGTTGTCAAGAATTTGCAATTAACGGAATAAATAAGCGATTTTCCCTTCTCTAAATACCATCTATAATTTAGAGATGAAAATTCTATTTCAGGAAACCGGTTCAGCCACTTTTCAATTGCATAGGTGTAGGTGTCAATCGATTAGGCTGCAATGTTCCGTCAATACGCAAGGCAAAGGGTGAAGCGTAAGGTGTCTTTGTCCTAACCATTAACTTAGTTCATGAAGTCCAGTTGATTATCGAATATTCAAGATTTAGGACTATAAAAACAAACACGCGCCAGAAGACACAGCATGATTCACATGTTTAGAAAAGAGGACAGAAACAACCAGTATTAATTGATGGCTAATAATTTAAGCTACTTTTTCACAAGTTACGATTTTATTTACAGTACATTTTAGCCATTTCATAAGCGGCATATGTCATGGGCGTTTTTCCCTGCGGTTCATGAGCTGTATTGCATCAATAGTGTTTTTCCGGTATACTTAAGATATTCATTCATCTACTTTAAACTTCAGATACAACACATACAGTGTTCTTTAGTTGCATGTCCTAAATATTTTGAAAAAACAATTTGCTGAGGCATCACTTAGATTTCAAGTGTTGGTTAGTTTTTCCGGGTGTAGCCTACCTCAGTTTAAAAATTTATTCCTAGAAAACATTACTTCCACAGGTTTAAAAGTTAAGAATTATTTCTTTTTTATAAGAGTAGGTCGGTTGGAATTCCTCTGAAACAGTTTCGCTCCAACTCTTCTTTATTCGATTGAAAAGTAGCGGACAAAGGGTTGTTTACAACTATTTATAAAGACATAGGTCATCAGTTTTTCTTTATTTTCAAACCTACGACATACATAGAATTTTAGAAAGTTTTGTGTGGGCAAAAAAATACGGCAAATAAGATGTAAAGAAGTTAGCTTTTTAAACCATGGTACAAGTTAAAAGTACTTTTGTATCGTTAGTGTTATGAACGATCACTTTTGATCTAAACGTTCATGTTTAAGCGAGAGCTTCAATAATACAGATGCCGATGGGTATAACATCCCTGGTTGCAGTAAATATGAGTTAACCCACTTTCTATAAGTGGACCACAAACACCTGGACAGCTGATTCTTTGCTACGAGAAATCTTACTGTGTGCTGTATTTGAAAACCTGGTAAGACCGGAGATGAACATGTCGTTAATGATTAACTAACTTTAATTTTTCAATTTTGTTTACCAGTTATTCATTTTAATCTTTTCCCCCTTGGGCCTCTATTCAATTTCCTTCCTTCACGATATAATACTCGGATGAAAAAAATTATTACTCTTTGCCTACTATCCTTCATTGATGCTTCAGTCGGAAACTTTTGTAACGAGATATTAATTATGGGTTTCCCTCCAAAAAACCGCATCAAAATCCATGCTATCACCATGAAATATTACACCAACACCTTACAGTAATGGACCACATATTGAGACTTGCAGATGTAGAATTGGAATAACCCCTTGGCGAGTGGATGTAATTCCCTCTTTAACTAAAAAGGTTTTGCTAAGGCAAACACCTTCGCCCCACTGCAAATGGCAAGTGAACGACAAACTGTCATGGAAGAAAGGAAATCAGACCTTCAATTTCCAGTTCGAGTAGAATTCAACTTATACTAATACCTAGACAAGACTTTCAAATAGCTTTGCCATGTGGTGAGCTTAGGGCTAGAATAGCCTTGTATACCAGCTATTGAAATTGGGTGAGAGGCGTACCAGTAATGGATACGAAAGTTATGGACGACATTTTGAGCAAGCAATATAGAAACAAAAACTAAGAAAATTCTTACACTTTCTCTTAAGTGAGTCATTTCATGCATTCAAGAATGTTTCAGACATTTAACGAGTCAGGATAAAGCCTATAACGATTTTTTTGGTTTTGGTGTAAAAGTCATCTCATCAAGCAAAGAGGCTGTAGTTGAAGACAATGTTATATAAAAGTCTTCAAAGTGTAAGCACTAGAAACGACTTTTAGTTAACAAATTATTAATTTCGATAGGGTTTCTTTTAGTTACGTAGATTTTGACATAAGTTTGCCTTGAAGAAAAAGATTCCTAAAATGTATATGAAATGTTCAGCAACGTGGATCAGATCATGCCATGAAAAGTGAATTAGATCATGCCACTGCATGATCTCTTGCCCATTTTTTCTCTCATTTTTGAATAAAACTTTTCCTATAGAACATTTTACTTTTCATTCAGCCAGATTTTTCTCATTTAAAGTTCTTTCACACGATCCCAAGCCACATGTCAGGCTGGGTTGCCTAGGGATGAAGTTGGTGTGGCAGCTTCATCAAACTCTGCCAACCTGATAAATTCCTTTCAGTTTGTACATGAAGTGGCCGATCTTGATCAGCAATTGGAATACTCTTGTCCATCTGTCATCAACTTTTATCCGGCTTGACCGGTTACTATAAGACGTGATGTACTATCTCAAAAACTCGTTCTGCGTGTTTGATCATGGTATCAAAACACAAGAAAGCAATGAATCTCGAGGGGCGAAGTCCCAAGAGATTCATTGCTTTCTCGTGTTTTGATACCATCGATCAAACACGCAGAATGAGTTTTTGAAATGGCTTCTCAAGTGAAAGGCAATGAACAATCCGGCGCTGTTGTGGGACTTGGGGATTGTTTAATTAACGTAGATGAAACACTAGTGTTTGATGCAGTGTTTTACCGGTGTTTGAAAGCCCATTCACATGATAGAATGGGATTGTCTGATCGAGTAATATTCTCATGAATTATTAATGAGTTTGAGAAGAGGAGTTCAAGAACTATCACTCAGATTTAGCTGGAGCCTATGAAAAGCAAAGACGTTGCCAGATCAAGAAAACTGGGTGGACGTAATGGCATGACATCATCCTGATAAAGAAGGATAGACGCAGTGTCTTGTAAAGTCGCATATAGAGATGTATAACTGGAAAGTGAAATACTCAGAAAAGTTGTTCCGGAACTAACAAAATCCAAATATACACCATTCTTGTTCCCAGCATCCCAGCTGTTTAATCTTTTAACTCAGCGAATGACAGCCACTGGTCTTCCTGTTCCTAGGCGATGATTTATAGCCACAAAGAATTTCCAGAAGTGATTAATATGTGACAATTTGAAGTCTTCTTAATTCAAAATAACATTGAGAGAAATTCTTTGGCCGGTTGGGAAAGACGAGCAAGGAAAGAGAATGAAGTCGATGATGAGACGTTTGACACAAACACCCAGACATCACTTCATGATCGGAACCTCAAGTTCGAATTCTAAAGAGAGCAGGGATGGACGGCTTATATTAGTCCACCCTGTGGCGACGTACTCTGTGGTCACTACTACTCTGATAAAACAGTTCGTCTGCAAGCTCTCATTGCCTCTTACTTCGGTTTGACAGGGGTTAAATGTCAAAAAATTCGAGTATTATTCCATTTTGTTGCCGTCTGGGCGAGTTGTATTTACTCTCACTGTTTTTTCATCGAACTTTCGCGTATTTGACGTGGCAAGACAGAAGGAATGCCTTTGCCTTAAGATTCGGTTGAGCTCAGAGCGATGAATCTATGAGGTTATATGTCTCACCTGATATATGGAAAACAGACAAAATTAAAGAGATATGGTTTTTGATGTTACTGTCCTCTCTTTCAAACTGAATTAATTCAAAACACTAATAAGCTCTGGATATTTTAAGAAATGGCAGCAAAACCAGGACAAAGTAATTGAGGCTCTTGACTTGGTTAGTCTTTCCTTTCTTTCAGATTTTAATTGATTCATTATTGACATATGTATCCATTCTGTTTACGTCTCGGTGATAGGTATGGGGACCTGTTTCCGGACGCATCCAAAAATTACCCAAAACTTACTGCTGTTGAATAGTGAAAAAATACAAAAAAGCTTGAATACAGGAAGAAAATATTTCCGCCCAGGAAATGCTAAGATTTAGTGTCAGTTCCCCCTTTATTGCCCCTCTACGTGCCTTCATGCAACGCTTCCCTCTCTCATAAGCAGCTGCTTACCCGTGTGAAGTCAAGCCGTGTGAGAGCATCCTAGAGTACTTCCTGCTACTGCCTACGGTCAAAACGTGAAACAAGGTGGAAAGGAATCAATGATGGACTGATTTAAGCAGGCGATCATGAAAGTATCGTTGCATGAGAAGACTCGGAGCGAGACTATTTGTAGGGAAAAACACCATTTAAAGTAACATGTTGTCAGAACAAAATATCACTGAAACATTTTCACAAATAGCGTTCAATACGCATCATTTTTTCATGCAAAATCTGTTGTGTTAAAAATTGTCTCTCGTGTAAACTTATAAGGGATCTTCCCTAGAATGTAATTTCACTGCAGAACATCCAAAATGTGATGTGGAAGTCGACTTTTATGCGGGCAAAAACTTCGCGTCGTTGAAGGCCAGGAGTTCTTTAAGACTTACAATGCACAAAGTAATGTTTAAAGTACATTCTAAAACTCATTAATAATCCATAAGGAAAATACAAAACAAGTTAAGGTTTAATCAATGTCTGCGTACCATGGTACAGAATTGATTAATAAAACATCAGTGTCTGTAAATGTGATACAGAACTCATTAATAAATCATCAGTGTCTGTATACGTGATACAGAACTGATTAATAAATCATCAGTATACATCTTTAAATGTGATACAGAACCCACTTCTTGTACAAATTTGATCAACCAAAAATTGAGACGACTCCGCACGTAAATCTTCTAGTCTGGTATTCAACTCTTGTATATCACTTTTGTTTTCAAAAGTTAATGATGTTGGTTTATTGACTGCACTCGAATGTCCTCTGGTCGTCTGCCACTCTTCAAATATCTTTCGAGTCCATCGAGTCGAGTATCGTGTACTACACGGAATTACGCCTTCTAAACTCTGTCGTTCTTCTTCGCTTTTCACCGCCCTGAATCGACTCATTGCAAAACACTAAATGTCTACACTCGAAGCAATACGAATACGCAGCAAAGCATATCGCATCTCAATCTGCAATTCTAAACATCTTTGAAAGTCTATAACGCAAGGCCAGTTTCAACGTCGCGCTTCTCATTCTCCCGAACGCATTAAAAACAACAGATAATGAGTTGAAATGCCTCATTATCTATTGTTTTTAATGCGCACGCCACATCAGAAGCGCTCCGTCTGAAACTGGCCTAACTAACTTCAATTAACCCTGATAGTTTTTCATTGTTCATACCATCAACTCTGTACCACTAAGCGACTTACCACAAAACATCAACTGACACGTAATTTACATACAGCTTCTCCTAGATCTTTTACCACAGAATTAAACTTCCACTCGTGCTTTCTATATATTAAATTTCTCTACTTCTGTCATATAATTAAAGTCCATTTCTCGTTGTAAAATGACATACCGAGACGTTTTAGAAGTCATTTACAAAATTCGTGGTCGTTCTGTATCGGGATACAGACACTCGGCTTCGCCTCGTGTCTGTATACTCCGTTACAGAACTCCAACTCATTTTGTAAATAGTACGTAAACCTCGCCTAAGTCGGACTCGCTAAACTCGGATCTTCGGCTATCTCGGATGCATCAAAAAGTCCCGTTGATTTCTAACTTTATAGCCAAGTAACGCATAACTCGGATTTTGCTTAACTCGGGTGAAATTTTGATGCACGATCGAATCCGACTTAGGCGAGGTTTACTGTACAGCATGGACTGTAGGAAGTTCGTTTTTAACAGAAAGTGCTTAAACTGAATGTTTGTATTTCAGCGTTCTGCAATTTAGTGTGACATATGGACAGTACCTCATGACAAAAGTTTGTTTAAATTTAGACAAACCACAAGTACAATTAAAACTTCCAGTTTCAATGTTCCCAAATTTGACGTAGGCGTTTCATGTTTTAATTATATCAGTGGTCGCTGGGAGGAGTGCATCAGTTGCTTAACGGAACTACCGGGGACCCTTAGGAGATTTTCATTCGGGACCCCCATTATCCCCCTTAGTTTAGACATATATTTCAAGACTTTAATCTCAATTGTCTTTACAGATTCATCGGGGACCCCTTACACATCGGGGGCCCTTAGGAGTTGCTTTAACCCTGACCATAGTCCGTTACGCCAGTGGGGTGCATACACGTGAATGCAGAGTGTGTCTAACGACATCTTCAGAATATTTTTCAATTGTTTTACAGGGACTGAGGCGGCAATTTTTGTTAGCCCCCCAGGTGATCATCCCCCCCATGTTAAGCCACTGGAAGAGAGTCTAGAAGATTTAGATGCTCACTTCAGGCAAATTGCGGTACGAGGATATTTGGAAAAAGATTTAGCCGGGATAGAAGAAGAGATACTTGACCACTTCATTGCAGTCAGAATGGGCGTAAGCCAAACGTACTAGCAGCAGTTTAAGACTGTGCTCATGGGTATAAATGGTCTTAAGCGTTTAAGAGCGACAATGGCGGAAGAAATTTTGCTAGATTTTTAATCTATATGCCTTAGTCAAGATAGATGTTTGTCAATTATCAGTACCAACGATTTGGCTTCGTCAAGCCTATTGATATTTTCCCTATGAATCTCGATATCAATTTGGTCATTAATTTGTGTATGGATTCGTTGGTACGATCCTATTATCATGAATTCTGTCTTAGCAATGTTAAGACTGGGTTTATCATTTTATTACATTTACTAAGTCGACCAGCGTGTTGGCTGCATAGTTTATACTTGTGTCGTGCAGCAAACATTCTCGGATAAGCTAAACTGAGACAGAATGCCGGAACCGGCATGAATTACAACACCTCCCAAAAACAAAGCAAGGACAGAGACGGAAAATAATGCCCTTATACCATACGATTGTAGTGGAAGAAAACAAGACACTTTGGTATATACCAGTGCTACAGTAACGTTAATACACCTGGATAAATTTAACCGGTTTAAAGCGAAAGAAACGGTGGAGTAATGGAGCTGGAGATTAAGACAAGTGGGATTACGCCAGCGACACCCGGTCTATTTGTGCAATGGCCTGGCACAAGAGTTATTAGCAGGTACGAGTTTTCTGAAGGCGAGCAATTGCCTTGAGGATTTTTCGAAGAAATTGTTGACCATTGCGATTCTGAGTATCCCACTGATAAAGAAAGAATTTTTAACTGTGTGTTGCGTAGGAGTCGCCGAATCAATAGAGACCTTAAGATCTACGATGTCAAATTGAACAACGCGTCCATCGAAACAAAAACATTCTTCATGCAAAACAAAGAGAATGAATAATTTTTATTCTCCAGGCATTTTCAACGCCGTCGTCGATCTGCATGCAACATCACCCAAACCATTCAGGTCTCAAGAACATCACCTCGCGGAGTGAAAAAAGCCGTTACTTAGGATGGAATTCATCCAGAGATTACAGTCGTTTAAGAGGACTCGGGAGCGATGGTCAATTAACCGTGGTCTCTTTAAATGACGAAATCTTAAAGCAAGTCGTTGTTCAAGTTGACGTCGTAGATCATTCCCCAATTGACCATGTTCATTGTTAAAAGCAAGGTTGAAAATGGCAGCCCAATGGAAAAACAGCGTGGGGTTTTGGAGCCTTGGCGAGATTCGAGAGGCGCTACACATAGATGCGCAACACCACAGGAATAATCAGGTTAGCTCCCACAATTAATCACTATGCAATTCCTGTAAGGATGTTCAATCCTCACCCAAAACCCTCAAAGATCTTCAAAGGGAGTACCGCTGGAGAGCTGTACACTTTATCTGAAACATTTGGACATGGGCGTCGCGATGGGGTGTGCTCAGGGGGCCTTTCCCTCATTTCATACCAGTATATTGAGCCCGTTGAACAACTAAATTATTGCCTCGTGTTCTGGATCTCAACAACATTCGTTCCTACAGCTAAGGTTTTCTGGGTGCGATATCAAACCAACACTCGTCACCATTTTACCCAGTGATCCCAAATAATATTACTTAGTGGTGAGCACCGAGTCCGTTAACCATCTGGGTAGGTCGTGCATACCCAGGCATACCATCGTGGCAAACCTCAGCGTATGCCACAATTTTGGCCCTCCCGAAAAATTAACCCCAGCAACGCCACTGACTGGAGAGAAATAGACTAGAGGTTGAGCAATCATGCTATTACGTCTGTCGCCCCTTGTCATCATTGCTAAGTGATGAACACAAGAACGACAGTGGAAGCCTCAACGAGAGAGACAAGAAATGGCCTAGCTGTTTAAGATAGAAAATCCTAGTATAACGCATATCGAAATAAAGTGTACGACACTGTAGCCCGGCACACCGAGGCGATTGTGAGGGCTCGCCATCGCCCAACGAGCCACTACATTATACAACGATTAGTTCCAGTCATGATGGGAAAAATTCACTACGATGCAACGCAACAATTTCGTTATGAACCAAAACAGCTCAGACGGCTCAGCTCGCCAAGATGCTAGGCAAAGTTGAAACATTATTAACTAAATATTAACTAAACTAATGTAAACAGTGTCACGAGTAGTGGCGCAGTGGTTTCCGCGCGTAGAGATAACATGGACAAATGTGTTTCCTATAACTTGAGCGTGGTTCGCCAGCCCAGTCTCACATCTTGAAAAGATCAATATCATCAATTGACAGAACCTGGCAAATAGATAAATATTTTCTGTTCAAGGGAAATGGAGGTTCTCAGATGCGATAGGTTGTTGCTTAAGTGTTATAGTCGCGGAACGTGTAGGGCTGGTGGGCCTTATTTTTAAAACGTGGTGAGACATGAGTTTAACGTCATGAGGAGTGCCGTAAGTTACGTTTGCCAACATAATCCTAACCCGATGATGGAACAGTGTCATTTATGGGTGCTTGTCAACATGGTACCGAACACTGACCAAAATCGCTGGGTCGGGTCAGTATTATCAATGACCAATCAAATGTCATTATATATATTTCGTGGAACGGCTCGTTTTACCGTACAAAGCGATGTTAGAGTAATCCACCGACTCTTTAAAACTAAACCATCGAGCAAGGTGATGAATTAATAAAGATTCATTTACTTTCTGTTAATACTTTTAAGCTAACTAATCTTCAGTTCACTGTTCCATAATTAATGACAAACAACGGTGTTAAGGAAAGGAAACACTCTGCATTTAAAGTGCTGTCGAAAAAAAGAATTCAAAAAGACTGATAAGTCGCCTTGAATACTGTTCAATACACAGATCAGTGGTTGCTATAAGTACAGAGACCCAGAAATTTCAATGCTGACTCCATACTTTCCGGGACACTTCTCACAACTCAAACGAAATGGGGCCAAGCAGTTCAGTAATATGTAGGTCAGTGTTAAGTCTTCATGTTAATGTAAGTCTTCATGTTCATGGTGGCAACCACTGGCTTAGATAAACGTTCAATTAGCTGAAAGATTACTCGAACTAGACTGTGAAGAATAAAGATAGTGTACAACTTGAAATAATTCTTCTGGTAACAAAAAACAAACATGTTCGTTGTATGCTGTTAATACTATACCGTATTGCTGTTTTTGCCGCCGAATCGGGACCGGTGAAATCATCCTTAAGCAAAGAAAAAAACAAACTATATTTGTAACACTCGTTCATTTCAGTCTAAATCATGTATTTTTACATTAAGTTTGCCATTTACTTAAGACGCATTTGTTCTTACAGAAAACGAAACGCTGATAAAAAATTAGACGCTTGTTTCTCAAATTTCACCATCACAATTAATGCGATTTATTGACCAAATAACCAATTTTCTTTTTGTATAAGTGGTTGATTGCCCAATTAACGATAACCAACCGCTCAAGGAAAGTAAAACTCTCCTTTGTGTACATGTGTACACTGATATTTAACGTTTTTCGGTCCTTACCTGACTTTTTAATTTTACTATGGCTAGCGCCAGACCATTTTACCCACTAGGGGAGACGTCTTGGGCCGTTAAGGAAAATGTTTACAAAAGAACGCATTAAATCACCAATTTGTTAAAAACACATGTCAGCAATTGCTGCCATTAGCAGAAGGACCTATAAATTTTAATGCTGGATCTATCCTTTTGAGGACAGTTTCCGTACTTCAAACGTAATAGGATCACGTAGTCCAGTTACATTTAGGTTAGTGGTTTTAAATAACCTTCTAGGTGCTGCGAAGACTTGGCTGACAAACAAAGTTAATAAAAGAAATCCCATGTGTTGTAAAGACCATAATATTAAGGTCTAGGAGAATCTAAAAGTTAAATCACTCTATTCCTTCTGAGTTTCTTCTTTTTTAAGGAAGTACCTCTGGTCAGACTCGAAAATAGGGAGAGGAACTGAAACTTTACATTGCCGCGGCAGAAAAAAGACAAGAAAGGTAATCAAGTGAAATGAATTGCATTTCTGAAGTTCATTTCCCATTTTCACGGCCAGTGAAATACTCAATAACTTTACTTTCGACAGCGAAGAGAGTAAGATGAAGGTCAAGACTGTTGTTCAGGGAATTGAGGAAAATTATTCTCTAGCTCGAAATAGCATCACCTTGCTGAATTCGCTTCAAATTCTTTATATTTCGTGGAAAAGAAGGTCTGGGGTTTGATTCACTTGTTGTGCTGTTGAAGAAGCTAAGTCTTGAGATTGTGAATTTGCAGAGATGTAATAATTTTTGGAATCTTTGACAATAAGCTTAAACGGTTTCAAAACAACTAGCGAAAGTTCTAGAGATGCAGATTTCACTTTGAAAATTAATCAGTCGATCCTCTTTTGAACCAGTCTTTCGCACTGGTTCCTCAGACAATCAGTTATAGGGTTGGCTCCAGCCATTTCTATCCGAGTCTATCGGGTTCCGACCTTCACTCATACCAACGTTTGGTTCATGACCGCATCTTCTCATTCGTACAATTCTATTTGGTTCGTCGTTCACCGACCCATCCAGCTCAGTTGCTGCTGCTTTACCGCGGTGCCAGTCATAACTGTAGCAACAGACTGTTGGTTGGGACCACTGGGATGAGGTTCATTTTCTTACTTGTAAGTGTTCAGTTTGGTTGGATAGTCTCAATAAAGCAACCGCGTTCGACGAGACCTGTGTTCGATAACAACATCGAACTCCACCGAGCATGCTACCCATTGCATGACTTGCCCCCTAGGTTCTCTGAAGCCGTGTAGCCACTTCCCTGCGTTGTGGTCTGTTGGGACTTAGAACTCCTTACTAAGAAGATATGCCTCAAAGTGTTTCAACCCCCAGATTGGTACAAGGAGTTCTTTCCGGATTGGACTGTAATGAGTCTGTTACTTTGAATAAGAATCTTGGCCGCCTACGGAACTACTCTTTCCTTGCCTCCTTGGGTTTGCGACAGGACGGAATCCATGCCAGTGTCGCTTTCATCCGTATTCACTGTGAAGGAAGTAACCCAGAATAGGTGGGCTGGTCAGATGATCTTTCTAAGAGTCGAAGGCTTCTTGACATTGTTTGGTGCTACAGAAGGTTGTCCTCTTCTGTCCTTGGTTATACAAGAGGGCAGCAATCTCGCCATATTCGGAACAAAATATTAGTATCAGCCCGCACACCCCAGAAATGGGTGGAGTCTCGTAACGGCGTGCGGCGCTGGGTACTGAAGTAAGGCCTGGGTTTTAGTGGGCTCGGAGGCCAATCCCTCTCCATTAATCATGTGTCCCAACATGACTGTTTTCTCCAGTTATACAAACTGGCATTTTGTGGCATTTAACTTAAATTCAGCTTCCTTCAGACGTTCAGTCGGTGGTTGTGTTCTTTTAGACTCGGTGCGAATATGATCACATCGTCCAAGTAGACCAAACAATCTTTCCAAGTCAAGCCATTAAATATGGAGTTCATTGCTCGTTGGAATATTTGGAGCTCATTAGTTTCGCCGAATAACATCCGTTTAGATTGGAAGTGTCCTTCGAGTGTAGAGAAGGCTGTCTTTACATGATATCTGCTCTCTATGGTATTTGCGAATATCCTTTCACTAGTTCAAGTTAGGTGAGGAGAGCTGCCCTCGTCACACTTTAGCGAATAGCAGGCGTCTGTCTTTGTTATTTGATTCAGTTTCCGGTAGTCATTACAAAATTTTAATTTAACTCTTTAGCGACAGCAAGAAAAATAGCCAATTTAGGGGTCTTCAATGTAATATTTCTTCCGTTCTGTTGATTTTTTGTTTTAATTTTTATTAAAGTAATATGTCTTTTATTTTTTAATTTTAACTTACAGGGGATGGACAAAAAAGTGGCCATCCTCAAAAATATAGTAAATTTGTTATAACTATCACAGGAAGAACAGGAATGAAGGAACACCACCTATTTTTCGAATGCTTTCTTCTAGATCCGATTAAAACGCTTCTGAGATACTAATTTTAAGCGCTGGCTTAGCACATATCAATTCTTAATACTTTTTATGATAATATCTTATGCAAAACGTGCTGCATTTTCTCCTATTTCTTACAAATTGAATGATATGAGCTTGTCCATAAAATAATCAAAATATCATACATCCCGCAATATTTAGTTGATAACTTAAGTGCAAAGCATTATTAGCCGAAAAGGCAGTTTTATTTGCAATTTTCAACGTTTCCGTTGGGGTTTTTATGTGATAGTGATATGGCTAGTGAGTGACTTAAAAAAAGTCGGCACCAAGAGGGCCGAGATGAAAATTAGAAGGAACCACGAGATTCTTGGCTTGCTTTAAACTGGATTTGTAACATGCAATTTCGAAAAAATCAATACAAGCTATTCTGGAGCAGTTCTTGAGCAAAATATACTTGGTATTATACTAAAATCGATTGGAGATTGTAGTAGTGTTCCTGGTTCTGGACGGAAACTACTGATCGAAGTGAACATCAGAGATGTACCAGGAATTTGTAAACTATTATTACTAAAACTATTTAACGTCTGGGTATTTTAAAAACCAATGATCAACATTACGATTTGAGGTAATGTTTGATCTTATTTCGACCCATACGTCCTAAAACGATCATTTTTTGACCTCGTCTATGTTACGTTAACCATAATTTCTCAGGATGGCCACTTTTTTTTGTGTCCACGCCCTGCAAATAAGGTATATTATAAATCAATCGAAAGCTTGGAAGATTACCTGTATATTAAAAAGGTCAATAAAAGTAATTTACGAATTCATAGTTGAAATTTCAACCCACATGCTTGCTTGACCCAACATAATATCCAAAGTTCCACGCTTGGATGGATGCTTTCCTTCATGTAAGATTAAATTCCACACAAAATGAAAGCCCAAACGGTGCAGCAACTTCTGCTTTCCTAGTTTACTTGGTGTGCTTACCTTGACTCCAGCAAAGATTTACCAAAGGTTAGCAGCTCTTCGTTAATAGACATCCGACCAGTTACACTGTCGAAGTTACTTTTATCACCGTCCCCCTTCTACCAACATGTTCATCAGCCAGTCAAAAATTTGTGTCGTATAACAACTGACATGAGATTATATATATATACAATGATGATTTAGAAACTATGTAATTGTGCTTTCTATAACGACGGATCAAAATGGTTATTCGTGAGTGCATAATCTCGGGGGTGTCTATCACCAAATTGACGGCTCGTCTTCTTTACCATCACAAGTGGTGCAGCCCATGGATAGCTGGATGGTTCAATGACACCAATCGTCCTCCTTCTGATGATGAGGTAGTCTTCAATATGGCAGGTGGATAGGGCTTGAGTCTCATATTGATCGCGTGCTCTACTTTATTTCACCTAGATCGTATTTCTCCACACATGGCTGGAAGGTTCCTAAGGAAGGAGTTTTTGAAGTAAAGGTGAAATTGAATAAATCATTAATATGAATATTCTTTGACATTCGTGAGTTTGACGATGCATACCAGCCGTGCCAGGTATGAACGATTTAATATCACAAAGTGCTCTAGAATCGAATTCATATATAAGATCTTGTAGTTAAATATTTTGTACAGAAACAGGCCCTCAAGGATATTTTTTGAATATTTCCTACTTTTAAGCAGATTTTCCCTGGGAAGAAACAATAAAGGATGGAAAATGGTTGTAACGGTGTGGGTCGAAAAGTTCAACTTGTTCTTTAAGCAGCATGGTTTGACCTTGACTATTAAAAAGAAAATTGACAAGGTAAACGTCATTCGTTAGCATTTTTTCAGAATTAATAAACATTGCCATTGAGAATGCAAAAAGATCAGGATATTGCTGAACAGAAAACAAATTCTGCAAACGGTAAAAAGTAGACGGTGAGTGAAGACGGGGTGAACGATATATTGATGATGTTGTGCTTACTGACTTGGATCAGAGTGTTGTTTCTTTCCGATGATGTCTGGGCATACCGATATTAAGTTACGTAAATTTGTGAGTACCTTTTAGATTAACTGTTATTCCTAAATATCAACGTATGGGCTGCGGAACAAGCTGTAAATTTAAAATAATTAAATTCAATATCTTAGTGTCGGGAATGGCGGATCAAAGGAAATTTTGGAGTAGAATGGGGAGAGGCGAAAAGGATAACAGAGTTTTGGAGGGATCACATAACATGACTTCATGACATAACAAAATCTTCCGACAAATAGTTGATAAGGTGTGGATCCTGATTAAAATCTGACTATCGCTTGGTAGTATGACGTTATAATTTGTGACGTCAAATGACATTACAGTTAAATGAAACAAAAATACTGAACCATTAAATTATCAAGTTTGTAAAAAAAGTAATGCTTTTGAGTCTAGAAATTCCAAACCCACAGCACAAAAACGCATTTCAGTCATCGCTTTAGTGTTTATGTAGCTTTGTGAACACTACTTGGTGAAAGGATGTCGAGATGCCAAGAAGGAATAACGTAAACTTCGGTAAATCGTAGCAACCTGCGAACACTGTACCTTCTACTTTTTTTTCTTTTTCTCTTCACTTGTTCCTGCACATTTGGGGCCCGGAAGAAATCAAGGGGTCCGGTTGGCCGGAAAGTACTAAATTGAATTCATATTTTTTATCAGGGGAATAAAGAACTATTGTTCGTGTACCATCAGCGTTTCTATGTAAAATAAGACAATATGATAATTTTTGCATTCCAATTTGGCGACGTCCGTGTTCCAGACACGAAAAGATGAACTGGACTTTATATCATATGACGTTTTTCGCTTACGTGACATGCATCAATGTGCGTGGTTTGACTTTAAGTAGCACTTTAGAGTACAGACAGTTTGGATTCATCATGCATGGAATACTGAATTAATTAGATATGAGGAAACGTTTGAAAACTTGCTATAAAATTTTGAGCTTGATATTACTTGTATTTACTGATTTAAATTTAGAATTGCTGTACTGTTTTGTTTATTTCTGAAGTTCATACGGCGAGACATTAGTGCAATACCCGTGCATTCGTTGCCATGAAAATTTGCCCAATAGTTAAAAGATTAATGAAGTTAATTTTCGACTGGAGGAGGTCTGCCAACTTCTCTACCATTCCTTCGGGACCCGTAGAGGCTCTCGGCGGCACTTCTGACCATGCATTTTACCAGAAACAGGTTTTCGGATATGCAAAAATACTTCATGCTCCAAACTGCAATTTTTTTTTGTTTCATTCGGTCCATTAGAGAGGTGGCTAGACGTTTATCAAGCGGTCAAACCATCAGACAGGGGTTATTTTACTATCTTTTGCACTTGTCTTGTTTATTGAAAAAGCTAAAGCTTCATTACCAGAGAACGAAATAGGAGACATCAAAACAGTAATTCTTTCCTATCCAGTAGTTTCCATTAGACGAATAAAATCGTCTGGCATTAGCCAGAGTTAGATAAGAGAACTGAGGACTTATCCTGGTGAATATATGTCAATAAAAATAGGCTTAAATTTCCCTTGTCCAGAATTCTGCCTTTGGGGGTATGAAATCGTCTGATGTTAACCAGAGCAAGAAATACCTTTCCAGACAGAAAAATCAAAATCGAACGTTTCCTTGAAAACGTTATGATATTGAATGATGTTACGGACACGAAAGCGGTCATTTTACTTCTACTTTGTGAATGTTGCATCTTAATGTTATGAACTTGTGAGCTTGCTGTGTGACAGACAGCACGCACTCGTTCGTCACTTTCAAATTCTCAGAATACGTTTCTGAGGCCCAGACGTTGATGGAACCCAAATCCCTCGATGACCGTTGAGGCACTGTGACTATTCAGCAACCAAGACTTTCAAGGAAGCAAATGTTACTTAGTCTTCCGTTATTTAAATGGTTAGAATGTATCACCGGTCATCGGAAGGCTGCGATTCGATCCCCGGCTGATGCTCAAAGACATTTTTTCAGGATTTGAAATTGACAAACGTTCGCATATCGTATGTCATCATTCCAAAGCAGCACATGCATAAAATTAATGCAGTGGCATTCATGTAGTAGGCTTGAATTATTTACATATTGAGGCTATCACTTAATTTATGGTTATAGCGATCAGGAAGTTATGCGGCAACAGTCTTCGCTTAGGGCACAGAAACATCTTATGAGGATGTAAGCTTGACTGTTTATATTAAACTCTGGTGGAGCTCAAAAACGCCCATGAAGGGCTCTTGTGGACAGACATTGCTTGAACGCCAGGGATCCTAAAATTTTCTGAGTAGGATTTATGCCTTTTCGCTCTAACTATTTCAAACATGGTAGCTATGGGCCAAGCCAGCAAAGTTGCCCACAATTGTAAATCTAGTTTAGAACAAGGCGACACACCAACTGGATTCACTTGGTTTTTTATTTCCCCATTTTCTATCATTACATTTAATGGAGAATGAATACGACCGTTCAATAATTTAACTAGAATTTTCAATGTACTTAGCACAAATAACGAATGTTTTATTAGTTGCTTTTTGGGGTTCTTTTTTTTTATTCTGTGAGCTAGCATTAACTTTGGTCTTTCCTGTTTTGGATGCGAAGAAAACCAACAGCAGTTCTCTGTGAGCCAATGAATGGAGGGTACACCATTTTGCTAACCGGTGGTTCATTCTTATTCACATATTGAGAGTTGTTATCTTCCAGAAGGTCGGGTACAGTAGATGTGTCCTGATTCTTCCGGTTGTAAATTTTTAACTCTCTGCCCCATAATCCATCTCGCCATCCTTGTGGGGTTCGCTTTGAGCGCTCAGCACTTACAGGCAGTACGACCAAGGCAATTCCAAGAAATACGAACCGAATTATTTCATTTTTCATGGTGATTCTAGAACAAATAAATTATGCACTTAATGATTTCGCTCCATTCATAAGATCTGATTCACATCTTTATTTCGAAAAAGGTGATAAATGGTCCAAACTATAACAATAGTTATCACTATGCTAACGGATCGTCTTAGCTCTTTCCGATGGGAAGCTCCTTCTACGACAAGTAAAATCGTCTGGCGTTAGCTAATGTAGTAAAATAATCGAAGTCTCATCTGTACGGATATGTGTTAAGTTTACAGGCTTGTAGCTAATTTGATCGGTGATAGTTTTGTGGTATAGGGAAATATCTTAACCACTGCGTTGCCACGCTTCATGAAGTCGCCCACTGAGGTCGTAAAAATTAAACTGAACTCAACCTTTATGTGTTTTCAATACAGTTTTTACTGTCAGTGCCCCTGCCTGGAACCGTTACCTCTCCACGGAAGCCAAGATTTAGTCAGTCATATAACTAAAGCTGTAGGAAACCATGAATAAAGTAAAATCTCTGTTTTTATAATTTATAACATATTTTCGGTGTAGAATTTGGAAAAAACGAGAAAGAGTGAGCTTTTGAAAGACTATCAAAATAACACGAGCCTGAAGGACGACTACTATTTGAGGTCTTTGAAAATCGCAGATGCATTTCAAAATTTCATGAGAAATCAAGCTGTTAATTATTAATATTATACATGAAAATAGTAGTACAGGGGGAAAAAGTTATGTTGGACAAATTACTGAAAGCTTATCCAGGGGATGGCGAATGATTAGCGGCGTCATCCAAATTTTGAACTTTGTTTTTATCAAATAGATGACAACGGCCTTCCTACCTCAGTTGGTAAAGCACTAATATTGCACTAGATCAGCAGGATCGCAGGCTCGATCACCAGTCAGAAGCCCTAGAGTTGAATTTTCTGCTACTAGTTCGGGTTGGATCAGAAAATTTAGGTTCTGACAGTGGTAAAATTCCCTTTATCAAGATAAAAACTTTAGTTTGGTAGTTAAAATCATGGATACCGCTGCTCACTTGCTGGTATACTTGTCTACCGGATATGCTATCTGGCCCCAGCACAACCAGCTGCTGCATTCTTTTGATATTTTTAATGCACTCTTTTCACCAAAGATAACGTAGATTCAGAATATAGTTAACTATTATTCTCTTCGGTTTCATTAAAGCACCCGTCTGAATGAGCAAACACAAAAGTGTCTGTAGGTTAAACGTCGAAATGATGCTTGGTGAAGTAACAGCAAAAATTACTAAAAGCCAAACTCTTCATAAATTGAACAGTTGCCTGTTCATGAGGTTTATGAGCATTGATGTTATCACTAAATTTGGAATTCAAATCATCTAAGGACTAAATTGAGGCGCAAAAATTTAGTTGCAATATATAATTCTTTAATAACTTAGATGTTTCAAATATTTGATTGATT
Source organism: Heliopora coerulea (assembly GCA_030142905.1). Taxonomy (NCBI): domain Eukaryota; kingdom Metazoa; phylum Cnidaria; class Anthozoa; order Scleralcyonacea; family Helioporidae; genus Heliopora; species Heliopora coerulea. Next base: position 603,394 of record JASJOG010000150.1, on the reverse strand, counting down.
TCTTAAACCTTTCTCAAACCTTTTTCAAAGAAATCAAGCTGACAACCTTTATTCAGTCAAACTGATTATCAGTACTTGGTAAACGATGACATAACAAACGCTATAAATCGCCTCAGTGATGTTTCTAATAAACCTGTATCTATTACATGCACATAAGAAGGAAATTATCAGTTGCAACCTGCATTTTAAAAGATAGTCAGAACATTCAAAGGACTTACTTTGTTTGGACGTACTTTCTGGCACTTTCACAAGACGAAATGTCTACCAGACTTAATATTCTGATGGCCATTCCAAAAAAACCGCGCACTTATAAACCTTTAAGTGACTCACGCTGAGTCGTAGGCAGATAATATTGCGCATTATAGAGTGGAAGGGGGTCATTTTTCTTTATAATCTTTACCTGTTTTATTTGTTGCAAGCACGACGTTTTTATATAAACAAATAACAAAATGGAACAAAAGCATAAATAATATTTGTTTGCGAAACCGATGATATTATGAACATGAAAAAACGAATTTTTGATTTGTTAGTTTTTTCGTTTATGAAAAGATCATACAAGAAGCTAAATACAGTAAACATGATTAAAATTTTTGCGGCCTTTTAAGAAACTGTTACAGACGCCGCCAACTGTCTATAAAGAGAACTTATGAATATCGGCGAAAAGCCCAAATTCAATAGCAATAAATATAACGACAGCTGAAAGCCTGTTTCAAAAATAACATGTATATGTTTTACCAAGAAAATAATTTTACTCCCAAACAAACTACAGAAAAGGTAGATAAAAGTGTATAACATGAACGACCTTCGAATCTGTTAAAACCATGTGTGAATGTGCATATTATGCAACATACCCAGGACTGTGAATAAAACAGCATGCTTTACAATTAGTATGGATAAAATAATCTTTGGAAAAGATAAATATAAAATCTAAATCCTTCGTTGCAATTGCGATTTTAGTCATTTCTCAATCAAACAAAGATTAATAAAAAAGAATTATTTTCTGTGGTCAAATTCTCTTAAATCTTTTAATTCTTTTTTTTTCTTCTTAAATCTACATGAATAATTGATCGGCAGTACACCATCAGTGCTTTACTTAAATTGTAATTTCGACATACAATCCGTCTACCTGATAACAACCACCCATGTGGGTAAACAAACGTTTCCACTATAAGTGTGAAATGGTTTTCCCAGAGAATTGTCCGACTTTACAGCTGAACGCCCTCAGCTTTTCTCCTTATGGTACTTAAAAGTGAAAGACCTTTATGTAGCTGAATTCAACAACAATATGCATGGATTAAATTTTTAATTCTTAAAATATTTGTCTTTTGTATAATATCGTTAAAATTTAAATAATAACTCAACTATACTCCCCTTCTAAAAACTGTGTATTTACCAAAAACCATACTTTAAACCCACATCTTGCATAAAGTAATAATGCTAACAAAATTAAGCTCCTCATTTTTTCTGGCTTTTCCAAGGCCCTACGTTTAACTGAAATGCTGAATCCATATTGTTTTTTATTCCTTCATTATTCGTTATAGCAGGCTTGCCAAGAACCTAATTCTACAAGAATATGTCAAGCAGAAATATGACAAATACTACGTTACTTTTTTAATCTGGAAAGGAAGTCGGTTTTCTGGAACCTAAACAACCAATAAAGGCTGAAACAAAGCTTTTTTCCTCACGAAACATATAAGTTCCTCTTTCCTTGAGACAAGTTATTACCATGTACTTGAAAACAAACTTGAAAGATATCTCGAATAAGCAAACAACGTAAACAATATTAGACTTGCTCTGTTTGAGGTTCAAAACACCAATTTTACATTCTTAATAAAAATAACTATGTCGCAAATATTGCTGTTAGTATACTCGAAAATGTTTCGCCACCTTAGCAAAATGCTACAAAGCATGTTAAAGGTAATTTGTTGGCAATTTTTTGTCATTCTTAGAGCAAATATATAATCTTCTTAAATAAATATGTATCGAGTCAGCCAAGACGTCATAGAGTATGAATGAAAAGTTATTGAAAGATTTTCTTATCTCGATCTAATATCGATTAAACCTCTCGAGTAGAGTCAAAAACTTACGTTAAGCGTCGCAAAAAACGAACTGAATGGAAAAATACTTAAATTGCAAAATGTGGAAGTCACTGTAACTTATCATATAATGAATCTGACAGTGAACATAAACCGAGGTAGAAAACATGAATGGATTGGTCCGTAATAATACGATGTATCGTGGAGTTTCAATATTAGTTTCATTGAAAAGGAAGTCACGAAAACATCCCCAACCAAACTTGCGTCAACTTTTTTTTTTTATCCAATTATATTTTTAGGAAGTAGTTTTAGCTTGCAGGAACGGTTTAATACATTGTGTTCCAATTTGCCTACGTACAAAGAATAACATGAGACCAGTTTCTCACTCCAAGCAGTTATTGGGCAAGGCTTCGAGAATTAGTAGTGAAACCTGAAATTAATTCAAGATAGCTTTGAATTTACTCAATCTTTTACTTTTGGACGCATAACTTATAGAAAATTATTTTTTGGTCACAAATGACCAATTGGTAAATGTACGCTTCTGCTTTTCCACACCATTTTGTTTTCTTGAATAAGGGATAGCATACACCCACCTTCAATAATCTAAATCCCCAACCGTTTATATTACTAGCAAGGCTATAATAAAGCAATGAGACAAAAACACCGTACGTAGTCTCGATTGCATCCTGCTTCTTGCAGAGTTTACAGCGGGATACTGGTGTTTTAGCCGTAGTGCCACACTACACTCTTAACGGTAGATTTGTTCAAAGGACGATGAAAGAGTATCCCAATGACAAATTATATTCTTTCACTCATGCTTTTTTTCACTATTTTATGGCCACTTTCACTGCTTTCATCGTGCATAATTTTAAATTTATGCAAACTTTGAATTAGGTTGCAATTTCATCCATATCTCACGACTTTATTAGAGATTTTTCCTTCAAGATATTCGTTTAAAATAGAAATAGAAGCATAAAAAAATTTAATTTGCTTCTTTCTACATCTACTTCTATAATATAATTCCCAAGATACAAAGTCAGAAATACTTTCAAGGTTGGCCCCTACGTTTAGTGAAAAGCCAACTATGCAAGTTTGGATCTCAAAAATCCTGAAATATTTTCTTAAGTATAAAGAAACATAATACGCCGATAAAAGTCATCGGTTGGTCACAACGGTAGTGTTTGAAAATGGTTCCTGACTACAGTTCAATTTTAACTCGAAAAAGAACTCTTTAACCCTCAATTTCCTTTTCATTCAAATTTTTCTTTACGAATGAGCAACAATTAAGCAGCCTTTTAAAAAAATTTAATGAAAAACTACAATCACCGATCTCTTTTGAAATTAAGTTAGCTTGAGCAATAAGCAGGAGGCATTTCGAAACGTTACTATCACCATGTCAACATACACATTATTTTTCGCAGTAATATATTTGATGCGAAAAATCTTTTTGTCTGCCAACAATGCGTCATTCTCCTTAAAAATTATTATTCACAAATTTTTTCGGTCAACTTGTATTCTTCCACTTTTCTGGAAACTGTTATTGTGACTCATCTTACAAGTACTTAGATTCACTAACAGTCTGTGCAACTTCCTGTTTGAAAAGATATGAATTAGTTACTTTCTAATATAAAGAAACCGTAATCACACTATTTAATAGGTGATCGGCAAAAACGAGGTTGGTAGTTCCATGGGTACGTGCCAGCAATGCCTTGATAAAATATTTTATTTCAGTTCAGTCTTGCAAACGAATTATGACTAAGTTAATTCAGCCCTAAAATTACGCTTTGAGCTACCTTTATTTTATAACAATGATATTCTAACGATTATGAATAATATTCCCTCAGGTAAAACTTGAAGCCTTGACGACGCAAAGCCCGTTTATATCACGGGAAATTCATGAAACTATTCCAATAAAAAGTACAACCTCAAAAGTTTCCACCAGGCAAAACAACATGAGCAGGTCTTTTGTACCCATTCTCAGACACAAAGTTACGTGTGGTACCAATTGACCGAAGCTAGTACGCTGACTACTGTTGAGCGTTTTCTCGCGTTCAGGGAGAAGCGAAGTCGATTTATAAATATAATAGCCTAGCAGAAGAGTTTGAAAAGAGTCTTAGCCGATGTTACAGTGCTAGTCAAGTGAGCAAACGTCATAAAGGAGAAAACAAACACCAAAAATAAACATCTTGTTAATTCAAGTATTTGATCACAAAACATGACGAAATCAATAACGGTAATATTTCTAGAAATTGTCTGCTGACAATGCTTTTTAATCAATCCCAGAACAACTGACGCGGCTTTCTACGAACTGGCTGTGATGTATCAACGAAACCTAAGACGGCTAAAGATGGCAGAGCTAGATCTGGATTCCCTATAATGGAATGAAGAAGAAAGCGCAGAACTGCCACTACCATCTTCTCTACAATGATGCCATTAACAAAAAGAACGATGAGAACCATAAAGCCCGCCACAAGCTGACCCTACTGCCTTGTGAGGCAGCATGACGTAACTCATTGTGCGCTTGTCGCAAATCGTGACAAAAGTGTACGATAGTTTCTTTTCGAAAATTGCAAAATGGCTGCAATTATCTACATGGGCGAGACTACACTTTTTTTTTTCGACGGAAGTGGCAAAGATGTGGAGCAGCCTGCAGAACGACCTGCAGAACGACAAGGCCTAGGCGAACCTTTCTCGCGAACTAAATGCCGAGGACTTGGAAATGTATCATCGATATCATCAGCTTGATATCGACTCTTTTAAAGCAGTCTTAGGGGTATTTACATGAATCTGGATTGAATTTCATTTCCGACTGAAAGTGAATTCAAACCGCGTTTACATAGGAATTGTGTCGCAAGATCAAACAACGTGCAAAATCTGAAATTTCAAGATGGCGATCAATTACTTTAGAGCCAGCATGTTTCTTTTAGCGATTTACACTTGATGCCGACATGTTCTAGCATGGAAACTTTATCGGAGCCCGACTCCATTTCTTTTCTAAGCTTTTGTATTTTCAAAAAAGTTGTGAGGTCTGTTGAAGTTTATTGTTTAATGTTGTTTAAACACGGTAGCCTTTCAGATAGTCTGCTTTTCAAAGGGCCATGTAAATTTCTACTCACAAACATTAAGCTAATATATTACATACCTGTATTTCAAACTATATATAGCTATTTACAAAATAAAATAAGTGAACTATTCATTGGTTGGCTAACAGATTTTTGAATGTTTTCATGATCTTTGTATTAATATTGTTTACCATATGTTCATCTAACCTGTTCCAACACACAGCTTCTCTATAGGAAAAACTTCTCTTTAGGAAGTCAGTTTTTGGATTATTTAATATAAGTTTGGTGTTATTGCTCCGTAAGTTATAATAGTGGTTATCACATGTGTTGAACAATTGTGACAAATAGTTTGGTGCTGAGCCTTTAAGTATTTTGTACATCATTATCGATTCACGTTGATTCAAAGTGTTGATGACGGGAGACCATTTTAAGTTATTAAAGATTTCGACAGACCGAATTTCATAGATAGATCCAGTAATAATCCTAGCTGCGCGCTTCTGCAGTTTGAATAGTTTATCTATATTAGAATTGTTACCATCATGCCATACAGTAGAACAATAGTTGAAATGGGGCAACACCAGTGCATTATACATGGTGATTGAAGTATCTTGATGTACAAATTGTTTGGCTTTTTTTAACAAGCTAAGATTTCTAGATATAGTTTTGCATTGCCCTTCATTGTGTTTGTCCCATTTCAGCTGTTCATCGATGATTACACCTAACACGTTTTTATTTGATACTCGTTTAATAGTCTCTTCCTCAATCATTAATACAGGATCATTATCTGAGAATGCTTGTAATCTTTGTCGTGATCCGATAATCATGTACTCAGTCTTTTCTTTATTCAAAGTTAATTTGTTTGACAACAACCATTTATGGACATTTTCAAGATCTGAGATAAGTTTTTCTTCGATTTGTAAAGAGTTGCTTCCCTCGCACGATAAGTTAGTGTCATCGGCGAATAAGGCTGCATTTGTTTTTTAAGACAGTTTGGCAAATCATTTACATATAGTAAAAACAGTAGCGGTCCAAGGTTAGACCCTTGCGGTACACCGCAGCTTACAGTCTTCGTTCCCGTCATCGCTTGATTTACTTTGCAAATTTGCTTACGGTTGTGAATGTATGACTGAAACCACCGGAGGGCAGTTCCGTGCACACTGTACATTTTAGGGCAGTTCCGTGCATGCCTTTTTTAAATCAAGAAATAGAACACCGTTGACGAGACCATTATCCATATTGACTAGCCACTGGTTTGTGGAATGAAGAAGTGCGGTTTCTGTCGAGTGTTTTTTTCGAAAGCCTAATTGCTGAGATATAATGATTTTGTTAGTTTCTAGGAAAGAGGATAATTGATTATAAACGATTTTTTCAATAAGTTTTGCAACTACGGAAATAACAGATATGGGTCGATAATTTCCGCAATCAGATCTAGATCCGGCTTTATGAATAGGTGAGACACAAGCTACTTTCAAATCTTCAGGGAAAATCCCTGTTTCTAACGATAAATTGAAAATATAAACCAAAGACTCAATTATTGAGTCGCCTGCTTCCTTTAGTAATTTTGCTGAAATCTTGTCAGGTCCAGCTGACTTGCTAGTTTTCATTTGGTTCGATACACATTTCAAATCCTCTTGGGTTATTGTTGTAAAGTGAAACAAGTTTTGTGTCGGGTCATATAGATCAAGGGATCGAAATCATTACTTGGTATGTTGTTCGCTAGATTAGGACCAGTATTGGAGAAGTATTGATTAAAAGTTTCAGCGATGTTTCTGTCACCGGGTATATAGTTTCCGTCTACTTGTAAATTATTAATCGTAGTGGTTTTAGATTGTCGATTTGATATTTCATTAATAATTTTCCAGCTTTCCTTGCTGTCCTTCGCATTAAATAATTTTGAGTTGTAATAATTAGATTTGGTTGTTTTTATCAAACGATTTACATAATTTCTGCATTTTTTATAAGCTTCGTTGTAGACAGAAGATCCTAGTTTAACTGCCTTTTGTTTTAGGTAATCTCTATGATAACTTAGCTTCTTAATATCTTGGGTAGGCCAAGGCTTATATTCGCTTCTGACTTTGCGGTGTCTAATTGGAGCATGTTTGTCAGAGACTTTCAAAAATTCTCTTTTCCAAATTTCCCAAGCAATATTAGGGTCTGAAAATTGCGTTAATTGATATGAAGGCATGCCTTAGATCTTTCTGAAACCTAGTCCTATTGAAATGTCTAAATTGTCTAGACTCGACAAATTTAAACTTCTCTTTAGGAATGCTAACTTTCTTACATACGTAGACCAAATTGTGATCACTGATCCCAAGATCAATGACCCCAGCGTCTATAATTTTATTGTTGTTAATTTGTGAGAAAATTACATCTATAAGGGTTGCAGAAGTTAATGTTACCCTAGTAGGACTTTTGATGTGTTGCTGGAGTTGGTAAATATCCATGAGATCCTGTATTTTATTTAGTGATATGTTATTTTCGGATTGTAAGAAATTGCAATTTAAGTCTCCGGTTATTATAAGCTGTTTTCTCACGTAGTCGGCTTGTTGTAAAAACAATTCAAAATCGTGAAATAGTTCAATTTTAGTATCTGGTGGACGATACCAAGTTGCAACGGGGAATGGTTTACTTTTTGGTTTTAAAATTACGATACAGACTGCCTCGAGATTAGCTGGTATTAAATCGTCACGCCTTGTGAATTAACGTTACTTTTTACGTAGATTGCAACTCCTGCTCGGTTTCTATTACGATCTTTTCTAATCACTTCGTAGCCAGGTATCTCAACCATCTGGCTGTTAATTAAACTATCTAATCTAGATTCATTAATAGTAAGTATGTCCAGAGGTTTGTCCAACATGTGGACAAGTAGTTCATCCAAATGTCTGATCAGACTCGTAATATTCAGGTGTCCTATTTTAAAACCCTTGAGAACTGCCAATGGTGAATTTTGTATAGGCAATGTTGGAGAATTATTGCTAGTAATACTTTCTGGTTCAGGAGTATAAGGGGAGCTGTGTTGAACAGGAATATGGAGTAATTTTGCAGTTCAACTTAGATTTTTAATACAATTAATATAGTTTCTGGTCAAAATAGCAGTTCGTTGTCTGGTTAAGTGAACTCCATAGGGGTTAAGAACGTCACTCTTGATGTTATCGTGAGATATAGTTGCCCAGTTTTGGTTTGTACATACCTCAATTATTTTCTTGTTTACCTCAACGATCTTGGCTGCATGATTAGGCTCGTCTGTACGTGTTATCAGTTGAGAGATGACTAATTTTGTGTTTGGAATGGTGTCCGTGATTTGCTTTCCAATTGTACAGATTTTCTTCACAATGGCTTGTGGGGATTCATATTTTACGTCGTTTGTTCCAGTATGAAAGATTATGTATCCAGGCGCAGTAGCAATCGTTGGTTTGATGTAATATTCCGTATCATCCAGTCTTGCACCAGGAAAGGTTTTAACCCTAACGTTTGGCTTAAGGTTCTTCCTCAGTATAGAAGGATTGATCAATTTAAGCATCGAATCTCCAACGATAGTTACTTTAGGGCGATGTTTAGGTGATTTGGATTGATGGCCATTGAGGGATATAGAATCATCATGGTTTTGACTGCTGGGCGATTAGATTTGCCAGGTCTTTTGGCTTTGACGTTTGGATGACGATGAATCCGCTGTTCATCGACCGGATCATGATCGCTTTCGCCTTTGTCGTCAGTGTCTTCAACAGTAAGTACAACAAACCTGTTTGTGTTTGTGATCGCTTGCTTCTCATTCGCTTCTTTGTTCTTGCTTGTGATTTCGGTCCATGAAACCTGTTTTTCTTCGTTGTGGTGGATGGTGTTATAAGCCAAGTTGTAATCCACTTGAAGTAGCTTTAAGGCGGTAACTAGACTTTTCTTTTCGTTTTCAAGATCTTTTATTCTAGTATTCAAATCAGATACTATATATGCTAGGTTGTTATTTCTTCCTTGAATGACCTTGTTCTCCGCTTTAAGTTGTTCGTTTTCTCTCTTCAAATCCTGGGCCAAAAGCATTGGCTAGTACGTATTTTTACTCTTCAAACCGTTAATTTCGGTGGTGAGTTGATCGAACTTTTCGGTTTTTAGCTTATGAAAGTCGGATGTTAAGGCTTTTACCTTAGTTGTGATTGACCTGATAAAACATTCTATTGTTCTTTTAAAACTAGTAGATTCACTGGAAGGAGTAATTAATATTTTCTTCCCCATGGGAGTATGTAAACAGCGAAAGGCATTTTAACAGAACTGGTATGACTTCAGTCCTGGGTAAAACTGATCAATTCGGATCATGTAAACAGCCCCTTAGCCATGATGGGCCCATTGACCCTAAAGCAAGACGAATATGCGACCAAGTGTTAGCCCAGGCCAGAGGCTTGCAGAAACATTAGGCGTCAAATGTTAATTAATATGTCTTATAATCCAATATCGTTAACGATATCAATCTGAGATTGAGACGCCATATTGATTGAAATCACGAGATTAAGCTACACTTTTTTACTAGCCAGTCTATTTTTGAAGCAGAGCGAGTACCTCATCGTTCGCAGAGGCTGGACTTTTTGCCTCGTGTGGCAAAAAATATCAAACGCAATAGATACTTTCCTCACGGCCTCGCGAGGCAAAATCCTCACGAAAATTATGCATACACGAGAGAATTTGGCTGAGCAGTAACAGCCTTGCCAGGCAGGCATTACGCTTCAACTTAAAAAGGATCTTTATGCCCAGACCACCTGAATGAAAAGTACACCTATACGGATTTCCATCGACCGGTTTTAAAGAAGTGAGAAAGCAGAAATTCTCCATTGACATGCAAAGAAGTTAGAACGTTGACTGGACTTGAAAAATGCACTGCTCAAGGACCTGATATCAAACCGAATGAAACAGTTTTTCACTTATCTGGACAAAAGCTGATCGCACAGCAAATGGAAACCTTTAAACTCAGACTCCCACAAGGACTACCAAGAAGACGTAACACGCCGGAAATGATGGCTATTGCTGAAGGTTTATGGGGTCACTTTGACCACTTAAACGCATGGAAGGATTGGTTTGTTTTGGTGGGGGGGGGGGGGGGGGGAGTTTTCACAGAGGACAAAGCTAGGAGCTTTTTACTCTCATTATATTTAATTATTTAGACTTGGATTTTTCTCAACATTATTCTAACCATAAGAATATTCGTATATTAATAGGAATGACTACTAATTATTGTATTTTAAAATCAGAGAAGCAAAACGGTTTTGACGTTTTACAAGGCTATTTCGATAGTGAACCAATTGGTTCTATATTTACAAATTAGTTTAAACGTTAAACAAATAAGGTCGATCCTACATCTTTAGATGTTTTCTAATTTGTTTCTTGAAATTGTAGGCTGACAGTGGTTTTTTGAGGAAACATTAGTTATTAAAATTGTTATTGAAGAAAGTTTATGTCTGGATTATAACTCTTTTCAACCTCATCAGCTGGGATATCATATTTATCATTAAATCCCCTGATATTCATATGATGAAGTATATGGCGGCCATGTAGGTATACAAAGTAAAAGCTTACTAAAGTCTATCACAAAGGTATTGCAATAAAGGGGCTATGACAACAAGTGAAAACATCATATTTAATGATTAACTGATCTATAGCAAAGATACATAGTGAATTCTCATTTACAGGCCCTGCATAATCAAACGTTCCAGAATAATTATAACCTAGTCCCCGATCTTGCAACCAGCTGTAAAGTTTTACACTTTCCTGGAAAAGGAATCAAACACGTACCCTTTTTCAACGTTAACAACACAACCATTGAAAGACATTTTTATACTCTTATCTACCAACACAAAACAGCACAAGTGTCCTATAAGAACCATTACACAATTGTTACCTCCTCTCTACTCTCTGGATTCACCGGAGGATCTAGAAATGACCTACCAGGCCAAGCCCCCTTGTATTTCGTGAGTATTTTTTCATTCGTCGCCATTTAAATCGCCTTTACGCTAATGTCGCAAATAGCTTTGGGTAATTCAACAATTATCTACGTCATAGACTAAGAGCGATCAACGTCATTGATGAAGATTCTCTTAACTCTTCCCGAATATCAAATGTTGTTAAGACTCCGTAGGTTGAACGATTTTCTGAAGATTCTTCAAAGGTAAGAAATCTCAGTTGACATATTTATTTTATTTTATTTTTGTTCATGAAAAATTGGAAAATTAAATTATTTTATTGTAGTCTAACTAAATTCATCTGCCATATTTGTTGCCGATCCTAAATGTTCATGGCACTTAGGGTCTGTTTTTCATTGGATGCAGTGCTAAGCTTCGCTAATAAATACCAAATTCCGAGATGAATGCACTTTAACGGGGGCAAATAACGCCATCGTTGTTAATAGTATCTAGGTATGTTGCGTAGCAACGGCAGCTTACAAATTTCTGAGGTATTCAAAAGAGGAATTAAAAGCAACGAAAACATGAAAATATAACGACAAAGTTGAATACTGTGAGTTAAAGTTAACTGAAAATTTATTTGACCATGAGCTTTTTGCTCATTGGATTGTAATCTTACTGTTTAAAACGATATTTATCAAACAAATTGAATTGTTAAAATTACAGGTACAAATACAATAACGTGTTAAAAACAAATCTATATATATTTCTTTTCATGGGGGCGTGAAGTCCCCAATCCCCTGATATTTGATAAGAAGAGTATAAGAACTAAATCAAAATGTTTAAAAACTTTTTCTCAAACAATATTCTGTAAAATATAGCTGTAGGGTCGTGTGCATTCTTACGACAGCGTGTTCAAGATACATTGGTATCACTTGCACCCTCTAAAATTACGTTTAGCTCAAATGCCTACGGTCGTGTAATTGTGAGGAGCCTGGGAGCTCACAGCCTCGGATGACATACTTAAAATGTTTTACACGTACACCATCAAATCTATACTAAATATTGGTCCTCCCATTACAAATGCTTTAGTTACGTGACTGAATACAAACACCCTATATCAAATTAAACCTTGTGAACGTGGGTAGAAGAACATGCTAATATTTTTGTGTTTTAATAAAGCACAAATGTTTTCTCAACTCCAGTACATGAAATTCTTAATCTGCCCTCCAAAGCTATAACTCAAAACAGTTCCACTATTTCAGCAATCTGAGTAGTGACTATAACAATAATAATCCGAAGTAACACCTTTGGCAAGTGCCAACAACCCGTAAGCCAAGGGTAGATAAGACTTTTTAGCCTTGGATGGTAACTTATCTAGGAGAAGGTAACTCCGAGAAAAAAACCAGTAGAAGGTGGGCAGGACATTGATATCGGAGCCAGTGACTTCCATAAAACGAGCAGGCTTTGATGAGATGACGTAGGGAGTGGTGCCCCTGCTTTGCCAGCTGAGTAGACAGGTAGAAGAAAGCCTCAGCTTGCCATAATTGGCTGGCAGCTGCAAGTATACTACCTTCAGGTGTTGGCAAATCTGCCCTGTTAGCCCAAGGACTAGAAGAAAATCTGTACAGCAGGCTGATGTCCCTGACCTTAGTTGGTTGAAGATGAACCTGCCTTAAATGCTGAATCAGATAAGCACTAGTCTAAGAATAAAACAATATTCAAACTTAACCCTAGCAGTGGCACACTTAAACTGACCTTAACTGGTTGGAAGGGCAAGAGAGTACTGTTAAGGCCAAACTGAATATATGCACCCGGGAGTACTTTTAGAGACTTAAGAGGGCTGTACATCCCTAACTCCTTCCGGACTGGATAAGTTGGGCGAGTAAGCGCTGGCTCTGTGGGTGTTTTTCAAATTCATTTTTTATGATGAAATTTCTTTTCCCCACGAATTCCCTGAAATGTGCAATGTCTGTTGCAGCCTTTCCTAGCGGTATGCTGAGCGCCCGTTCCATTGTCCTTAGTTGGGTGATGTGCGAGTTGTTATGATAATAATAAAGTACTGAAGGGGAAAGAATTTAAACTTTGCTGGGACTTTGAGTACAAACTTAGGAAAACGACTACAGCGTGTTGACCGGAAATGACTCTGGAGGATGCAACAGAGAAGATATGGATGGTGGATATGTCATGCCCTCAGGAGAAGAACATAGAGGAAGTAACTCAAACCAAAACACAAAAATATCAACAATTTGAGTTTGAGACTAGTCACAAGCGACCAGTATATATGCAGTGGAAGTTGCACCAGCGATCATCGAGTGCCTAGGTGGTGGTGTTGAGAAGACGGGCAAAGTGGTGGCAAAATTGATCAAAGGAGATAGGAATGTGATAAGAACAATGAGGACAATACAACACATAGTACTTTTAGAAGGGGAGCCAGTTATAAGGAGAGTTTTAAGTGGAACAATACAATCGGAGTAAGCCTCGGATAACGTCCCAACAATTATTGGTGGGAATGCGTTTATGACCATGCCTTTGTTGTCTTTAGAGCTGACTATAAATCAATAATAATAATAATAATAATAATAATAATAATAATAATAATTAGCAATTAGAAAAAATGAGTGGTTAACAACAGTAGAGCTGGAAGAAATAAAGAGACGTGTACTACAGGAAGAGACGGATTGAGAGATACAAAATCCAGAACAAGAATTGAGTGGGGAGCCAGACATTGAAGAAGAGCATATAAGACTTGTAACTGATGAGATTGTACAAGCCACAGAAGAGGAGAAAAACATAGTTAACAGAATTACAGAACTGATGAACGAGCAAGATGATAGAAGTTGCAATTTAAAGAAAGAAGATAGGATGAAAGTTTTAAAAGAAACAAAAAGAGCAAATAAGGTAAAGAAGTACATCAAAACAAGCAATATCACAGAAACAAACAGATTGCTAAAAGCTGTCGGCTTATATGTCGCAGAAAGATTGGGGATTGGGAATGACAAAAGAGGAAAGAGCAATGGAGAACCATGGTGAAAGAGAAGGATCGAAAGAGTCATCAAAAGATTAAGAAAAGACATTGGAGTATTAGAACGAAGAAAAAGGGTAGGACTAAGAAGAGAAGAGAAGTATCAAATGCTGGCGAGAAGATATAAGATCAAAAGTAAAAGTGTGACCATTGTGCTGGAAGAGCTAAAGCAAAGGGTCATTGCAAAGAAAACAAAGGTAAATAGATACGAACAAAGAATAAAGCAATACCGGCAGAATAGAATGTTCAATGTGGATCAGAAGATGTTTTATCAAGAATTGAGCGGAGCTAGCAGACAGGAGAAGATTGTGCCTGATATTGAAGAAAGCAAGAAATTTTGGGGAAGTATGTGGGACAACAAAAAGAAACATAATGACAGGGCAGAATGGTTACAAGAATTAAAAGAGCATATAGACCATCCTATACAAGAAGACCTACATATTAACCAAACTAAGGTTGAGATGCAGTGTAGAAAGATGCCTAATTGGAAAGCGCCCGGGCCAGATGGGGTGCAGGGGTTTTGGTTTAAGAAATTAACAGCTTGCCATCAGAGAATAGCAGAGCAATTGGAGGGGATATTAAATGAAGGTGGAGAACTTCCGGAATGGATGACATGTGGTAGAACAGTGCTTTGTGTAAAAGACCCCGCAAAAGGCAACGCTGTTGACAATTTTAGACCTATATCGTGTCTTCCAGTGATGTGGAAACTTGTGACTGGTATTATTGCAGAAAGTATGTACGATTTTCTAGATTCCAACAAAATTCTACCAAACGAACAGAAAGGCTGCAAAAGACAATGCAGAGGAACTAAAGACCAGTTGCTCATTGATAAGTTGGTGCTTAAGGACTGCATAAAAGACACACTAACCTAGCAATGGCATGGGTAGATTATCAAAAAGCGTACGACATGGTACCACATTCATGGATTGAGGAATGTTTGAAAATGTTTGGAATTGCCAAAAACGTAGAACGGTTTGTATGTAATAGCATGACGAAATGGAAAACAAAATTGTCAGCTTGTGGAGAGAGTGTAGGAGAAGTAAATATCAGGAGAGGTATATTTCAGGGAGATAGTTTGTCACCGCTGTTGTTCGTGCTTTGTGTGGCATCCCTTAGCCTTATTTTAAGGAATGTGAAGGCAGGATATGAATTCAAAGGCCGAAAGAAAAAGATCAATCATTTGTTGTATATGGATGACTTAAAATTATATGGTAAGAGCAAGGCACAGATCGACTCCCTTGTGAAGACGGTTCTTCTATTCAGTAAGGATATCGGCATGGAATTTGGAATTAAGAAGTGCGGGGTATTAATTCTAAAGAGGGGAAAGATTGCCGAGAATGACGGAGTGGTATTGCCGAACGGAGAAGTAATGAAAGTGATTGAACAAGAGGGATATAAATACCTGGGTATCTTGGAGATAGATAGATTAATGGAAGAAGAAATAAGATCAAAGTTCAAAAAGGAGTATGTGCGGAGGTTGAGGTTGGTCATGAAGTCGAAATTAAACGGCAGAAACAAAATGGAAACGGTGAACACGTGGGAAGTCGCATTACTTAGGTATGGTGCAGGAATCGTTACCTGGAACGATCAAGAAATAAAGAGCTTGGATAGAAAAACGAGAAAAATATTGACCATGTACGGAGCTTTTCACCCTAAGAGTGATGTAGACAGGTTATATTTGCCAAGAAAAAAAGGTGGTAGAGGATTGATAAACTGTGAGTCAAGTATTAGATCAGGGAAGAACGGTGTTGGATGGTACATCAAAAATGCAGTAGAACCTTTATTGGTTGAAGTAAGAGAAAGGGAAGTTATCACGACTGAAGATAGTATGCCAAAGCAACAGTATAAGAGGAGAGAAGTCGAAGAAAGAGAACAAAGATGGATAGGTAAGAGAATGTATGAACAGTTCAACAGGGAGAAAAGTGAAGACATAGACAACGAAAAGATGTGGAGGTGGCTACAAAAGAGTGATTTGAAACCGGAAACGGAAGCCCTAATATGTGCAGCTCAAGAACAGGCGATAAGAACTAACTATATCAAGTTCAAAATTGATAAATCTGTAGACTCACCGCTATGCAGACTTTGTGGGGAAAAAAGAGAATTCGGAAAAAGGAGAAGGTGCATTCGCTTACCAGAGTAAGCGAATGCACAAAACTTGCACAACGACAGTACAAAAGTCGACATGATAATGTAGCAAGAATTATACATTGGAAAATATGTGGAAAACACGATCTAGAAAGAGCGAGCAAGTGGTACGAACATGACCCCCAGGGAGTAGTAGAGTCGGATAAAGTAAAAGTTCTTTGGGATTTTATGATCCAGTGCGACCATCAGATAGAATACCGAAAGCCAGATATAGTAGTAGTAGACAAAGCAGAAAAGAAATGTGCGATAATTGATGTAGCCATACCAGGAGACAACAGAATTGGTGAGAAAGAAACAGAAAAGATAGAAAAGTATCAAGCATTGAAACGAGAGATTAAGAACCTGTGGTCAATGAAAGGTAGAAGTAATTCCAGTTGTCGTTGGAGCCTTGGGCTGTGTAAGCATAAAGTTTGAACAATGGATTGAGAGGATTGGAATAACAGTGAACGTTGAGGATATCCAGAAAACGACACTTCTTGGAACAGCAAGAATTTTAAGAAGAGTGCTAGAAAACTAGTTGTAACAGTGCCACCCTAGTCTACTGGTTGTAGACAGCTGGCACCGATGAATACCGGATCCACAACAAACCGTGCGGAGAAGAAAATAATAATAATAGTGGATGGTAGATGGACCTTCGTCAAGCTCATACCTCTATAAAAAAATGACTCCTGAGCCCCAGATGGGGCTAGAACTAGCAACCTGATGACCAGTGAGACGCTTTAACCATTGAGCTACCGAGATTAAGATGGCGAACTAAGGTGCAGGTTTGACACACGTGCTACGTATGTGGCAACCACGATATTCTAAGTTCCTCTATGCGTGTACATGGTGTGTAACACTCATCTCACATACGGGTAAAAAAACCTGGCATTTTTGCGAACGGTATTACTCGATGCTGTCACACTCCTCCATGAATACATGAATCGATCCGGTATAAATTTTGGGTTTAGCTCTTTCCCGGCAGGATCTGTCTTTGATGAGTCAAATCTTCTGGTGTTAACGAGAGTAAAATAATAGAAGACTAAACCTGTCCGTAATGGGTTAAACTATCTCACTCTTCACATTTTAAGTGAGGTTTAACGACAGTTAATCGTTTAACTTTGCTTTTCTTTACATTCCAGCTTTCGTTGTACCACCTCGCAAATACGTACCCGAAAGAAATGCATGTGGAACACAAAATCTCAACTTTATCACAACAGCTTTCATCGAACCTTACTGAGCTAAATGCGATTAAATGCAAGAGCATTGATCCAAACTGTACATCTGCTAATATGGCTGCAAGAGGCATTTCTGAAGGGTATGATACCAGTAAGAATGGTGAAGCAGAGGCTTCATTAGAGCAAGGTTTAGACAAACAGCCTTCTATGGATACTTCACCACAGCAGGCGTCTGGCAAGCAGAATGTAGAAAATCATTTAGTGGAGCAGGAAGCTGGTATGCAGACTGTAAGGGATAGTTCGGAAGGTCAGGCTGTAAATGTCCTTACTTTTCCTAACACTTCAGCTTACCAGATTAATGGTGTGCAGGCTGTGGGAAACAAGAAGTACGACGTTCACGTTGACCCTATTGCTGTGGTTCAAGCAAAACTGATCTTGACCGTGCCAGAACCTCATTGCCAATCTAACTGGGATCTTGCTCTAGAAAGCGTAAAGAAAAATGAAAAGCACTTGGGGGGCTATCTCCAAGACATTTATAAGAATGACGACATAAGCATGCGAGACTTTGAGTCAGCAAGGAAAGCAAGCGCTAAGCGTGTTGATCAGAAAATAGACCTTGAAGATTTTGAAGAGATCTCATTAGAGGTAATTTTTCTATCCATCAAAGTAACTTTAAATATGCCAGGCTATGTCGTTATTTTCTTGCTTGGATGTAATATCTCTCAAACTCGTAAATAATTCATGATCAAAACACAAAGAAATCAGTACCGAGACGTAGTTTGGACATCTGATCTTAATTAACGTAAAATTTTGTCTACTTTAAACCCGATTTTCTCTTTAAGTAAGGATTCGTTTGAGATGTAATATCATACACTCGAAAGTCTTGTTTCATCAGATATCCAAACACCTTGAAGTTGGTTAAAAAACTGGTATATCTCCTCGTTTTTCAACTCACTTCTCGATGTTTGGATACCTGATGAAACATTTCTTCTCGTGCAAGATATAACATATCTCAAACGCATTAATACTTCATGAGCAAAACACAAAGGAAATCAGTACCAAGACGTAGTTTGGATATTTGATTTTAATTAGCATAAGATTTCGTCAAATTTAAACCCGATTTTCCCTTTAAATACGAATTTGTTTGAGATGTAATATCATACACTCGAAAGTCGTGTTTCATCAAATATCCAAACACCTCGAAGTTGTTTAAAAAACTCGGCTATCGCCTCGTTTTTTGACTGACTTCTCGGTGTTTGGATATCTGATAAAACACTCCTTCTGGTGTATGATATATTACATCATACACGAGGAGTCTCTCTTCAGATATCCAAACACCAAGAAATGAGTTGAAAAACGAGGTGATAGCCAAGTTTAAACCAACTTCGAATTGTTTGAAAATCTGATGGAACGCGACTTTCAAGTACGTGGTATTACATCTCAAACGAATCCTTATTTAAAGAGAAAATCGGGTTTAAAGTTGTCAAAATTTTATCCTAATTGAGATTAGATTTACTAAATTAGATCAGATATACTAACGCCATCTACGTATTGATTTCATTTGTTGTTAATGATTTGAGATATTTAACTCGGCGATTAAAATTTAAACACAGTTTTTAAATACGTAGATACCATGGTGAATGGTAATTTAAGATAAAGTAGGAGAAGATGAAGAATAATATAGGCTTTAAAGAGGTATACACAGTTACCAAAGACTGTTGGATAGTTTAGTTCTTAAAAGAACTGTTTGAAACTTAAAGAGGTAATATTCTACGTAAAGAATAAGCCTAAAGAAACAAAAAAAGCACGATGCATTTCGGCAGACCACTTATCAAGTGCTATACGTCTGCTAACTAAAGAGAAAGAAAGAAACATATCACCTGCTTATATAGTCTAAAGAAAACTCATGACATCAACCCAACGGAATGTGGGAGGGTCAAAATAGCGATAGTTGGAAAACAAATTCCTTTTGCCGACACAGATCAGGATCATTAAGTTTTATGTAAATGGCTTCCATCACCTTCAATTGAAAGGCGGAACGGCATTTGTAAAGAATTCTAAAATTATCATCTGAGTAGTTTTCGGCGCAAGACTTGTTGGACAAAAGATGTTTGCCAACAGCTGAGTCGCAACTGATTAATTGACCGGAGCGGCATAGTCGTCCTGGTTGTTGACGTGATGGCTGAGTTTTATTTCTAATGACGCTAGGAACATGTTGTTTGATCCTATCACCCAGTCTCTGATTAGTTCTACCCACATAGCGAGATCCACATTCGCATTTAAATTCGTAAATAACACAGCTAGATGAAGAAGCAGGTAGAGACTCTTTGTGAGTGGGTGGAAGGATGGTTTTCGTCGAAAAGATGCCAACGAATCTAGCAACAAAAAATGTTTGCTCAGTAATCCTTCCACCCACTCACAAAGAGTCTCTACCTGCTTCTTCATCTAGCTGTGTTATTTACGAATTTAAATGCGAATGTGGATCTCGCTATGTGGGTAGAACTAATCAGAGACTGGGTGATAGGATCAAACAACATGTTCCTAGCGTCATTAGAAATAAAACTCAGCCATCACGTCAACAACCAGGACGACTATGCCGCTCCGGTCAATTAATCAGTTGCGACTCAGCTGTTGGCAAACATCTTTTGTCCAACAAATCTTGCGCCGAAAACTACTCAGATGATAATTTTAGAATTCTTTACAAATGCCGTTCCGCCTTTCAATTGAAGGTGATGGAAGCCATTTACATAAAACTTAATGATCCTGATCTGTGTCGGCAAAAGGAATTTGTTTTCCAACTATCGCTATTTTGACCCTCCCACATTCCGTTGGGTTGATGTCATGAGTTTTCTTTAGACTATATAAGCAGGTGATATGTTTCTTTCTTTCTCTTTAGTTAGCAGACGTATAGCACTTGATAAGTGGTCTGCCGAAATGCATCGTGCTTTTTTTGTTTCTTTAGGCTTATTCTTTACGTAGAATATTACCTCTTTAAGTTTCAAACAGTTCTTTTAAGAACTAAACTATCCAACAGTCTTTGGTAACTGTGCATACCTCTTTAAAGCCTATACTATTCTTCATCTTCCCCTACTTTATCTTAAATTACCATTCACCATGGTATCTACGTATTTAAAAACTGTGTTTAAATTTACCACGACAAAATCGCTGTTTGATTAAAATTTAATAGGATAACTATACATACCGCAACTTTTTTAAAATTCTTTTTAGAATATCGAACCTAACACAGAAACAGCACCTCAAGGTAACGTATTGTCTTTATTTTTAAAATTTTCGAAATTGGCCAATTTATCAAGAGTTTGCGATATTGATTCTTTAATTTCCAGTGGCACGTTACTTGATAATACGGTTTCTTTTCAAGATTTTAGGATCACGGAAAGAGTTCGTCTGATTGCTGTATAGCGTTGTTTAAACTGGCTTGCAGACATACCAATACAATTCTTTCTTAGCATGTCATCGGTTGTGATAACTTAGGCGTTATAGATCATATTCGCGACATTACAGTTTTCCTGAAGACGGGACAAAATTCCTTTATCCTGCAGTAGCAGTTGTTTCTCCGATGTTTTCCTCATTTGCTTTCGAGATGATATGGGCGTATCTTTGTTGACGTTATTCCTCAAATCTTCCATACAGCTGTAGCTAATTTTGATACAAAAAAGAGAGATCAGTCACGGCCGTTACCAAGCTTTAAACTTTTTACCTAATAAAGCTAATTTTGACAGTGCTTCGATCAAAGATTTTAATTTGTTCGTAGGTAGCAAAATCACTGCATCCCTTTCACGTGACGACAACCACTCTAGCTGTACAAGAATAATCGAGTCGACTTTTATCCACTCGTCTGAAGATGATCCACAAGCGTGAAACGCCGAGTAGCAACACTCTTTAGTTTATTCACATACATTCGCCCTGTTACAAGATATTGAGCACTCTTACGGATACAGAGACCAATACAAAAAAATAAACAAAAAAACACTGTTAATCATCAAAATCCGTCGAATCAAACCTGCCTTACGTCAATTTAATGAAACCTTTTCCATACTGGACGAGTTTACAGATAAGTTTAACACGGGATAGGCGTCTTTCACTGGACTCTTATTGAACACGTTTCTCTCCTCTGATTAAAATTTAGCCATTTATTAACGATGCTTTTCCGTGTTTTCATTGGGACAGCGATGGCAGTTAGTACAGCGCTGACGTTAACGAGGCAAAGCCCCGAAAGCTAAAAAAGATTCTGAAAAGCTAAAGTACTCTCGACTTCGGCTTGTTTATGTTACGTTTTTTTTCAAGTCTCACAATATCCCGAGTGTTTATATTACAGTATATAAACAAGGCAAACCATTTACATTTCCTAAATTTACAACTCCACCTGATCGACAAATGATGGAGATAATCCCCTAGGATTTGTCTGCTGATTTGTTCTTGGTCAAAACTCTCAGTTGATGGCTTTTTTTATTTTTTTTTAGAAATGGACAGCCTGTCAAAGCGTCACGGTGTATTCTGTCGCGTTAGGAAATATCTGAAAAGATTGTTTTGTTGCACACGTTCTCAATGTTGACATAGAATAGGAAAAAGTTATGTCCAGGATTACTTATAACAATGATGCCGGTTTCAAGTTCACAGCATGTATCGTGAATTAGGCGCAACCGTGGTCACTAAGACTCACTCTCGTGACGTGAGAACTTTAAAAAAAAAAGTGAACGTCTGAAAATAACCTTAGGACCAGGAAGCAATTTTAATACTTTCGTTTCATTATAAAAGAAACCCGATATCAGTTATTAGATATTCGTTCATAGTTCTACTTCATTATCTTTATTCAAATATATTGCCTACATGTAAGCTTTCCTCTTCCTTAATAGCTTGCAAGCAGGCTCTCCGTTTGCGAGCCAGGAGGGCCTCATCAATCTCTCTGAGTGTTGAATTCACCTTATCGAGCGTTTGTGAAAAACATTCGAACAAACGCAGAGAAGTCCAAACTGATATTCACAACACAAGTTGAATACGTTACACATTTCCACTTAAGAGCCTCGTAATCCGTAAACCATAACTGCGGCTACAGTAAGATGCAAAGGGCCAGCCAAGTCCTTCGAAACATGTGCTGAGTGGCTTCTTGTCGAATGGCCAGTTACACTTTCGCAGCAGGTCTCTCGGCTGGATCTTTTCTGTAGAATTATGAGACAGGAAAATTTCCTTGTCCAAATATTAATCTTCAATGCAACAAGTGATCAGTTGTAAATGGCACAGTATCCATTAAGTACAGGTAGAGATCCGTATAGCTTGTCCTTCTCCCGTCTCACCAACGGAGAGCCTGCTCACAGGTTACTTCCTTCACGAGAACATCTTCAAATTTGGCTATTGACATTCAGCTGTAGTTAACCTCACGTTCCATTGCTTCTGGTTTTCTATTTCTAATCTATGGTACCTCCAACCGCAATACGTGATTAAGAAACTGATTATATGAAGAATTTCGGCCTGTCCTTAAAACCATTTCTCTTTGGAAATTATCTGAACGGGGCCATAGTTTCGTCGAGTTGAAAATCTTCCATGTATCCAGCCCTCAAACTTACGGGCTGTTTATTTACCGGAAGGAATGTCAACCCCGGTACGGACTCGTGCCGATTTTAAACGAGATTTTACTCGCCGAAGGTAAGCCTCTGAACAGGCCCGAATAAGTTAAAGAACGCTGAACTTTGCGTTTGTTTGAAATATGAAGACCTGGGAAAATTTACTACAATTAAGCTATTTGGAATTAAGCACAAGGTTAACTAGAATCAAAGTAACTGCTCTAAAATATAGCGATTTTTTACGATCATTTTACAATGTTACCAATTTAGTAAAACTTGAATATTACAGAGGTTATAAAGATGGTATCTTTTCAAACATTTATAATTCAAATTACAACTTTCCATGCGCATAGTGAAAAAAAATTGAACTTCATTCTTATCACTAACGTGGACTAGTCATTCACTATCCTAAACAGGCGAAATAAATTCACTGTTTTAACAAGGCCAAATCACATTTATCGTGTGGAATTAAAAATCTGTTCAACGAACGGGTAAGCATCATAACAGCCTAAGCTGGTTTCAAAGAAGATTGGCCAAATATTGTTTATTCAAAAGTCCGATATAAAAATTAAAATAAAAAAAATTGTTATGTTCGCCCTTGGGTAGTGCATTTTGCAGGGACGTGCGTGCAGAAAAGAATTACCTTTGAGAACGAACAAGTTAAATCCGCACGACTTTGAATTCTATGTCAAGTATTCAAACAAAAACACTCACTACTTTGCTATTACATTAATTATTACTTCGATTGACTTCTCAATACCTATTGACTTCAGCAAACTGCAAAATTTACTTCGCAGCATTTTCAGAAGTCCTGTATTGTCCACTCTGGTTAGTCTTCCAGGAATGCAAGATATGAGGTCAAATGTTGGAACGGTTTGCCCCTCCTTTGTAACCAATATTTTCCAGATAATGTTAAATCGAACTGCAGGATACTTTGGGTTACAGATTGCCAATATTGATTCATCTCGTAGTGACGAGAAAGAGACAAATTCAGAAAACTTTTCTTTGAAGTGATGGAATGTTTTTAGCCGCTGCTTCTTCCACTTTGCGTAAGCTTGGAACGTAACAAAAAACAGTTGAAGTTGTTTTCCTTCCTGTACTTCGGAAATGAACTCCCTCATATCAAAATTTGCCACGTCGCTGTTGATATCAATTGTTAGATCAGTAATCTTTGGAAGCTTGATTGCGACACTACGTTCGTGGCTATCTAATAATAAAATAAGACATTGCATTTTACTCCACGATAGCTGACTGCAATTTTGTAACAGGTAGTGATGGTTACTAAACCCCTTTTAACGGCAAATCCCCAGTTTGTACACATCGGATATTAGCGCATGTTGTCATCTATCTCTCTTTTGTCCACTTCCAACACGAATTTCGGCTCGGAACAAAGATTTTCAGAATTTACTTTAAAAAATTTACTTAATCTCAGCAATATTATTCGTTCGTTTTGCCAATTTTCCGTACGTTCACGAACAAACTTTGTAATATACGACCTTCATTCACCATAGTTGTCAATAGTATTACCATAGACATAAGTTTTGTTAAAGGACACGGAAGATATAACGTACATAGGCCATTAAACTATGTTGGATTTCTCCTTCCTAATACTTCGCACAATCACGACATTGTGTCAACGAGTCGTTAAATGAAATACTAAGTCATATGGCCATGTTAGTTAATATTTGAAAGAATGAACGCAATACAGTCCAGCTGATGTACAGTTTACAAACCATGCTTCCTTAAAGCACATTTGGGATTAACACGTGCATAAAAGACGCAAATAGTCAGAATAGCTGTCGAGGGAATTTATCCAAAGTTAGTTCGCGAAAAAAAGGAACAATCCAATTAACCCCTCGTCGATAAGACGCGTTCCCCTATCGAGGAAAATCATCTGGCGTAAGGCAGAGTAAAATAGTTAAAGGTTCATCACTCATAAGAATTAAGGAGATATTTTTCAGGATTCGTACTGAATTGGGGAAAAAAATTTTTATGACTTTTTTCCATCAAAAATTTAGCACCTAATACGGGTCCAGAACACCGTTTTTCGCGTGCATTGATTCTACTTCCCAGGCCCCTGACTTCTGCATGCAGGCGTGATATAATCTTACTAAAAGCAAAATCTCTCATATGAAAAGGGTTCGGCTTCCCGATATCGGAAATTGGTCTCTTAAATTAGTACCTGAAAGGTTATAATAAAATTTTGACTGTTGTATGACTCTGAAACAAAATTCCCTGTTTTCTTTTTATGGCCATAGTGCAAAGCTAAATTTTAGAATTTTAGTACTTTTTTAAGATTTTTATGACCCGTACGAACCCAGATCTATATATTCTGTATTCATTTGAAATGTATGCTAACATTTTAGTTCATTTTTTCCACAAGTGTTTAAGAAGTAGCTTCAAGTACATGTAGCAGTATATAATGTATCCACTGTTAGCAACATTAAAATGAAACGGTGAAGAAGAGGGTGTCTAATCTTCTTTAGGAAGGCCTTGTAATTGGGGAAGACCCAGGGGAAATATGAAGGTTGACGTTTACAGATCTTTCTTCTTCCTTCGTTCTTGACATACTAAGATTTATTTGATATGCAAGGGACACAACTTTCTACATCGCTAGCGTCTAACGACTTTCATGTCGTGTGTAGTTTGACATCATTCAATTATATTAAATAACTTGTTTCACGTGACCTATTAAAGTCACGTGACCTATCACGTGACTTATCACGTGACCTATATGAAAATAAACATCTTTACAAGTACCTCAAGACATGAGCTCATAAACATCACAACCTTTACCAACGAACATCCTCGGATCTATTTACTTTCTCTTGTGCAACCTTTGGTTTTGTTTGTAGGTTATGGGCCTGGTATCATACACTACTCCGATCACTTGATATCTTTTGTAGCTCAAGCAGTTTTTTTGCACCATCATTACCAGGCTTGGTAATCTTGGCATCCAATAACTTTCCAGGATTGCCAGTATGGGGGATTTCCACTCCCCCATGCAATTTCTTGCAGCAAATTCTTTGGATTATCTTTTGGGTAATTGTAGCCTCTTTTGATACAGTAGATATATGTGGTATTTCCCTTGGATTCGCCTATGATATACGAGCAGACCATCTTCGTTGACTTGCAAAATTCAAGGTAATTTGACCATGTGCACATCAACGCTTTGCCATGGATTGTCGTTTTACCCTTAAAGATCAGTGGTTTTATCCCTTTGATCGACCACCTCCTATGTAAAGACAAAACTGCATTAAGCGGCCCTGCATTCAGCGGTCACCCTTTATGAAGTGGTCAGTTGGCGAAGTTCCGGATTTTGCTGCTATAACTTACTAGACTAGAGCTCTGCTAAGCGGTCGCCTGTATTGAGCAGACGTGGTTACCTTTCACAAGTCCCAATGAGTAATTTTTATTGTTTTCAACCTGTATTTAACGATCACCTTATAAACCACAGCGTTACTATGGTATTAATTATTACAATTTAGTTTTTCATCGTTCATTACAGGATCGCATAATAAAAATATGAGGACCGAAACCACAGAATAAGCATAAATGAGTTTTTTGATCTTTCGATTTAAGCATTTTTCAACACATATTTTCATTTTTGAAATAAGAATTAAATATATTATAAATTATAAAAAAGATTTGAGGTGTTTATTGACGTAGTTATGTTATTCTTGCTCCATTCATAGTAAGCGATAGTATTACTTGGTTGCGGTTATTTAGGACAATGAGGTTTACATTTACCGATAAAGTTCGGCCTAATGTGTAATTTTCGGTTGCGTTTTGTGAAATTCAATGTAAACTGCATTAAGAAGTCCGCCTGAATTAAGCAGTCGTTTCGATAGTCCCAGAGGGTGACTGCTTAATACAGGTTCGACTGTACTCCACATCTTCCATCGTCAAGGCGCCCCAACGTTTCTCTTCCGATTTGCCGTTATCCACGAACGTTGCTATTCTTGCACCAACTCCCCAAGTGTCGCAAGTCGTATTTCTTAGATGGTCGAATTCGTCTGCTTTTTCCTTGGCTGTTTACGTCGAGGATACGACTTTGTCAACGATTCTGACTTCTCTCTCGCCGTGGAGCTGGTTGTGGCCAGGTTAAGGAGGCCACCTGCTGTGATTTGCCACCCAAACTGGTCCGTTCCGCTATTGGTCTTATGGTTGGCTACCTTAGCTTGCCAGATGTACGTCAGACAGATTTTCCACGGGACGTGTCTCCACTGAATCTCTGGAGTTTAATGAGTTTTACTTACGCGACTTGCGACAAGATGCATGTACTGACCAATTCCACGGATCCAGCGGAGAGGCACGACGCTGTCGAAGCAGCAAAGAATGTCTTTGAAAGGACATCCATAGAGGGCTTCCTTGACGTCGTTGACGAGATTATAGCCTAAGTGTCCAGATATGAGTTCCAGGCGGGAAATGGTGAGCAACTTCTTTGCCAAGCGCGCCTCTACTGCCACGAGCCCCTGGTTAGCAACAGGTGGTTTTAGTACGACTGGATATACTGCGCCCGAGGCTCCCTTTAAGCTTTCATCAACAAAGCGATACTTATGAAGTCAATCGATACTTTGGAACTGAGCAGGGCTTCTCGGAATGATCAGCAGTTACGGTAAGTGACTTTCCCATGTTCACCATTTAGAAGCTGGTACACCCGAAAGTTTTGAGTCTCATGCTACTCAGGTATCCCAAGCTTCTCTATCAGGATCCTTCCAGACAAGGTCTGAGAAGCTAAGCTAAGGGGTCACAGATTGTTGCAGTTTTCCAGACAAGTCCTCACTTGGTCGATGCGCAAAGTTCACGTGGACAATTAACGTCCCTTTTTCTTACCCCATAGTAACCCGAGGAGTTTACATTCTCGTCCTTTAACGCACAGCTGTTGTTTAGCATAACTTTGCTTTACAGACGACTCAGCATTTGAAGCCACCACTCCTCCCTTAAATGCATGTACAATGGAATGTCATCTGAGAAATTGAAGCCAGCTTCGTTAAAACTGAGTTTTTTAACCGGGACCATTTTCTTGTCGTCTCTGCGTCACCGATGAGGTCGTGGACGTTTAGGTTTCGTTCTATTTACAGTGAACTCCCTCTCAGACGGGCACCTTCGGGACCGCTCTTACTGTTCATCTTCGAGAGGTGTCCGTCATCAAGGGAGATGACGCTATCTGACAGTGGCCATTAGTATAAAAGTGATTAAACTTCGTTCACATAGAGAAAGGAACTGCATGACGTTTCGAGCAAAAGCCCTTCAATGCATAGGACTTAGAATTTGTTAATTTCTCGAACATAAGTCGTCTTTGTCATTGTGACATCTTCGAATTTCGTTATCTGAATCTATATATTACGCCACTATCTGTCCGCTCTAGGAGGTATTTTGAAGCTTTTTCCAACTGAATAGTGTCCGTTGTCAGTCTTAGGAAGGTGTCCGTTTTAGAGAGAGTTTGGTTATGGTGAAGTAATGGATAAACGGCCGGGACCAAACGTGGTGTCCGTCTTAGAGAGGCGTTCGTTTTAGAGAAGTGTCGGTTAAGAGGCAGTTCACTGTACTTCTATATATATTGTACTTTGGATCAATGATCGCACAATTACGTAAATGTTCCTTCATGACTTCTTCCAACAAGAATGGCGGAGGGGCCAGACTGAAAAGAATCGTGGTGAACTTGAGTGTTTCTGTCTCCTTGGTTGCTAGGTCTTTGAAACAAAAGAACTACAAGGCGTTTTAGTAATCTCTCGGATGGGGTATCTGCAGGAAAGCTTCCTGACATCTTCCACTATGGCTACAGGGTGAAATGTAGTTCTCATCAGGTCGCTCAAAAGTTGATTTTGTGAAGCAGTCCCGTTTCAAGCCAATCGTCGTGCCATGGTCCGCGTTCGTTAGCTCGAGCCGTCGTAACGTACAGGATGCGCATTTTCTTGCAACCCAACCCCGCAGGTCAAGGTCGTAATTTCCCTTTGTCCTAGGTCATTCTGCCACACCTCTATGGTCTCACCTCTAGATCTTTGGACACCCAGCCTATAACATTCCCACTTACTTCATACAGCAGAAACTGAGGGTGCCTCAAATTTCTGGGGCATGGGTCACAATTTAGGGGAGTTGTGACCAAGCAAGTTCATGAGTTATACAATCCTGATTTCCTCTGACCCATAGTTCAAGGGATTGGTGATAAATGTGGAATACATGCACACCTAATTAAGCAATGAAGTGAAATTCTCAACCCATTTGACCTCAGGTTATCCTGTCCTTAGATCTATTATAAACCATCAGGCAACCAGGTTCCCAATTTAATGGTTTTGATGTAATGTAGTAAATGAGCTAACCAGTGGCAAAGCCAGGGTCCAGCCTTTGGGGGTGGTGGCAGTTCTTACTGAAATTTGTTGGGCTGTCCTTAAATTTGGCCATAGAATTTTTGAATTACTTTTAAGTAATAATTAAAATCATATTTAGTGAACAATCCACTGGTTTTCCACAATCTTTAAAGGAGAATGAACCAAATATTTTTCATACAAATTAAAAACTTTGTCATGTTGGCCAATTTTGGTTATAAGTTAACAATTGATTAGCATTTTAACTTACCTGACCATGCAACATGAGCACAACCCCTCTCTGTGGTCATAAGTTTCTCAATGGACTTAACATTTTCTCTAGGATAGCCATGAAGATGATTGGGGGGGAACAACTACCCCCTCTTGTCTCCCATGATACACCACTGGAGCTAACCAACAATATATTGATGTAATGTGTTTGAATATGACAGTTTAAAAAGCACTTGCAATTAGTTTGGTACGTATTTGAACATCCTTGGATGCAGTTTTTAATAGTCTGATTATTATCCACTTGAAATTTATAATATACTGTAATGGTAAAATACTTGAAGAGTAGATTAAAGCTATTTGAACAATGGATCACAATTTACACCCAAAATGGCTGGGTGCTTCACTTTTAAAGATCAACTAACATTGCAGTCAAAAAGTCATTTTCCGTACCCCATGGCCATACTCTCACTTTATTGGTTTAGTCCTTCTCGCTAACAAAAACAACAAATTACCTGGCCAAGTCAAGTTTTGATTAGTTCATTATGTAACATCTTGTGAAACCCACAATGGAATGACTTACTGCATCTGACTGTACATAGGTTAGTTTTTCAAATAAAATTTTCTCTTGCATTGCATGAATGGCTCTTTTCTGCATTCCACACTGGGCATTAATATTCTTGACAAGATTACAATTCCCATCTGGTAAATCTATTATTATCATTTCATACTGGTTGACTTGCAGGTCTGCAGAAATATAACTGCAGATTCTGGTCCACACAGTATTAAAAGCATATAGATCTAAAGTTCAGGACAAAGTCATTGTGACACAGTAAAATGTTCCTCACCAATAAGCAGGAATTTTTCTTTGATACTGTCTCTACCAGAATGAAAAACTGTTGCCCTACCATTGATATCAAGCATGCTTTTATCAACAACTATCATGAATTTGCCAGAGTATCACTGATTTTCTCAATTTACTGCAGACTTGACCAGGCCTGGATTTACACTGGCACGGCTTTGATAGGCTGGCACAACTACATGTATCTGTTGGCACAAAATTATGGAATACACTCTGGCAAGCAATTTTTGTTACCAGCAAATGTCACCTCATATTTAACTTTTTCATGTATATTGTTAATAATAGATCAGACAGTTCCTTGATCAATTTGGGATTAACTTGGGATTAATTTGGACTTAAGGGTTCCTCCAAGAGCCCAAATTGTGTTTGCTCTATCAGCTCAAACAA
This sequence comes from Heliopora coerulea, assembly GCA_030142905.1. NCBI lineage: Eukaryota > Metazoa > Cnidaria > Anthozoa > Scleralcyonacea > Helioporidae > Heliopora > Heliopora coerulea. The sequence continues at coordinate 572,726 of JASJOG010000150.1, read as the reverse complement.
TTTTGAACCCCTTGAAAAACACTCTCATACCCATGCTCATGTAAATTAATTTTCAATTGAACCCGAGACGGTATGATTATCTGTACGAAAGCTTGTGTGGTCTTTATAATTTTAAGTTTACCTGTGGTTCTGTGTTCACCGTTCTTATCCGCTTCCAAACCACTTTCTTCAACTGAAAATGTTATTTCAAATTGGATGTCATGACAAGTACCACGCAGATGGTGTTTTCTCAACGTAATATCATCTCTTTGGCTTTGCTTTTCAGCCTTCAGCCAAATAGCATCAAAAGAAAAACCAGTGAACTGCTCCAGCAAATCAATACGTATATCCCCACCTCCACAGTGTTTACCGTTCACATCAAGACCTACTAGCAAATCGCGCTTCTCTTCTGGGAGTTTGCTAATAAGCTTCTGCACAACCTCATTTGATACAGTCCGAAAAGCCTGTTCGTTTTCTTTTACGTTCTCTGTCAAGATAGGTATTTCCATTTTCAGTTTCTTTATTTGTTCATTTAACCAAGACTTTGTGTGGGGAATATTTGAATACAAGTCGTCATTCCATGTAGTAGAATCAAGCTTGTGCTTACGAATCGTTTGAAATGTCGAACTTGAGGATACATGTCCGTCCATTGCCATCCTGAAGTTTTAGTCAGATCGAATACTAATATGCACTGTAGTCGTAGACATCCATCAAACTTGCTAATCGAAGTTTCGCAGTTTCCCGCCAAAAGAAATAGAACGAGCCATCAGCACTGTGCCCTGAGTATGGACGAGCGAACTGCATTGCTGCAACACAATCGTATTTTAGTCATTTACGTACCTTTCTGAACCCTTATGTAGTTAACCTCTCCGGTACTGCCCTTTTATTCCCTCTGATCCCCAATGCTCCTCAGCACAGCATGCTGCACAGTCAGCGCACTACCACAAGAACCATTAGTTGGTGGTTGAACTTTGCACCTTCGTGACAAGAAAGCGATTTATGTCATGCTTAACACGGGGTAAGTTGCTTTACTGATGATAAAGTTGAACCAGTACTGATCGAGTTTAGACAAATGAATTAGCCTAGAAAGTTTGTCAGTCTGAACCGTGTAATCGGTCCCTTTGCATGAACTGGTTACAAATGACACGGTTTAAAAAATTACTGTATCAGTGAAACTTGCTGGACAGCAGCGGATTGTAAACACGTTTGGAAACCAAACATTTTAAACACGATTTCCTTTGGTTTTGGATGTTACGATGAGTAGTTTGCCTTTCAACTTTATGATTTTTCCAACCTTGCGATCAATTTGTGCGAAGGATCTTTGAATAATACTAAAAAAGATGCATGTAGATGTTCCATAGCTTCTTCCTTCCGTCACTGCAAGTCCCTGAATTTAGTTCACTGGGCTAGTCTAAGATTCAAGATGTCTTAGATTGAAAAACAAAAAGGCTTGACCTCAGCAAGGTTTCAAACTCAAAACCTCTATGATAGACTGATTTTTCTGTCGTTTTGACTCCCTTCCGGGTGGTCTGACATTTTTATTCTGGCCAATGCTAGATGGATTTTGCTTACCAAAAGGAGACCTCTGGACAAGAATGGATTAAGCTGTTGAAAAGTGGAGGTAGACAACAGGACATGTAACTTGAACATGTAATTCTAGAATGACATTTTTTCTGCTTGTTTCATGCTTTATTGAACTCTTTGGAAGGGTGAGCTATTATCTGGAGTGGAAATTAATCTGCTAATAGTCGCTGGTTACTTTACAGTCAGTAATCACCTGTTTACCATTTAAAGGTGAATTGTCTTACTCTTGTGAAAATATTTCTTAATCTAAAGCATTCAGGTGCTTGAACATATGACATCTTCACATAAATATGGTTTTCATGAACTGTAGTCTTTGCTGTTAGCAACCAGTAAGTGAGAAAATTGATGAGAAAGTAACAACCATAATTGAAACTTAGCTTAAGTTGTAATCCATAACTTTTATATTTATTGATTATTGGCTGATTGACATCATGTAATATGTAACTGATAATTGGCATGTTGACTTCCCTACTTCTATTTTTGCTTTTAGCCTTTATCTGTCAATGAAAATCTCAACTACACATACTTTTTTAGAAGACTGGGCTAGGGCTGTTTGATTCACTATGGCACTTTGCAAGTTGTTTGGCAAAGCATATTTTCCTTCAAATCTTCCCTCATTGTTTTGAAAACAAATTGTCTGGTGAATTGAGTCTTTGACTTTTCATAATAAGGCTGCAGTTTAGAGTGTACTGAAGAAATAACAGTGTCAGTTTTTCTGCTGTTTCTTCCAATCCAATATATAAGTGTCAAGAATTGCAGGTGATCAGTATTGCAAAGGCCAATATAATTATTGACAGGATGCAGTGCTATGATGTGCAGTATTGTAGTCTGGAGCATGTTAAGGGCAACAAGCAATTGTTACTAAGCCACCAACAGGGCTTAGCAACCTGCTAGGTGTTTACTGTGACTAGTTTACATTATAAGAAAGCCACAGTTAAGAAACAGGGTCATCACAAAGTTTATAGATAGCTGACAAAAAAGGTTGTAGTAGGCTGCAGGTTTTATTTGTCACCAAATGCATGATTTTTTAGGTCTTAAGGGGTCAAGAAGGGAATTTGGCTGTAGGAAACATTTGAAATTCAGGTGTTCTCCACTGCCATTTTCTGCTTTTTCTCAAAAGTCCATCTTCATCAAGATGAAAGTGATAGATGCTACAGGTGTTTGCAAATGTGTTTCCAGGGTTTAACTAAACTTGAAACTAAGTTATATTCAATTAGGTATATGACAAGATTACTATATTTTAGCATCTGCAAGTTTGATGGAAAGCTGTGACCTGACTTGAAAGTTACAGTATATTCAATTAGGTGAATGATAAGTTTACTATATTGTAGTGTCTGGAAGTTTGATGGAAATCTGTCGTCTAATTCCTTTACATCAGTCTTCATCTATTTTGGCAGAATAACAAGCTAAGAGACTTAATAGTTCATTAGACCAGAATCTGGTCATTTCTTTCCCTTGCCATTTTGTCCCTGACTTTTTTGTCACTCCATCCCAAAGTAATCTCTTGTAACTTATATTCTGGTTTATTGTTAAACATCAAACACCAAAAGGATGGTCTCTGATTTATTGTAAATATTATTTTGGTAACACACATAACTAATATTTAGGGTTATTGTTAAAAAAACTGAAAGCTGAAATGCTTGCACATGGGGAAAAAATCTTCTTGGTCATTTTTCCTTGCAACCAAGATTGACTGGGGAGAAAATGGTTGAGGACAAAACAACTGCAGTAGGGGAAGAAATAGTCAGGGGTGAAATAATCAGGATGAAATAACCATAAACCCATCTGACCAATTTGTTGGTAAAAGCAGTTGTTCATAGAACTGTGCAATTAAATTGTGTGGGACAAGAGACAACCACTTATTTCAAGTCCTTATTCAACTTGGACTGGCTATTGTGCCATCATGCCACAAGCCTGGCCCTTATTAACTCTTTCCTGTGCAAAATTACTTCTTTGGCAAATAAAACATAAGGATGTCTTTAAGAGTAACACAAACAAAGAAATATCCACATGGAAAGGAGTTGGAGCATAGGTGTAGAGTATAGGAGAGCTAAGGGGCTTCAGCCCCCTTAGAAATAGCTGTGGGGGGCTTAGCCCTCTGGGATTTTCCATTAATTGATATGTGATTCACAAATTGTAGGGCTACTGATATGCTGGTTGGGGTAATATAACCTTCAAAGCCTTATTATTTCTTAATGCCAATAGTACCCATGATGGTTCACCTGAGAAAATGAGCTAAATCCAACACCAAACTTTGAAATCTTAGCAACAAATCATTCACCAATTGTGGACTCAGGCATTCCTGCTTTTGGTTTGAGCCACCCCCTGGGAACAGAAAAACTGTGCACTTGTGAGTTAGAGAAATATGTAAAAGATGCATCAACAACATTCATTCTCACTACAGATTTGACAAACTTCAACCTTGAAGTTTTTATGTTTTAGACCTTATGCTTTATGTTTGAAGCCACTTTCATGAGTTTATCTCCCTGATGCACAACTACACGCATGAAAAACTAACTTTTCCTGAAGAAGAAAAATATAAACATGTCCAATAAGAAAATACATATTGTCTCCCAACTGCTTTTTCATTCTTTAAAATCCCCAAAATGTCTATAAATACAAGGGTTATGGTTAGTGTTAGAAATAGGGTTAGGGTGGGGATTAGGGTTACTGTTAAGTTTAAACACATTTTCAGGGTGTTTAAAACACAAAAAAACATTGGGGGAACAATGTTTAAATTGATCCAACAAAGTAACAAACTGAGATGCTGGGGATTTTTGCTAGATGCTGGCTACTTTTGACACCACTGTTAAGAATTCTCAATGGTTAGTCAGGTGGACTACTGCTCACGCATTGCCTGAGGGGAATACTGAGAATGTATTTCCTTTTGTAGTGTATACTTCCAAATTTTAAGAGATGTCTGCTGCAGTTTGAAATAATGCTGTTTTCCTTGATTTTTAGTTACAATTTGCTTCTTTCAGTTGTCATAAAAACTACTGAAATCTAAACATTATGAAGTCCCGCTCCCTAATGGAAATCAAAGGCACGTGGTAAAACTTATGTGTCAGATTGAAATGACTGTATTCATCCATTCTTTTGTGGAACTGTGAAAAACATTGCTATATTTGATATCAAAGAGCTAGGTTGATCCATGTCCCTTGGATTTTTGGCTTTTGCTAACCACAAATGTTTGTTCAAAAGTGGATTGTAACACATACTGTACTACAGCACAATGTGTTTGGGTGAAAGAAGAAATTGCTGTGGATAGAACCTCCACCATCATTATCCATGGATGCAAAAACTATAGTTTGAGCCTTGTACCAACTGCAGTAAATCATTTCACACACCTTTCATGTACTGCTTGCAACCTTGCAGGTCTGGCAATACCTGTACAGGTAATTTTTAGCCCTCTCCTGCACCAGTCCATTTGCACTGGACATGAATCTGGTTAGTTTATTGTGAGCACTACATCATCTTATTTGGCAGTTGTAGCTAAACTAAGCCGAAATGCAATCTAGATCAACATTTAACATTCTAAGTCTGGCTTTGGTATTGCTTTTAAATACTGTAGTTTCACCATTTTGCTTGTTACAATAATGTAAAGTGTTACACTGCATTTTATTGTCCATTTTCCTCATAGGAAACTTGCTGGGAAAACAATCTTTATAAGTGGAGCAAGCCGTGGCATTGGTAAAGCTATAGCTCTCAAAGCTGCAAAAGATGGAGCAAATATTGTTATAGCTGCTAAAACAGCTCAACCACACCAAAAACTTCCAGGAACAATTTATACAGCAGCTAAAGAAGGTAAGCATCACAGTAATTATAAAAGATCTTTATTAATACTGTTTCCAATCTTCTTAAATTGTTGAAGTCATAGGTGCTAGGTTGATGTGATATTGAAAAGAGTTATGGCAAAAACTTGGGGCCATGACCAATCTCTCATCAATTACATTATTGGGAACAAAATCTGTACATGTGATGTGTATTAACTCATTAAGGGGCAAGGTTCATCCCCTTGACAAGCAAAATTGTGTGATGTTAGCCAGGGTAAAATGTTATAGTGTGCCCTTGCCCAATGGGTTAATTTGGGGAAGCAATACCATAGTACTTGCACAATCAAAGTTTATTAGCACTCACATTAAAATTAGTACTTCTTTGTCCTTAAACGTGCTTTGGACTTACACTTTTTCATTGCCATGCTACTGTGGCCAACTTACTGTACTTCAGATAGGGATCACAAGGCTGAAAAAAACATAATTCTGAAAGTGTTGCTGATCAACATGCACTGCGTGTTAAATGATCCAGGAAACATTGTTACGGGTTGTGTTGCCAAACACCTTATACCAACATGCCTGGCTTCCTCCCACATCATTAAACTCTCCAAAGCAACTTAAGAACTCATGAATGTAGGAGTAAACTTAGTATAACTGCATGGTTTATTATCTTAATTTTTAGCACATCACAATTTTATTATAACGTTTGAAGTGCGTTCAAAATGAAACGTTACGTTCCATTCCGTAATTTGAACAGTTTTATTTCGCTCTTTAAATTATTTTTTCAAACAATTTTAAAATCATCATTCGTCGTTGGTAAATATTTGATTGCAAATTACTGAATTCTTTTCAAATAATGTCACCGGTTACTATGACCAGCCCCTTACCCGCGCATGCTTTTTGTGTAGGATTGTCAAAACTCTAATCACATTTTAAAAAATAATGGAACTTCAATAAGTACGAAGATTACAGGATTCTTCCTTATTCGATGACAAGCAAAGAGAAGTACTGTACGCACACATTACACCGTACCACATACAGTACATGTACAGGTGGTCGTAATTGGTTCAGAAATCTTTCAAGGCCTTTTAGTATTTGTTAATTCTGAACCTTAGCAACGTGTGAATGTCCGTGAAACTACTGTAAACGTCCGAACATTCTTGACCGACATTTTTTCAACATATTCACTCTTGATTGAAGACTGCAAGGACATCGCAGACAGTGGTTTTCTGGCATAGGCTGCCTCATCCAATTCTTGGAAATCAGAGTTTCTCTTTTCTGAGTTGATTGTGACGTGCTGCACTACATGAACTTACTCTAAATGGATGATATTACTTCTACTTCTAAGATATTCATCAACAGTTATTGTACACGTTTTTCAGTCATCATTCTTACCTGTTTATTGTAGCAATAGGTTATGCAATGAATTTAAAGATCATCCTTTTCAGTGCTTTATAACATTTTTTTGTGAAGTGGTATTTTTCAACCTGTCCATTTCTGAATCCCTCCCAAAAAAGTGTTCACCTATTTATTTTTTTTATTATTGCTGGTTGGTCGTCGCTATTGTACATGAACATGACCAATCTAACTGAAACAATGGCTTTTTAAAAACTTCACGATCCAAAATAATTGCCACTCTATGACGTTGATGTGCGGGCAGGGCACGGCGGCTTACCGAAATCACCAAGACGTTCATCCGGAAGGTAAAGTGACCTCCGATCGCCATCACCTTCGCATGTTGCGCGATGGCAACGAAACGTCAGCGTAATAAATCTCTGCAAATTGTACTTTTCATCCCCTCTCACGGACAAATTCAGGAAAGGGAACAACAACACTTAAATTAACGCCCCAAAGCACAGTTTATTAACACAGCCGTAGCCAGAAAGGAAATTCTGGTAAGCCAAGGAGGAGCTCTAGCCAAAAATACAACTAAAGCCGGGAAGGAAATCGCCCGACGGACTTATTTCTAAGGTTTCGACGCACAGGTAGATGTCCACCTCGGCAGCAAAACCGACAAAACAACAATGTAAACTATGAGTGAATAATATCAATACAGGCGTGTTGTTCGAACATTTGCTAAGACCTACCTGTAGTATTGTCAAACGTAATATTTCTGTGTTTATATGCCTCGTCCAGGAGAGGGACGATGCAGACTTCGAATAATATAGGAGTGTCAAGTACTATAATAACCTGGATTAAACAAAAAATACGATTACCATTTACAAGAAAGCCAGTATGATTAAATATATGAAAGCCTAATTTCTTCAACGAACCATGTGACTTCGTTGATATACTGAAACAAACTCTTAAAATGTGGTATAATGTGGGGAACGCAAGAAGGAACCCACACTTTCACAATAGTCACTAATTTTAATTATACTCAATCACAAGGAAAAACACTAGTTACATATCACAAACCCACCGAGCACATGCACAACTCACAGTGCTTTTTTATTACTGATCACATTACCAACATATACACTTCCTCTTTAAGCTTATTGGCTCTAATAAAATTAATCCCGTTAAACCTAACAGTTTCCGTCAATAATCCAACTCTCTCGCACTAGACCCCTCTGTGTGTCGCCCTTAAGTGTGGTACAGAAGAAAGGTCCAAAGTGGAGACTCGTCGTTGATTTAAGAGTGCTGAACAAGTGCAACTCAGCCGCCAAATTTTCAAACGAAGGAGAATGTAGACCAGAGAGCTTGGTGGACTATGACGACTGGTTTATGGCGTCTTAGACCGTTCGTATTTTAAACTGACTCTAACTTAAAGTGGAAGGGGCCGTCAAATCTAGGCATATTCTATATATACATTGCAATAATTGTCTTTAGTATAATTACACAGGTAATTATCGAAAATTCCGCGTGATGATTGGCTAGAAGTTTACGTCATAAATCTCAATAATCACCTACAGGTGATTATAATAGTGAAGGCTCAGAAACAAGATGGCGGCTTCCTTTAAAACTGCTCATTCACTACTTTCTTTCAAATAATCACATGTGTAATTATACTAAAACAATTATTCGTCTCAGGCTCAGTGAGGAGGATGTGTAAGATGAAATGGGTAAATATGGTAAAGAACAGGGAAATAAGAAGGTAAACTAATGAAGATATGATAACCGTGTATTAGTGGGGAAAGGCTTTTTTACGGTTTGGATAGCTAGCCAGAGTATTGTAGCTAGAAGAGGAATTGCTCGTCAGATCGTGATATGGGTAGCAAAGTGGAAGGAAGGGAAAGGCAGATCAAGGAAGACCAGGTGAGATGCTATTTCTGACGTTCTAGAGAAGATGAAAATAAACATTGAGTGAGTCCTGGATATTACATGTGGCCTGGACTGTTGCGAAAGATCGTGTTAAATGGAAAACTAATGTTGCCCTGTGTACTTCTGTGGAGGGCTGGTGGTGTTATCATTCCAAAGGAGGACATCGGGACAGGAAAGAGTTAGGCTTGTTTTGGTTAATTCTTTTCTGCCGCACAAGTCCAGTATTACTTTACTGTGGCTTCAGCCGGACGAGTTTTCAAGCCAAACGGGAGACGTCCAAACAGGAATATTTAAAGTACCTGTTGCTCGCACATGATATATCGAAAAATGCCAAGCTGACGGTCATTGCAATACTGAAACTGGCTAGAGGGAACTTTAGTTAACATTTGCACAGCTTCTGATATTGCAAGGCATGCTCTGAACACACCTCTGACATTAACAGTTAGAAAGAATACATGGTCGTATTCAGCTTGTTCCTTTAGTAACGATTGTTTGTTTCACCTATGTCATGTGTAGATCTAATTTTTAATGCAAAGTTTGTCTAAGGGGATACAAACGTGTCCGGTTATTAACTCGTAAAGGGCCAGGGCTCATCTCTTTCAGGAGTAAAATCATTTGGCGTTTGCCAGAGTAATACATTAAAGTGCGCCCTTGCCTCTTAATGGAATAATCAAGAATTTATTTGTTACCAAGTAATTTACTTTGCTTTATTAACAGTCGAGGAAGCGGGTGGTCAATGTTTGCCTTGTGTTGTTGATATTCGAGAAGATAAAGCTGTTAAGGAAGCAGTTGAGAAAGCTGTGGAGAAATTTGGTGGAATTGATATATTGGTGAACAATGCAAGTGCTATTAGTTTAACTGGTACATTAGCCACACCAATGAAAAAGTAAGTCACGGTTGTTCTTAATTAACCCCTATAGGCTGTTCATAATGTCTTCGACTTGTTAGCCATAATATACATGTTGCCTTGAAGGTTGTTTCTACGGAGTTGAGCTGACTAGCAGCAGTAAGCTGGAAGGAAAATATGTCTTGGAACGTGTTACAGTATGCTCATGGCAAATATTGGTAGCACATGTAAAACGCGAGTAACACATCAGGTTGGGGTTTGTCGTCTAGTACAAAAGGAGTCGAATAAAGATAAGATAAGATAAAATATATTTAATGTGTCATACACTTAGCTAAATAAGGTGTGACATCGCGACAAAGTCTACAATGGCACGCCAGCTAATTTACAGGTATTCCACAATTTAAGATAAAGTAAAATTAAATAATATAATCACAAGTAGATGTTATAAAAAGTCTGATAAGTCAAGTTTCTTCACACTATTTTTAAAAATTTGAAATGTTCTGATAGTTCTATGTGTGTCTGGTATAAAATTCCACAATTTTGGCGTAAGGTAACGCCATGATTTCAAGCCATAAGTAGAGGTATTGGCCTTTGGTAATTTTAAAATATCATTTCCCCTCAGATCATATTTGGTATTTCTGAACTCTATTAGCTTTTTTATACTTGTAGGAGCATGTTCATTGTTAATAGCTGTGAAAACTGTGCAGACTATTTTTACAAGTCTTTGATTAGCAAGTGACGAGAGTCCTATCTTATTAAGTAATCCGCAGTAAGACGTTTGTTTTTCGTTAAAAACGAATCGAATACGTGATCTTATGACTAGTGGAAAACAAATACTTACTGAACGTAAAACTGGGAAATCTACGTGATTTTACTTTTTTACTGGAGAAATGCTTAGTCCTAACACCAGGTGAATACGAGTTTTTTTAGGTATATTTTGGCTAAAATTGTGTCATTCATATTTCTGTAAACACAGAGACGCAATATGTGTTTCCTGTTTACTCAGTTAAATAAATAATTACTTTTTTTTTTTAGTTTTTCAGCCATTTGTCTTTGTACGCAGGTACAAAATGAAAATGCAATCTTCTGGGTTGCTGGTTTAGAAAACACGAGCCTGGTCCTGACAGCAGATGTCAAAATTATTACTTTTTGTTTTATAAACTGTATATTGATGTACGGCGATACCGGTTATTAGTTTTTGAGGTCTGCGCGTAATTTTAGACATTGTACTGCCATAGAAATGCCAAGTGATGATGATGAAGATGTTTTCTGAGTGAGTAATCTTAATCAAACCTGGAAAACCTGAGTTATGCACATCTGTAAATCTTGGTAATTCCTTTTGAGTAGTAAGGTTTTGCTGTAATATCAGATGGAGAGTAAACCCTATCTTCAGTGACAAAAACAGCTAACTTTGAGGTGACGTTGCTGTTACAAAAAGATCGGGAACAATGTGTCGTATTCTCGCTGTGATTCTATCATCTTTAGTAATCTGATGGCATTTTAACTCATTGTAATTAGTAATTCACGAGGGCATGACTAACTATTCAAACTAGTAAACATTGCTTTGTTGTGTGGCGTGTACAGTATTTCTTTCACGTCTGTGCAGAGCGTGAAATTGTTGTTCGCAGAAATACTTGCGTCTTCCCGTTAGTGAAAGCCTGCTGTTGGTTATTGATGTCAGGTACTGACTTTTTAATGCAGCTGATGTGCGAAGATTGAACAGGGAAGTGGCACTCCTTATGCAAAGTTAAATAAATGTATTCCCAGTTTCTTAGAAATTGTGGGAAGATTTGACAAATTGTTTTAACTTTTCCAAAATCAAAGAGAGCAAGATGTTCTCCTGCTGTCTCTACGAAATAGCTACGACCAAACTAGTTGTCCAAAAACTGAACTATAGTTATTTTGAGCCCCGATTAAACTAATGAAAATGTAACATTTCCCTATTGCAGATAACAACAGCTATGTTCATTCTCAAAATAAACAACCAAATTACTGGCCGGGGGATGAAAGTAGGAGGTGGTTATCGCTAGCAGCTGGAGAATTTTGTCATTACCGTATTACACGGCCAATTTACATTCGTCACCAAAAGTTTGCGTGTCTGATCCTCATCGAGAACTCAAGCATTCTTGTTGTGTCTGCAAACATCGTTATTTACAATATCCTGTAGTACTACACGAACCGTTAAACATATTTGCGAATTACGAATACCTCATATTTTTATTTTGTGTTTATTTTTAGGTATGACTTGATGAATAACGTTAATGCGAGAGGAACATATTTGTGGTAATTTTTTTCTTTCTTCATAATTGCATTTTTTTAATTTTGAATTTAAAGTCCCTGTCTTGTTAATTTATTTACAAAATTCGCACATTGGATGATTTTTTATTTTTGCAGTTCTCAAGCTTGTATACCATACCTGAAATTAGCCAAAAATCCACACATCTTGAACATAAGTCCTCCGCTTAACATGAATCCCATATGGTTCAAAGGACATGTAGGTCTGTATGATTTTCATCACTTGGATATAGCAGTAAAAGAACATTCAGTGTAAAACAGTTCTGAATGACGGAATAGTGCTGGACAGTATGAAAATTATAGCAGATGCAAAAATGGTGAATATAAATAAATGGGAATCCTACCAAACAGAACTGCTGGAATTGGAAGTTCCGTGATTTTTTTCTTTTTTGTATTTTTCTGTTTTTCAAAACCATTCATGCATACTTTCGTAATACCTTAAACCAGAGGTGCGAAGCTTTTCTGGTTCTGCTAGGGTCAAATTCCGGGCTTATAGTTGTTGGCAGGCCACCAGTTCTTGCCTTCGTAGCCCAGTTCCCTCCGTACGATAGTTTGTTCTATTTCAAAGGTGCCATTTATAAGTGTATGACCTAATAACCTTAATTAAATATTCGAAGGCTTAAAACCGCAAAAAATTTCTTAAACGATAATATTGAAATAATTATACCATGAATGTTCGAATTAGCGCTTGCAGCGTTTGCTGTTTTTTATACTTACTGTAGAGACGTTAAATTGGGGAGGGCGCTTATTGAAAAGAACAACATTTTGTCTACACAGTAACATTAACTCCAACATTTAACAAAAAGCCAAGATAATTTCAACATACTTCATGTGATCAAGTGTAAATGCCAAATATTCATTGAGTATTAAAATAATACTTACAGGATTTTGTTAGTTGCTTCCGAAATGCGCTCTCAAGTTTAATTTTGTGCCAAACAATTTGCGAAATTACCATGAATGTTGACTTCTGTTTTCCACCAAATTGTTTTTTTACAATTTCGTTCCAGTGAAAACATCCGACTGAAAATTGTCTTGAAAATGAAACGAATTTTTATTGATTTCGGCGCACTGACCAGGTTCTAGTCATCAAATTTCGCTAAGTTTCTGTCGTATATTTTAATCAAAGCTCTCAATAGTTAACATAAAGCCAATTTCCGTTCTTATCAATCTTTATATCTTCTCGTCTTAGCTTACACAATGGCCAAGTATGGAATGTCCATGTGCGTTCTTGGAATGGCTGGTGAATTCAAAGACGACGGTGTAGCGGTGAATGCCTTGTGGCCTAAAACAGGTAATTCAAATCCTGCAATGTTGTTAACAGCGGAGTTCCATACCTAGTTGGCGGCAGATATTGGGTAAAGCCGAGTAACGCATGCGTTACAACAATGTCGACTTTTTCGCTCAGAGACATTGGTAATGAATTGGAAACAAACTCCAAAATGTCACATCTTGTAAACTGAAGATTCCTGTTCTGACAGACAAGACGCATATAAGACGGTAGTATTTCGACTTTATTTCAAAATCATTCTCAAACCTATCGAGGTTATTTAAATTAGTTAGGTATTGAACATTATGACAGCTGAGCAAATAATTGGCAACTGCACTGCTTATGACATGAGAAGAATGTTCCGATGAACGGTTTTCAAGACGGCGCTCAGTTTTCCCGATAAATAGCAATGGTTGCAACCGCGACAGCTATAATAGTTTCATTAAACTACTTAGCTTTTCGAAAGTTCGGGAATTTTGTCATTGTTTGAAATAAAGTAAGAAATTCTCGTTGAATCATTTTGAAACAGTAAATGTAACAAGTATGTTTTAAATTTCGTCGTATTTTCTTCATGCAATTCTGGACGAGAACTTCCCCTTTCCTCTCCAGACTAGGTAAGCGAAACCATATTTTTCTCTCGAGTATTGTTGATTGGTCCGGAAGTAGGTTTAGCGTCTATAAAGTATTTTCTTACGAACTTGGTGATGCGAAATCAACGCGAATTAGCTGGAAAATCCTTCCCCAGACACGAAGGAAATAATTTTAGAAACATGCTCATTCAACGATGCAGTATTCTGCTTATTATAAAAACATGATTAAAGAGCGCTTTAACCAATGCGGTTATACGACTCAAGGGTTTAAAGCTGGAGACGTAAGTATACTGACCTTCTGTGAATGTTTTAAAGCAAAATATCAATACTGGAATCTTAGATTTTTTAATCGAGAAAATGAACTGAACCATCCTGAACGGTGTAAATAGTAAGTTTTAAGAGCTGTCTACACGGGCGATTCTTCTTGCAATTTTCCTCATCCTGAAGCATGAGATTGAGTAAACAACTCACCAAAGTATTGTACAGTACAGCTTTGATCCGCAAGTCAATCCACTCGATCGCATTCGTCAGGATGCGAAAAGCCAAAGCAAAAATCGCCCGTGTAAACAGCGAGATTGTTGTCCACGTTTTTTAATTTGTTTCGGACGAAAGGAATGTCAGGAGGGTTAACAAGGACCACAGTGTCATCAACATAACGGGGGTAATTATTTACTAGAAAGAATACGCAACCATCTCCCGTCCACCATTCCACTCATTTCCCTTAAGAATACAAACCACGCTGGACGGATGGTCGTAAAGGTTGTCAAAGAAACCAAACTTTAATTTTGATTGACAAGTCACCTTAATTATAAATAAAAAATAAACTTAACTGTTCGCAGAGATTCGTTTAAAAGTAATAAAATTTCACAGTTACAACTAGTAAAGAATCTTGTATCCTTTAACTACTCAAACCATTGTACCTCGGCAGTCTCCTTGAAAGAACTAGAGCGTGCGAGGAAAGCTTTCGAAACAAATAAAATAACTCTCCTGCTGTGAATTTTAGTTATTTCCTCAATGGAAATTGTGAAGAATTCCTACAGTTAAAAAAAAGTTAGAATAAAATTAGAGCAAAAGATTCGAAAACAATAATATGCGAAGAAACCAGTGTCGCCGCAGGCAGGTCTTCAATCCGTTACTTTAAAATCCGCAAATATACATTATAGCGCCTAAGGCCGCTCAGGCATATAGTCATTCCACCGACATACCGTATTTATTCCAATAGACCCCCTGGGCGTTTATTAAAAATTTGAGCTCTAAAGGGAGGCGATTATTAGAGAGAGGCGTTTATTATAGAGGGGCGTTTATTTCAAAATTTAATATTTCAACCTCAAAAATACAAAATATTCCCACGATTTCACGCAAATGTTTACACAATATCAATTTCACCATCATCATCGTTAGTAATAAAACATAGAATGTTCGTTAACTGCGCTCTCAACATCAGAATGAGCGATTTAAAACAAAAAAATTTTCACACAATTCAGCAATGAAATTTTCACTCAGTTTCTATGTCATCGCATCTGACTCAAAAAAAGTTCGTCATCTGCGTCCTCAGAATCCGAATCAGTGAGGAACTTGAAAGGATCGGGCCCAACGCATTCTTGCAGAACTGAAAGTTGAGACTGGAGCTGTCTCGCTCCAGTTTCACACAGCTGTCATTCCCTGGAAAAGTGAATGAAATGATCTTCAAATCCGTCGACTGAAAGGTTAAGCGCGCAGGTTTTGAAAGATTTCACAATTTCACAAACGGACCCATTTGGTTTACTAGGGCGGGTTTCTTGGAAAGGGGACGTTTATTGGAAAGGGGGCGTTTAATATTTTTATGAGTTGAGGGGGTGTTTATTGGAGAGAGGCGTTTATTAGACAGTGGGCGTCTATTAGAATAAATACGGTATGTTAAATTGTTTGTGTACGGCCGGTTCCCCTTATCACGTCAGCTGAATACAACTACCAGAACACTTTGACGTTTTATCATATTCATGAAAAGATTAAATTCCCAAAGCGAATGGAAAGACAATTGCTCGAATTAACATTGCAAACAAGATTTCGAAAGGCACTCTGGTTGTTGTATTCGGCAGATGTATAAGGGGGACCGGTGATTAACACTTGGTTACCATGTCTACGTTAACAGTTTGTCTTTCCTAACTTCCATGTTTTAAACAAAAGCTTTGATCAGTAACTACCCTTGACGGCCTAAGGAACAGAAGCAACTCTGTCCTGATAGTTCAAACGATGCCGTAGTACGGCAGCCATACTTGTGTTACTCCTGCTGTTTCGTATGCAATATCGTTTTACAATAACACTACTTTCAAGTAAGTTTTGATGGAAGATTTTATTTAACCAGGTCCGTACAATTCTAGTACAAAAAAACGAGATTTTTTCATGTTTCCCCCTGGCATATCCCTGTTTTTCGGAGTTTTTTTATAATAAACCTTTTTCTACCATTAGCTTTATCCATCGTCGGAAGGTCCTGGACGTTGTTAATCTCGGAACGCTCATAACAATCTTCGGAGGAATAAAAAAATGACAAGGTCTTCAATCACGATTTTTGATCCAAGTGTTCATCCCAAAAACAAGACGTTAAAAGATTTTACCATAAGCCTCGATTTCTCGAGACCTTAACCCCTTCCAGCCAAGACCTCTCCCCTTGACAATAAAATATAGTAATGGTTTGATTTCAATTGCAGTCGTTAGTTTAAATATTTTTAAAGGCCTGCAGCTTACTTGCATAAACTCTTGTTAAAGCTTATTCATCTGGATATTGTCTTTCAAATTTTGTTGAAGTTTTTGAATGCTTAGTTCAATATTTTAATTCAGTTCATGTGCTAAGGACATAGCTTTACCGTTTGAATTAATGAGTTTTGCATGCATTCTGATAAGGGTTATGGTAATGCAGAGTGCATCATCAGTTTCATTACAAAGTCTATCACCCTTAAAAGGCAGGTTTAATGAGCCAATTTAGTCTGATTAGGCAATGAGATTATTTTTAAAAAATCCGCTGGACAAATAACAAAAATGGTACCATATTTTTTCATTTTTTCAAATGTATTTAAGTGTCAAGAGAGGTCACAATTTGGCACCCATTGGCAGCTTCCCCTTCCAGCCCACCCCTTTGTACGCCACTGTTCTGCTGAGATGAGAAGAAGATTCCAAGGAGAGAGAATTATCAAACTTGTAGGCAAAATGTTTTTCCAGCTGAAAAAGAAAAGCTTGACAAAGAGTACAAAATGTTAGCTACACAAAATGAACTTGCTCAGTCAAGAGAAACAAGGTAATCTAAGATCGTGGTAATTCAGGAACTGTAACAGACAATGACTCATTTGAAACTAGAAAGAAAATGTTGTCTGTTCAGTATGATCATTTTAAACAGAAAAAAGATGGATTGGCAAAAACTGTTACTGACTTTATTAACAGATTTCATATTGCCTGGGGTTTTTTTATACAATCCACACAATTTTAAAAATTGCACCATTTTAATGGGCGAGGATTCTCCTCTAATTTCAACCACTGTAGCCGCATAATGTCTGAGTCTTTTGTCAGTGCTAAACTTGATAAGAAAACCTTCGGGTATTCGCGCTATAAGCATTGCAAGGTTTAAACCTTGAGAGGGCAGAAGTGATGGTAGTTACCTGGATTCGGTTGTATAAAACGTGCACTTAATTTGGATTACTTAAATAATAAATCTGAATTTTTAGATAAGTTGCCCAAACGGGCATGTCTCGGCCAGCAAAAATTGGGAATAAACACCTTTGGCACCAGGTTGTATACCATTGTGCCCCATATTGAGTAGGAATAAGCCCTCACCAAAGCTACTGGTATATCTTTTCGTAAAGTCAAACAGATTATTCGTGTTCTTAGTTTCCAGATCATTAGGTTATGCCAATAACTGGCATTTGGTTACTTAAACTGTTAACGCTTTGGAAATAATTGTTTTTATTCAGAACTTGGGAGGGATGATATTTTCAAGTTCTAAGAGTGTTACTGAAAGAAAAAAATTATTTCAGTACAACTGCTTTTGCTAAGATTCGACAAGTGTATCTTTAAAAACTCGATCTAATGGTCCGTTTAACAATCTGTCTGGGGTATAGCGAATTACAAGAAAGGAATCGACCAATTAGCAGAAACGAAATCAAAAGAATCACTTAGTGTAAAATCGTTCACCGTTAAAAGGGTTAAGTAGAGACGGGTACTTATAGGGTCATCCAATGTTCGACAAATTTTAGACGTGTCACGGTGTAAGATGCGGTTAATTGGAAAGTATATTTGCTTTTCATCAAGATAGAGTGTTGGTGGAGAGTTCGGATTTGAGCTCTAGTAATTTTGCTTCCAGATGGACAGTATCCACGTCCCTTTGGTCTATGCCAACATTAAAGAAGAGGAGGTGGTAGCGGTTCTGTGCTTTCTTCTCTTTCTTTCTAGTGATGTTTTCCCATCCTATGGACTTTGAATAGACTTGACATTTCTTACATTTGCTTAGAACATATATATCCACAAGTCAGCCTTCTACAGCCGTTTCGTGGATCGTAGGTACATAAAACAGTGTAACATCATCCTTGCGGAGTTTGAAAAACTGGTTTTTTATTTGATTCCGAAATTACTCAGTTTTATCCCCGTTAGTCTGACGACTCTGCGGTTTTTATTAGACCTTCTGAGATTCCTTTGTTGCTAAACGAATTTAACACCTTCGACGATAATCTTAAATTTACCGTTCATACGTTTCAGGATGGTTCCATTAGCTTTCTTGACTTGACTATCTGCGATTCTGGTATTGACGTTTTTTGTAAAAACACTTACACATTTCAGTATTCTCACTTTTCCAGTTTCGAGACCTGGGACTGCAAAATTGCATTGGTTAAAGCAATTTTTCATCCTGCTTATACCATATGTAGTGATATAATGAATCGTTAAAATAAGCAGATTTCTAACATTTTCTTCTTGCTTTGGAACGGCTCACCAGCGAACTCATGAGAAGATATTTTTCGAACCCTAAACCCTAATTCCGAACCAATGGACGATAATGCTATACAAAATATGGCTGCGTTTACCTAATCTGGGTAGGAAAGGAGATGTTCTCGTCGTATTAAGAAAATTCGACAAATTTTAAACGTGACAGTTAAATTGTCATTGATGATACAACGAAAGCTCATTACTTTATTTCAAACAAAGACAAAATTTCCGAACTTTTGAAATGCAGTGCTACCATCCAAATCACATCTCCCGGCTGCAACCATTTCTACGTAGAAAACTGAACAGTCTTAAAAATCGCTTTTCAGAATATTCTTCTGATTTCGTAAACGGTGTTGTTGACCATCATTTTCTTCATTGTCATGCTAAGTAACTTAATTTTTACAATTTTTGCTCGTAATTGTATTTCAGTTTCACAAAGATAATCTGTTTGTTTTCAGGTGCACAGGGCAGGATTCTTGTGTCGCTTAGTACAGTACTATTTAGGATATGTTTTTCATTGAGCAAAACGCGGTACGTTATTGCTCACTTTACGGTGTTTTGACATGTTCGTTAATTGCAGCAATATCAACGGCTGCCATGGAAATGCTGGGTGGCGATGAATCTTTAAAACAATGCCGTAAACCAGAAATCATGTCAGATGCAGCTTACGTAATCCTCACAAGAGACAGCAAATCTAGGACTGGAGAATTTTTGATTGACGAAGACGTACTGAAGGAAGTTGGAGTTGAAGATTTTGATAGTTATGCATGTGTCCCAGGTAGGCCGACTAGTGTTCGTATTAACGTACATTTCTGATATATTATGGCCGAACAATCGTTTATACGCTTAAATCTTCAGGAGTTCTGTTTAAGGAGCTATAAATTTTTCTTTTTTGCTGGTTTTGGGAAGTCTTCATCCTTGCTTCAGTCGATTAGCAGTTTTACAAACAATTTGTCAAGTTCTTCTTCATACTTGTATATTCTATAGTGGAATATTTGGATAAATAGTGAGATTGATTCTTATAATGTTAGATCTTCCTCTCGTTGTTCAAATGACGACGAATATTTTTGTTTTACCACGTATAAGAAATAAATCAGCAGAATACGTCTGATCGCGAACGCTTTTTTGTATTCACTGGGAAATTAATGTGCACAGTTTTTTGGGTTATGGAATCCACTTGGTTTATATTCGTCGAACCTAGGGTGATGACTAAACAAGATGTTTGAGGAGTTCCCATAGCAAAATGACTAAGACGAAAAGCTCCCAAATCAACTCTCAAGGAAAATTTAGACTTTTCCACAAAATTGCACTTACCGTGAATTTATTTACTGTCAATATACACCCCGTGCCCTCATTCAAGGTCGTGGTGTCTAGGAAACCATTTTGCAGGAACAACAATGAAACGAAGTTGAACAAGAGAGGGCGGAGGTTGTACGTTTATGAGCTCTGAAACTACGAAACTGTAACTTTTGTCAGCATACAGGTACTTGTCTGATCATGAAACAGTTACACTTCTTCGTTCGGGCTAACCTCACGTTAATCAGTTTTTTATTGGTATGGACGACAGCAAAGACGACCCTAATAGGCATAATTTTGTGTAGCTTGTGTCACTCATTTCGTCAATACACAGAACTAATGTTCGGATGTCAAACCTTCAACCCACGCGAATACCGCTCTCCCGTGGTAAGTAAATTGAAAGTTAAAACTAACGCCCAATCATAAATAAATGTGAAACAATCAATTGATATTCTTCGACAAGTACTTACCCAACTTTTCAGCAAGCCTGCCGTAATGGGCTTAAAACGGAATCAAAGATTGAGGATAACTTATGTTGGCAAACCGAGCGGTTAAGGTAACATTTACTCGCTAGTACAGCAATGTTATCGTGAGAAACTTCTTGCGCAGCAGCTAAATCTGCGACGTTGCCATTAGCAGCTATGAAAACAAAGTTTTTTGCAACTCATACGAAAGACAGTCGAGGACATAACTGGTTTGAATAAGTCTGTTCTTGTATGGCGAGTCAAAAGTCAAATCATCGCAAGACAAGTTGTTACACCATGTTTTACTGATAAAAATACGTTGCTGCTGCAGTTCTGCTGGTTGTAGATTTGATTTTGAGAACGAATGTCAACGCATCACGACAGTCTTTGCGTGTAACATATCCAATTGTGAGTTATGTTTAACAAAATTTGTTGCGGCAACATTTTCTTTAAAAATCATTGTAGTTGATAAACGTTGGCGACAACAAAACAACCTGGTCATCTGTTTATCCCGCAGAGCATCCGGGTCATTGTTAACGTCTGGAGAACGTTTGGAATGTGTGCGCGAGTGTCCACGTACCCTGAAAAAATGCTGCTACGCAGCATCTGTGAGTTAAAAACTAATCCATTTGATTGACTTCCCTAGTAACCAGTGTACACATATATACAGCTATATGTGGTGTTATATTTCGTCAGCCTTGGTAAGACCGATGAAATCGCTTGTCAGAAAGAACACTAACGGAACGACCGTTGTGTTGCCGTTTGGGAAATTTGTCGCAAGAATTGTGGCACAAAACTCGCATATGAAGCTTTAATAGGATAACAGGACACCCAAATTTTCGTACCACAAAAAATTACAAAGACGATGACATAGCATTCAATGGTGTAAGTTTAGTTGGTAAATCTCTAAGAGTACATAGTATGCATTTCATCAGCGTTACCATCGTAAATCAAGAAAGATAGCGATGAACTGAAGTTGAGACGTCACATTCAGCGGTGGATTACGGTAAACCATTCGTTTCTGGAGAGTAGAGCTCGACATTTATCGTGGTTTATCATGGTTCATCGTTGATGTTTTCTTGTTAGTGACTGGGCCTCTCTCTTTTAGCTATCATTCGTCGTACTTAATTGAGGATTTGACAGTTGCTGTTAACGTTCTAAAAAATCGCTTTGTGGATCATGAAATAAATGATATAGTTTATATAGTATGAATGTTTTTATCATATGGTAGGTAACGATTTGCTGCCAGACTTCTTCCTGGATGTTGAAGACATATTCTATGGGGATCTTGCTCAAAAACAAAAGAAAATGGATGGTCAAGGAAAGCAGTCCGAGTCAAGTGATGTCAACGATTTGTCCCAGTTATTCGAAAAAATAAAAGATGGTTGTAACGAAGAAGTAGTTTCAAACATTAAGGCGGTATATCAGTTTAATTTAACAGAAGAAGGACCATGGTATTTAGATCTCAAAAGTGGTTCAGGTAAGTGGTTGCAAGCCAGTATATGCATCCAGTATTCTGATGTAGAAAGACATGGGAAGTCTATAGTATTCCTGGGGAATAAAGTCTTGTAGATTGTGATCTTTGCTCTGAGAGATGACAATATGTTAAGTGTTACTTAGTGTAGTATGCGGGCTTTTAATTCAGGTTGTATGATTGGATGGAATAATCCATAGTAGAGAAATATCATGGAAAAAGTTTGTGGGTAAAGTCTTTTCACGCTCTGGGGTTACTTGATCTGTGCATGTTTAAATGTATGCAGACTCCTGTTAAAGAAAACAAGTCTTCTTTTCTTGACTTACTGCGTTGTAGACAAACTGCATTTTTCTATACAAGGGTTTATTGACTTAATGTGAAAAAACAAGTCGACTGGCTTGATAATTCGTGCCGTATATATTTAATTTAACGGATATTTTAAAAGTTCCCTGCCAATACTGGCTTCGTAAAGGGCTCCTTGACGTAAAATGTGTATTTCCAGTTCATATTGGACCGTCATAGTCACAGTCCTTGTGTTCACGCCCAGTCGATTTTTGATCAGGTTTTTTTGTTCGGTAAACAATCATAGCTGCCACCTACTTCTCCAACGAAGAAGATGTTTCAGATAGATATAGTTGGAGTTAAAATTGCAAAATACCTTATAACTAATACACAAACTGAGCGGACCACGGTTAATATTTTAAAATACATAGGATTTCACGCTTCCGTTAAATAAGTTCGTATTCAAAAGGTAGAAGAAACTTTTTAATAAGTTTTACCAAGTTCTTTCGTGACATTGACTCAGGATGTATTTTGTCGTTTATAATGACATTTTTCAAGCATATTTCAGCTAAGAAAGTAACGTTTAGCTTATGATTAGAGTTCTCCATATATTAGCTTTGAATTACGAGAAGTAAAATCACTCCCCTTGTTTCATTTTCTAACTTATTTCCACCAGATGTTAAATAAATCCCAACCTCGCTGTATTCTGCGGTCCAATTTTCTGACTGGACATTGGCGTTGTGTTTTCTTCTGATTAGAAAACACAGCACAGGAGAACCATCTTAGACAGTACAGGAACCAAGGAGTGATCATATCGTTAACATGGTGGAATCATACCAGCGTCTTTTCTAATTCAAACTTTCCCTCTCTATTTGTTTTTCCTGGTCTAGGTAAATGGCTGGCATACTTTTCTTAAATAAGGGGAGAACAGTTCAGGCTTTATGGCATCGGCAGTTACATTAATGACGAAAGCGTGTAAATTGTCTGTTGATAATGTGTACTTTAAGACTTCACCGTTTCTTGTTTTTCCCTTTCCAGGTGATGCTGGTCCAGGCGAACCCCCAGCTTCCCCTGATGTCACGTTCTCCCTTGATAAAGACAGCTTCGTTTCGATGTTCACTGGAAAGCTGAAGCCGACAGCTGCATTCATGCAGGGCAAACTTAAAATCAAAGGGGACATGATGTTAGCAATGAAACTGGAGAATTTAATGACCGAAGTGAAGTCTAAGTTATAGTGTATTCTGTCATCTTAAAATTTTAAGAGGTGGAAAATCTCGGGTACACGGTACATACATGACATACAACATATTTTCGTTTTATGCTTTAATTATATAAAGAAGAGTCAACTCAATTACTGTACGTTTCTGTCCGCGCCAAATAGTGTTGCGACGAGCCAAAATTTGATTTATATATTTTAGATATTATCCTCATGCTTCAAGGTGAACATTCCCTCCTTCTGTCTCTATTTCCAGAAAGCTAAAAACGGACGATATACAGTAGCTTTCTAATTAATTCCATTCGAAGGTCCACAGGTTGAAAGACATAGTGGAGCCCGCATCTCTTTTCCTTGGAGGAAGTCCACCTTCAAACTTTCATTAAGGCGTTAGGCGAAAACCAATCATTTGTTTAAATTTAAACGTGAGTTTTCACGTTCTTGTAATCACCTAACTGAGCGACATAATTCACAAATACGTTTGAATTGAGAAGCCTTGAAATGCAGGTTTTGTGAACGGGGTGGTTAGTTAATCTTTCTTGCGAACCATTGTTTTAAGCAGCTTTCGAAATTAGCTTCCCGACTTCATTCTTACCTAAAGGAGACTTGTACCTAGTATCATGCCCTTTTCTTAATATTCGACCAGCAACCGCTTTCTTCTGGATATTAAAACTACTCGGTAAAGTACACATTCGTCTTTATTTTGCAAAATTGCCGTTGAACCCCTTGCATTGAGGTGTCGGTGAACATACGTTTTAAAAAGCTGTAAGAATTGCTGGTTTTTATGCTTCGGCATTTTTCTTTTTTACGATCTCTTAAAAGTGATCAAAACTGAAGATTTAACTCCAGCAAAGGTACGTCTTTTACTTCCCTCTACTAGTTCTTTCCGCAAAAGTTGCACAAGGTTTGCTTGTAGCATTTTGCTTTCAGTTTTGTATTTTCCTGATTTTCGTCAGCAATAATATTGGAGAAATCGTTCCTGTTTTCTTTATTTCGTCAGTTTTCGTAATTCGTTTCATTTTTGTCACAAATATCTTATTTCTCGAAATGAATGCGTAGTCTAAAACTTCATCATAGCACCACTTAGACACTTTTAACCAGTGAATTATACAGTATTATATAGTGGGGTTGAATCATGTTCATGAATATTTTCTTAATTTTCAAACAATTATCCAAGATAGTTGGTGAAAACAACACCACTTGTTTTTTGGGTTTTTTTTTTTTTGGGGGGGGGGTGGGGGGGGGTCGAATTTCTTTAGTTGTCTCGAAGCATTTATGAAGTTATGAAGCAGCAATAGTTTGACTGATGAAAGTAAGTCTCATCTCAAATAAAGCTCCTATTATACTTAGCAACGAAAGTTCTCTGCTGAATTAACTCATGCATTATCGTGAAATTACTCAAAGAGTTCCACCATTTTAACAGCTCAAAAGGGACCCAGGCGCATTGGGCCCCTCCCCTGGGTCCGCCAAGGGTAACTCGAAATTGGGGTAAATATAACTTTAGTTACATGAACAATGCAATTTCGGACTGGAATTCTTCAGACGATGAGGTAATAACATATGACAATCTTGCCAATTTAAGTCAAACTGTTTTTATTTTAATAGATTTTAGTATTCGAAATTATTTTTGTAATTACAATGATAATATTAATACCTTAGCTAGTTTTTTTCGTTATTTAACTTGATTTGTATCAGACCTTTTGAAAATCACCTTTGAGGAAGTTTCCTGATCTTTAATACAGATCTCACTAATCTTATAGATCTAATTTCTAAGAGATCGAAAACCTCGCCCTCTCCACCTCTAAAAGCGTTATAAAATCGCCTATTTTAATTTGTAAATATTCGGAATACGTTTATTTTTAATTTATCTTCTGTATTTCAATTTAAACCGGAGACTACAACTTCCTTGCTCTTCCAGCACCAGCGTCCCTAATAAATCTTTATGTAAATAAACGTATTCAGGATAACGCACCATAAATACTAAATAAATTCTTTTGCTGTCTTGTTGAAGAAGTCTGCTTTTGACTTTCGATCAAAATCATAACAATCCTTGGCCGTGCGGCGGCGGGTCATATCTATTAACTGTTGCTTAAAAAATATAAATTTTTGTCAGTTTTTTTGTTCATGAGGATATTATGCTAGAACTCTTCGAGAATGGAAATTGGGATGTTTATTCTAAATTACATTCTTTGCCGAGCCAGTTTACACTTGTTATTTATCCACGGCACGTCAACATATTAGCATTTTAATTAATTTCCAGTTGTTATGCAAAACCTCACACTAAAGCACATGACATCATAATAGCTCTCAAGTACTCTAAGTTAGCAAGTGAAAGGCCACGGAGTAAGAGATCTTCACCAGTTATATTTTGAGATTCAGGGAAACGAAATGAAGGATAACCGTCGAGTTGCTCCAGCCAGTCCTAGTTCCCTTAGAAGGAGAGCACAAGAATTCTTTTTCATGGACACTATTGAAAATGTGCTTCGATCAAAACCAACCGACGAGATTGTTGGCGCCTTCTTCTCAATATTCATTACAATACTAACATTCATTTTGGGATTATTCTGGGGAAACTACACAGTGGCCTTGTTGGTTATTTTCATATGGATTATGTGCCCATAGCGTGCAGTAAAGAAACCTTCAACGTAAATTACAAAATACAACGTAGTCTACAATGATTTAAACCTGCCACTACATACGGCTTCCGCGGAAACCGACACCAAATTATATTCGTGTATTCTTTGGAAACTTAAAACGATAAAACTATTATCGAGTTATGTTAATGTGGTTCTACATTAAATCGAAAGTATTCGGGATCCAGCGATGTTCTTTACGTTCTGGATAATGACAAGAGAATAAGGAACTATATTTCATGTATAGAAACTCATGTAGAAAGCCAGGAGAGTATGTTGAAGTTTGTTTAGTTTCTGTAAATAGTTTATGTATTGCTGACGAACACTTCACTTGACGAGCAGCTGTACTTCTCACGACATTTTTCGCTTGGGTCTCGAAAATTGATCGAAGCCGTCGTCCAACGATTAAAGAATCTTGCCAGATAATCACAAATCTTCGACATACGGTCATTTCAGTTGTAATGGAGTTATAATATTTGATATCTGGATAAAAGCAAAGTCATGTGATGATGACACTTCTCAATTTATGGTAATCTGCTTGTTCTTTACAACTTATTTGGGTGAATAAAAGTAAAGAAACACATAATCTGGGAAACTGTAAAAATTGTCAATGTTTTAATGAAACCTGTGACGGATATTGAAGCCTAAATCATACGTGCTTATCTTTATGCAAATTATGGAGTGTTTGCCATCTAGTGATCACTTTATAATTCACAATTATTGAACGTAAAAGTGAAGCTAAATGAGGCAGATTTTAGAAATAGGAACACTGTGACAACGCAAAATCCGCATTCGCAACCATGTTGACACATTACCAGAAAAAAAAAAAAAAAAAAAAAAAAAGCCCAGTTAAATAATTGTACCATCATTACTTTTACACAAAGGATAAACAAGCTGTCCAAACGCAAACAAGGAGTTTTTTGTTACCTGCGAACATCCTAACATCAATCCGAACCAAACGACAGATATATGTCGGTACATATACAACGTAGTATTAACTGCGCGTATAGTTTTCTCGCAAGGTTAGAGGTCAAGAACGTCCAATGATGCCGTTTCTATTCCTCTATTTCTATTCTTGTTTCTATCCCTTTATCGAGCCGCTCTCTCAAAGTTAAACCATTCTATTTTATAATGAGATAGCCAAAAGTATATATATTATGCTTTCTACCTTGCTTTCTTGTCGTTCTATTTACCTGGTAGTACTAAAGGCCCATTTCCAGTAGGTGCAAAAAGTCGCGTGGGTGCCAATTCTAAAGTGAAAAAGTTGACTTGAAGTCAACTTTTCCACTCAACATTTTATGTCAGCCAATATTAGCCAATTGACTCAAAGAACAAAACATCGGCCTTAAAGATGATTCTTTTGCAGGAAGATTCAGTATTTCAATGGAAAATAGGTTCACACCAGTGGCGGCGCCAGGGTGGGGCCTGGGTGGGCCTTGGCTAACTCAAAAATTTAGTGTGCCCACCCAAAAAATGTTGGCGATTCTGCTATTTTGCCCAGTTTTCCCAGCTTAATTGAGCTCTAACAGCAAAACATCCGTGCGTCTTCAAGAAAGTTTCTGTTCAACGCAATCCTGGTGTATTCATTGTAAAAAAAGGTATAATAAGCCTAGCATTGATGTCCAGAATGAGATAATAAACCGTTCGACTGTGCTGATTGTAGATATTTTGTGTTTGGCCTGCCTGCCTGTATTTTATGGAAATAAAATAGGATAAAATACACAAAGACATTAAAGACATCATTAAACGGTTTGGGAGACAGTACACCAAATTTGCCACTGTCGGACCCAACCTTTGTGCCCACTCAAAATCCTTAGTGCCCCTCCAAAAATAATATTAATGTAATTCCTGGCGCCGCCCCTGGTTTACACAGACATTCAACAAATCGAAAAATCGTTTACTGTTCACCGTAAATAAATCAAAGCCAAACCAATTTAGACAAATAGTCTTACTTATTCTCCAATTCTCATGAGAAGAAGAAAAGCACCCAAGACATTCTTTGACTGTACACTTGAAGGCACGTATAAGAAGATTGATATAAAGCATCTGTAGGCAAACTACTAAATAATTCACATGTAAATCAAGTTACTTAACATGGACAGGAAGTTCTAACTTTGGAAATGTTAAACATCGATTGAAAATCACATAAAAAAATTGCCATTATACTCAGTAATCATGTAATCACACAACAGATTCCTCATGTCTTTGAAATATTGATCCGAAAGGAAAGCAGATATTAATTCTTGTGGTGTTGTTTCGGCTGGAGGTCAAACCTGCAGTAAAATTTTTCAACTGTACTTAGAAAAGTCATCACCTATCAGGGGCAGCGGAACGATATTTTGAGTGGGGGGCTGACAGGGGGCGATCGTATGACCCCCCTGAAAAAATTAAATTCAATATTTTTGAGACGGTCGTGAACACTTCTTATTTTACTGATTACTCAGAAATCACAAAACACTGGTTATATTAACAGGAACAACTCAAATACTATCAGCTGATCACTCAAATATCGGATATGTTTATGGGATATTTAAAATCATAAACTAAAATGCAAGTGTGGTTCTCGCTATGTAGGTAGAACAACTCAACGGTTAAGTGAAAGGACCAAGCAACATGTGCCAAGTGTTATACGAAACAAGACCATACCATTAAGAAATCAACCGAAAAGGCAATGTACCTCTGCTCAAACGACTAATTGTGACTCGGCAATCGGTCGACACTTGTTGTCAAACAGATGTGCGAATAGCTATTCACACTCCAAATTTAGCATCCTGGCAAAGCACCGCTCAGCATTCTTTCTAAAGATTATGGAATCCATGTATATTAGCGTTATTTTGATGTTTAATCTCTTCTATGTGGGATAACTCCATTGCTTTGACATCCGGTACAAATATAAGCTGATAACTCATTTCTCAACAGTTAGCAGGCGTTCGCACCTGAAGAGTGGTCTGCCGAAATGCATAGTGCTTCTTTTTAGTATTTACTCTCTCTGTGTTGGTTCCTCTAGTTCTTTTCACAACTGTCTTGTATAAACAACCATTCACCATGGTCAAGACGTTTTTCAAAGCGATTCTGAAATATTTAATTTCTTTCCAAAAAAGGGGGGCCTAAAGCCCCCCACCCCATCCAGCATCCGCGGCCCCTGCCTACACAAGCCTTTTGCAGGATGTAACTCCCCAGGCCTCTCGCCGCCAACCCTCGGAAACGACCAGGGGTTGCTAGCATTTGGTAATTGTCAAATTTATTAAACATTCACTGTCCCGGCGAATAATGCTGGGGCATCAGTCATTTGATGTCTCTGGACATAAGAGGAAGTTCAACAATCATAATGACCGTGATCCAGATTGCATAACAACAGCCACACATACATAGTTACATGTTTCAGTGTAAATTGAGATTTAATTCTGGTAACTAGGAACACGTTTCTGAGAACAAACATAACTAACTTAAAAATGTACGATGACCAACTGAGAGAGTTTTTAATGTCTTAATACAGAACAGGGATTTCCTGAATTACAGTGGTCATCTTCAACCTCTACGCAACAGATATGCGCTTGATTCTCCTTTAACATCGTCGTTGCATCTTTCTGTTTCACAAGTCAACCATAGATATAGTTCAGCAAGTTTTGCTTTTCGAATCAAACTTTTTAATCTTTTGGAGTTCCTTTCTTCGCTCACGCTTCCCCGGACCTTTCAGAATATACTTATGCTGTCGTGTGTGGATGCACAAGTATGCATTTCTTTCTGCTTTTTCTTGTATTCCCAAGATACCATGTATGTTTAGTGAGTTTGAGAGGCCATTTCTTATACTCCAGGATGCGTTTAACGTAGCGCACCTATACTCATCACCAGTACTAAATCGGAACCTCTGACTCGACTCAGAGCTGCTCGGATATGAAATAATGCATGAGCTTTTTTGTTCTCAGTCTGGGGCAAACCCAGAGTTGACGTTAGGAGGGGATGATGGCTGAATAGCTCCCAAATCATCCCTTTTTAGCGTTTTATAACCACATTTTCAGCCTTTGGAGGTCATTTTGTCGGCTCTTTTCTATCTCCGCACGAGTTCTCAGTCCATTATACTAGTGTTTTTCAGTAGGCTGTAAACAATACACTTTAGTCAGTTCAACGTACGATACGTTGTACAATGTATGTAAGACCCCTTCATGCCCAGTGTCCTATATACACTTTTAGAACAAAAGGAGAAGTGAATGGACTAAGCATAAACAGAGAGAGGAATAAAAGAAAAAGGTTGAGGTGTTAGAGAGTTCATAAACATGTATAACAACGACGCCAGATGGTGATGGAAACAATTATTCTAATTTTAATTGTTAATGTTCACACAATACCCCACTGTTTTGTTTAGTTAAACACACCATTAAAAAAAATCCCTCGTTCTAGGATATCAAGACTAGTACCCAATTTTTTTAATGTAACCTTCAGATAGTTTCGATATTTTTAAGACTTTTAAAAACTCTTCAGATTGTAGCCATAGCGACTTGAAGATCGGTTTCGATATATATGTATAACAGCTCCCGTAAATTCTAAGCCAGCGACCCAGCCTTTTATTCCATGCGTGAATTAAACCAGCAAAATCTACTAATAAAATAACGTAAATGACCGACGAAAGCATGATCGTGGGCGCACAATCAATTCTTTAAACCTTGCCATCACCAAGGACTCAGGAGCCACACGGCAGGAACCATCAAAGCCAAGGTGAAATCTTTTGTAAGCATTGCAAACAGAATAACAAGAACATTGAATGCCACAATAATGCTAGTCCCGTATTGCATGTGTTTTTCCTTATTTGGATTAATCATCTGAAAAATGGCTGCGTCCATCTTATCCACTTTGGTCAGCTTGGACTTTCGGTTTGTTTCCTTCGATCTCTTGCTCACTGCAGTCGTTCCGTAGGTTTGCGAGAGTTTATCGATCGAGTCCAGCATCACGATTCAATTGTGTATATCGACAAAATTTTAAAACACCAAACCAACACCCAATTATGTTAGCTTTATACTGTAAACCTGACAAGGAAATGTCTCCAGATTATCAAAGAACTGCGTGACTTACGTTAATGCTAACAAGTGTCAACGTTTGTTATGCACTTCAATCTTCAAATGATCACACAAGATGCAGACAAAAACACGGTCCCAGCAATAAATCCATAAAAGATAAGCAGTGTACAATCCAGCTGATGTCACACAAATTGTCAGTAAATTCTGCTTGACGCCTTCCCAGCTGGTTTTCCTTGATCATATCTAGACTCTAGTCTGCCTTTTAAACTTTAATGTGTATGGTTTTACAATCGATTATTCAGTTTCGACCTTTTTTTTCCATATCTTATTAATTCGGTGAAAAAATTCATCTCGTTCCAAGGAAAAATTATACACAATTGATTACTCGAACAAATTCTGGTCGTTCGACTTTCATTCAACAAGTACAGCAACAAGCAAGGTCAATGTGTTATTCAGTCAAAACACGTTTTAGATAATATCACGTCATCAAATATAAAAGATTAAGCTGCAGAAACCGCATCATCTCAGGTGTATGAATACACAGTCAACCTTCATGCAACAGAACCGGAAATTAACTGTACAAATTATAAAACTTTTCCTGATACAAATGTACTTTTTTTTAAATTTAAATCTGAGAATGTTTCGTCTGCAAAAGATGTACGAAACCAAGTTCATTTAATAATCATTTAACTGAGTAATTATGTACATATATTAATAAATGCATGTCTTATTTCCATATATTAAAATATAGGCAATTATGAGTGAGGTAGGATTGTGGCCCAATATATATATTTGTATACACACATTGATGTATTTGCCACAATCCTGCTTCACCCATAATCACCTATAGGTTAAATTAAATTCAAATCTAGTGACTGAAAATGACAAGCTTTCAAATAATATCCTCACAATGCACACTGAAAATAACAAACTTGCAGAAATGACCTACACTATTGCAGTGTAGTAAGGTGATTTATTTAGCACATCTGATGATTACATAAACTAATTACAAGGGCCACAAAATCCAAATAGTTAGCCATATTCCTCTGTCATTACTGTAATCAACTTTACACCCAGTGAACAATAATACAAGTCTCGTTCCATGAGTTTGAAAACAAAGTTTGTAGACTGTGAAGCAGCACATTTTACAATTACCTGTGGAAGCGATCACACACTACTTAGTATTTAGCGCAGTCTGCTGACGAGTATTGAGTACAAATACTGTCACTGGTAGACTCTTGGTATCCAGGCTTCTTATCCAGCCCTGAACCTGAATAAAAACAAATTTTCAACGTATATTATTCTAAAACTATGCAGCGAGATCGGTGTAATAACAATTTCACTATCAGAGACAACAAACAGCATGCAGGAGTGTGATCGCCATTGCCACGGAGCATAGGCTCATGGCCAAAAGGATATCCATTTTTTTCGAAACGTTTACAGGGTTTCTTGAAAGGGTATTGAAGTGTCTTAAAGATCCGTCATCTGCAATGAGGGAAAAAGACGAGGACACTTTGCGGAAGCTCCTTAGACCCCATGCTTTTGGCCATAGATACTATATATTAACTAGAGGGGATATTGTAGCTAAATGTCACTCAACCGCGGAGGGGGAAATTGATTGCTGCCATATTGTATAAATTGGTGGCAAGACAAACATACCCGGATGATAAGTTCATGGTCAGGGTCAAAGGCCACTTTACTTTTGTCTCTTTGTTTTGAAAAAGAATGTAAAACAATCAAAGCAAAAGTACTGTAACAGCCGACTAATACCCAGAAAAGCAGTCTTCCTGCTATACAGTCAATAAACACAAACACGAAACAATTTCCTAAAGATCAGTTGTTCGACCTCGAGGTTTTCGAAGAGACGAAAAAAGGCCTGGAGAAGAACAATTTGTCTCTCCAGTTCACTCAAAATGGCGGCGTTCAATTTTACCCCAATTTTCGACGCTCATGCCCGTCCGGTTTTATATGATCTCTGTTTTTGGCTGTCCCACGCTACGCCGTTTGCAGTATGCGATTGGTCACGAAAAGTCATACAAACAGCGTCGCATATCGAGAAAAAAACTTTACAAACTATGTTACTTTCAAGATGGTTGATTTCTTCGCTAAGAAACCAGCGACATTATTTTTATTTATTTATTTTTTTTTTTTCACAATATGGCCTGCCAAAGGGCGTTAGGAAGAACCAACGGGAAAATTTGTGAGCATACCGCGCATACTATCATGTAATCTACGTCGGATCATCTTCTCGTAAATGGCCCTGTGGGTTGATACCCTGTCTTTTTAACATGTTTCACATGATAAAGTTAATGATTGCTGGAAGTTCACGAACACTTCTACACTTAAATGGTGTGTTGCTTTCATTCAAATTCAATGACAGTGCAGTCACTGTGTAATCGAGTTCTCATATTTTGGTTTAACCTTTCACGAAAACATATTATGGATTCCAGACATAAATGGTATTTTCATGAGACTTGACTATAAACCTCTCGAATTGCAAGGGATTTCAGGTTACCTAATTGTCATTCCAGTCGTCGACTAAATCAATATAGTTTGGGGAGATCAGATAAATAGTATCTTAACGTTGAAATTGGAATCCTGCAGAACATGATTCGATCGCAAAAAAGCGAAGAAGGAAGAAAATACCTTGACAAGTTAAAACCTAACCTTCCTGAAACACATGTTGTCAGATTATACCGTACTTAACTGCGTGTTTTAAGGGTAAAACAGTCTTACTCTATCGATAACCCCCTGTATAAAGGGGTGACTACATGAGACCGGTGCAAAGTGAGACCGGCACGACTTCTGGTCCTTCTCCATACAAATTCTTCTTATAGCTTACGTCAGACCCACACGAAAAACCATTCCGGACTGGTTCAACTCATTCCTGGTGCTAGACCAGAACGAGTGAGTTTAATCTAGTGAAAACACGAGACGTAATCCAGTGTTGTCAGATACTTTTCCAGCTGAAATGGCGTTATGTTTCTATCACCGTAAATTTTCTTACATTCACAAAAGTACTTTTCTTAAATTCACAAAAGCTATTTGTTTTATTAAATAACCAATGTGTTTTCGAGTTTTCGTGACGTCATCCATGTCTTTGCACTCGAATACAAAAATAAAAATGACGTCAGGGTGTCTCTGTACTCTGAGATAAAATAAGTCTCGTCCAATCAGAGCTTGCGTAGGACGCCTGCTATTTTATAAAGTTGCATATAATCACCACCTATGTTTGCGCTAGGTAAGAAATTTAGGTTTAATTCTAATGCAAATTAAAACTAATTTTCACGCGAAATGTTTAACACCACGTAACTTGGAAAGGCCTTATTTTGTGAGAAAACAAACTTTTCCAGTGACACTGAATACTTCGCATGTTGCCAATTTAACATGAACAATCTCTAAAGTCGTTACTCCTCACGAAAAGCGTTCACTTAGCAATAACATGTGTATATTTTTGACAAGCTTGCAGTCTTCTCACTCAACATTTCCCACGGTCACAGCAAATCAAAACCAACTATAAACATGCTGAATAAGCTATCTCGTGTTTTCTCACAATCTGATGCATTATCAAAGGATATTACAGACCATAAGTGATAGGATATTTTGTATATATTAATAAGTTTTTCCAATCTGTAATGAGATAATTAGCTATTTTAATCAACAGATTCATCAATTTGTGAAATGCAATTTTAATTAAATTAAGGACCCTCTGTTCTGAGCTGTTCTAAGTTATTGTTAAATTTGCTGATTATATCAGCCGGAAACTGAGCTTAAACGTCAGAAGCGCAATAAATTCACATGTACAGGATTTCGAACTGGAAGTGTTTTCTGGTTTTTCCACTCGCGAAATGTCGACTGGGAAGAAAACCTTGCTTCGCAGGAAGTAAAAGTATTTCTCACAAAATTCGGATCCATTCAGAATTTCCAGGACTTATTTCTTACGTTGTAAAAATAGGAAACCTTGTCCGTAATTCACCATTCTCGCCAGGCCTTTAAAGTAATACACTGGGGAAATACAAGTAACTATCTGGTTGGACAAGCTGCAAAACTTTCCAACAAATTCTCTCGGGATTGCTGTATATGAAGCACGTTTTGTAAAGCGTTGTCACATTTGAAATCTTCTCAGACTCAAAGTGTCTTTGACAGTAAAACTGGCTTATCTAATTTATCATTAACGCTGCATTGGAAGCGAAGAATGTCGTCTTCCATTTGTCTTTATAGCATCTGGTTCCACCGATATTCGGGATTTTACAATATGCAAATTACAGATAACATACAAACAATGCCACAGAACAATGAAAAATCACGACATGAAAAATATCTCAGGAAAACGGGTAAGAATTGTAAAGCCTTTGTACACGTAAGGTTAGAGAAAAAAAAACACTTATCGTTCGGAATATTATATACAGTAGTTCCGAAGGGAACAATTAGTGGCAAGTGTATTTTAATTGATAGTAATTTTCGACTTTTTTTTACAAGAATTAAAAAGTTCAAAACACTGCCCAGAACATATTTATCAATTTCCTTACATGTAATTGTGCCGGACAGTAAACACAGTTTTATGTAATACAAAGGATGAAGCCCTTGAAGCTCACTGTGAAACGAAATTACTGAAGCGTAATGGTCAACCGCAAGCATTTTTAACCAAGAAGAAATCCAAATCTTTCGAGGACACATGACGCGCGATCCAGACTAACGCTAGTAACAATACCATGACAACAGGTCTTGCTATCTTACCATACTTCAAGAGTTTTACGGATAGGTTAAAATTAGAAACATTGAAATGATAAACAGTGATAAACCTGTTAAGAAATTTGGATTGAAGGTCGAAGACCCAAAGTAACACCGAAAGCAAGATTCCTTGGGCCAATTAGCACTTTTAATACACGTACATTGGCGAATCTGGTGAAGCACTGGAAACACGAAAGCAACAAATAATTTTAAGTGCCAAGCAAAAAAGATTGAGTAATCAGCGCTACCCGAACACCTGGCGACAACGGGGTATAACACTGACTGGGAGAAAATGAGACGAACTGCGAGATAAAGCAGATGCTGCCACGAAGGTTCAGTAACGCATACATACGAGTAGTTTGCAAGAATGAAGTAGCTGGAGCCAACTGAGGCCACGGAAGAATTGTAAAGATCCACAGCTCCAGATGTTTGTCCTTGATTAATTGAAAAGCTTTACTCTTACATTAAATCCCTCTAGGTCATTTATATTTACTGTATTAACATATTCTGCAGTATAAAATTGTTAGCTTTTCGAATCTTATTGTTAGTGAGGAAAATATAGTTACCTTTTAATGGTAATTTAATGTTGTTTTTACCTAGGATCTTGTTATAACTACATATGTTTTAGGTCCTTTACTTTAGTCCTACCAAACGGTTTTCATGATAACTTCATCTTGCGTCCATTAATGAGTATATTTTTTGTTTTCTTCCTCGCTGTAATATTCTTTTCTTTTGCTTGCTGTTATATTCTTGACTTATGCATTAGTATGGTACATTAGTGTATGTATGTAGGTATATTGAGCATATATAATGCATCACTGCATATAGTAGTCATTAGTGCATATCTTGAATAACAATGTACATAATTAAGGTACTATAAGACTAGTGAAAAACATCATCCTTCCTCACTTTAAATGAATTGTTCAATAATGACAAAACTACGTTGATTATTTTTTTATGCCATCGACATTTTAATATACAGGGTGTCCCAAAAAAACGAAAACTATTGAAATCACTTATTGTTAAAATTTGAATGCCCTACGAAAAAGCTGAACGTAATGATGCGTAAAATATTGACAAGGTGCATGTATTAAAAGTTAGGTAAGAAAATCGCCTTGTAAAGTGCGCGATTTTTTGTCCGTGGGAATTTAAAGCAAATTACTTATATCAATCATTTATGCACTCGTGGGGACAAACAGAGTGCTAAGGCATTCAAATTCTAACAATTAAATTGTTATTGGTGATTTCAATAGTTTTCGGTTTTTTTGGGACACCCTGTATAGTGTAAACGAAAAGTAAATAAAAAGTGATTGAATAAGAGATGTACACTATAGTACTAGGCCACTAGTTTGAATATCCCATCAATAAGGTAAGAGAGTAATGACAGTGGGCAAGCCAGGAAAGCAATTTTTCAAGAGAGACTTCTGCTAGCTGAAACGATGTAATTTACCCCAATATTAGGAGTTGGCAGTGAGATTATTCATTCAAAACTGTTCTTTCGGCCCTCTGGCTATTAATTACCTGTGATTAAGTTGTGCAGATTACAATAATTTGTACCAAAATCCAGAACAGCATACCATGTTTCTGACGTGGAATATCCCTAATGAAAAAAATTAACATAAAACTGAAGCAAAGGAGCAACTAAGGTAAGTAACTTCTGTAAGTACTGTAGCTGGCAGGATTGTTAATTGGAAAGTATTTAACATTACTGTATATTCACAAAAGATAAAGTCAGCCCATGATTATAACTGATTTCTATGTCATCTTGGAATACATGAGATCATCCAATTTTTAGAAGCACCTCCCAAGCAATAAAGATCAAATCTACTGTACCTGTAATTAAAATTTAATATGGCTTAAATCTTCTGATCAAATCTAATAGATAAAATTTTTGGATGTGAAATCTTCAAAAGCAGAACTAAATGCCACACTAATCTCACTCTCAGCAATCTCCCAGTACGTACAAGTCACAACAAGACAAGACAAAAAAATTGAGGTGAGGTGAGATGGAATTAGGTGTAGTGCAGTGAGGTAAGGTACTGTAAGTACCAAGGAAGGAAGGAAAGGGAACATGTACTAAACTGAGATGAAGGCAAAGACAAAGACAAAGATAAGTACAGAGAAGCAGATAATTTCATCATTTCTGAGTGGTCTGGGTGAGTGAACAAATGGTTCAGCGACTAAGAGTGATGGCAGAACAGAACAGGGCAAAACAGAACAGGGCAGAAAAAAACAGAGCAGAACAGTATGGAATGGTGTAGTTGTGGTAGCTTGGTATATATATATATATATATATATATATATATATATATATATGTAAAGCTTCTGTATGAGAACTATTAGTATAAGATTAACCACTTGGGTGAGATGATATAAGGATAATACTTCTTCCAAGTGAATCGAACCCATACTGGGTAAGTAGAGAAAAACTCTACTTGACCGTTGCTGGGATTCGAACCCGCGACCTTCGGACTAATAAGCCGAAGGTCGCGGGTTCGAATCCCAGCCGCGGTCAAGTAGAGTTTTTCTCTACTTACCCAGTATGGGTTCGATTCACTTGGAAGAAGTATTATCCTTATATATATATATATATATATATATATATATGATTTCATGCCCGTTCTAAAGCTGTTTTACTCAAAATAACTTTCTGAATCCCTGACGGGAATCGAACCCGTAACCATCATTACGAACCAGTACATAAATGTAACCTTCGCTCACCATCTGAGTCAATGTAGCTCAATGGTTAGAGCATCTCACCGGCGATCAGAAAGTTACGGGTTTGATTCCCGTCAAGGACTCAGAAAGTTATTCTGAGTAAAACAGCTTGAGAACGCGCATGAAATCATATAAGTATGGAATGGATTAGACTGGAATGAAATCAAATGGAATGGAACCATGTGTAATGCAAAGCAATGGAGAAGGGCAGAATAGGGCAGAATAGAGAAGAATAAAGCAGGAGAGAACAAAGCAGAGTAGAATATTTAAAATATAATAGAACAGCATAGAAACAGGAATGGAAAGAGGAACTAGAACTAGAACTAACAGAGGAATAGATAAAGAACCGGAGGAAAACCATTTGAAAATTAATAGTCTAGTAATAGAATAGAAATGGTACAGTATACTTCAGAACAGACTAAAAAGCACAATAGAATAGTAAATACAATAAAAGAATAAGGTATTAATGATTACGATAAGTATTTACTGTAGATCATCTCTGTTATTAATCACAGCTTAATAAATATTAATCTTTTAACCCTTTGAAGGCTTCTGGGATTTCCTCTATCAAAAAAATCTTTAATGTCAGCATACTTTATGTCACTCTCAGGAGTTATAGAATTAACAATGATCTGAAAGTGATGTAAACATGCAACAAGAAAATATTTAAGGGGGGTAGCATGGGTGGTGCAGATAGCTGCACCTTTGCCAATCCAGCCACATAGTTAAGTATCTACAATCTTGCGGGGCTGCATTTTTTCATCTCAAGTATTTCTTGGACAGAAAGGCCCCTGACCCTCCAATTAAGATTTAACAGTTTCAAATGCTTGGCTAAACACCAGTGGAATGGCATCAGTTGGGAGCTAACCTGGGGGAGGCTGGATGGAGGCACACCTGACTGGAAGGACTTCAGAAATTAAAGGACTATAGAAATTAAAATAAACTCCATTTTCTTCTTCATTCTCTATTGATGAATTACTAACCTTCTCCAAGATTGCACACCTGAACTGTATTTAATAAAAATTAATGAAATTACAAACAAATAGGCACAATTCTTACTTTGACATCACACTTTCCTGAAGAAGGAGTACTGAATGAAAATGTAAGATCATCAATATAATGATGCTTCGGAGTTTCATGTTTGGCTACAATTTTAGTCGGACTGGAACTGATGAGCTTAAAAAAGAAGGAAAAATACATAATTAATCTATATTGAAAAACTGTTCACCAACAACATATTCAATACTGTAATGTGACAACAAAGGGATCTGATGGCACAAGTACACTGGTGGTCAAAAAGAATTGATCATACAGAAGCTAAAGTTGGTGATGCCATAAACATTGTAACAAATCTTATCATGACAAGTAATTGCATTGAAAACAAACAGAAAACAAATCTTAATATTTAGTGGCTCCTCCATGAGCTCTGATCACTGCTTTACACTTTTGAGGTGTGCTATTTATTAAAATAATTAGCTTATCTAATGGAAAGCCTTGCCATGCAGCTTTTACAGCACTCCAAAGTTCTTGGACATTGGTAGGGTTTTGTTCTTGGACCATTATCTTAAGTTGGTCCCATAGATTTTCAATAGGGTTGAGATCGAGTGACTGTGCTGGCCATTCCATAAAAGTTATGCCCTCTTCCTTAAATCATTCTTTGACAAGGCGGGAGATGTGACAAGTTGCATTGTCATGCTGGAATATCCAACCATCTGGTATGGTCAGCATGTGTGTGGTTGGAATAAGCAAATTTTCTAGGAGATCAATGTATCGTTCTCCGATGAGCTTTCCATCTATCTTAGAAAGACAGCCAACACATCTTGCATTGATGCAGCCCCATACCATGATACCACCACCTCCATATTTGACAGTTGTCTGAATGCAGTTTTTCTTTAGTCCTTTGCCAGCCATTCTTCTGACATGTGCACGCCCATCACTCCTATGAAGAAGAAACCTTGATTCATCATTGAAGATAACTTGGGACCACTGTTCAGCCACCCAATCTTTGTGTGCTTGTGCAAACTGTAATCAAGTCTTCTTATGATAAGCAGTAAGCCTAGGCTTCTTTCTGGGGTTGCAGCCCTTTAGACCAGCCTCTCTAAGCCTTCTTTGCATGGTGGAAACTGAGATATTGACACCATGTTCAACTAGCACCTCAGTTTTTATTTGCAGTGCAGTCTTGTAGCAATTTGACTTGCTTTTCCTTACCATGAGCCTGTCCTCCCTCTCAGATGTCTTTCATTTCCATCCAGGGATCTTGGCATCTTCCACACTACCAGTGAGTCTCTTCTTCTTGAGGATTTCACTGACACTGCTTTGAGTACAAGCCACATGAGCAGCAATTTCATGTTGTGTGTAGCCCTTCTTCAGATAATGCCAGCACTTTTCCTTGATCTTCCAAATTGATTCTTCTCTTTGGACCCATTATTCCGTATCTTCCAATTTGTGACAGGCCAACAAGTCTTTCTTGTAAGACTTGAAATTTATTTAGCATATGCTATAAAATACTTTAAAAACAGAATGTCTTTACAAACATTATGAGACACATCTCAACCTATTCAAAACATTCATAACTATAACCCTGAAGGCTGTTGGTGTACAATGTGCTTCTTGTCTCCCTATGTAAGCAGAAATTAACATAAATCTTAACATGATCAATTCTTTTTGACTGCCACTGTAATATAATTAACTTGTTTTTGTTTCTTTAATTTCACATCATTTTATATAAACAACAAGCATTAAACACCTATCAGTCCCCCTGTAAATGGGAAAGCTTCTCCCCCAATTTCAAAAATGTACAAATGCTAAAACCATACTGACACAAACAAAAAGCAGCCCAAGGGCACTACCCAATTAATGTAGCTTCATAGTGCTGTGTTCTCTACTTTTAAAACTTAAAAGGTCTAAAAATTTACATTAGATTATGTATATTAAGAAACTTATGCCAGAATGAAATTACCAGTACATCCTTTACAGCATCTGATATTCAAATTTCAACCATTGTTCTATTGAATTCTATTTCCTGGCTCAACAAATCAATTTCCAAACAATTTTAAAAATCTGTCATAATCCTTTGTTGCCTAATGTCCTTATTCCAAAGCTTCTGCTCAATAATGAACTTAAAAAACTACAAGCCATTAAGGTAAACTATAAGATAAACTGACAACATCTAGCATATTCTTTGATGTTATTGTTCTGGGGTGTTTGTTTGTCTTCTGATCAGTATTTAGTACAGTATGTGAAAATGCTCCTTAAAATTAATGTTAGCAGAGCAACAAATGATCACTGCAGCTCAATCAGGATTTGGAAAAATATTACTGACAGTGTATACAGTACATGTACAGTAGTTTAATTAACCCATTAAGGGGTAAGGGTGCACTTTGGTATTCTACTTTGGCTAACACCAGATGATTTTACTCATTTAAGGGATGAGCCCAGACTCTTAATGAGTTAAATCAATTTCAGTAAATCTTAAAAATTTCATACAGCTGCTCTAAATGAATAAGCTCAGCTGATAATAAAATATAGTTTTAATGAGCTGTGGTTACAAAATTCAACCTTCGTACTTTACATATGACCAGTCAAGTTCACACATTCTGTAGTATAAGACTCATCTGATTCATGCATCATAGTAATTCCATAAACAAATTTCTCACCTTTCACTGCTTGCTGTATCATTAATTTGTTTGAACAGGTCAGTTTAATTTGGCTTTCTGCACTAATTTTGTTATAATTATAATTTTCTTGAGAGATGTTGTGAATACAATATTTATAATGAAACATTATAAATACAATTTTCATGTTCAATGGATTTTTATTCACATTTTGTGATGATCACTCATGTTAGTCATCAATCAACAAAGTTTTCCATCACATGAATCTCTCTTTTTAGAATGACTCAATTCAATACAAATTATTTTAATTTTTGTGATCCCTGATCAGGTGCATGGGGACAAGTCCATGTGAGAATTGACTAGGTAAGCACTAAGCTGTATTAAATACTAATTTGCTGAGTTAAAACCCCAAGTCACTAAATCAGGGTCCGAATTAGCAGTCCAAAACAGTTTTGCAGGTTTTTTTCAAAAACAACATTTAACACACACATACACACACACACACACCCTGCCCCCCCCCCCCCCCCCCCCACCAAGAATGAAATTTCTAGGGTAAAGAACATTCATGGATTCTCCTGAACATCTTGTTTCCTTTATCAGGCCATTAAGTGAACTACTGACACACTTCGCTTGCATCTAAAATGGAGCTTTGAGTATACAGTTTTATCAGGTTAACACCAAAATCATGTGCCCACTTTTCTACAGTTTTTCGTTGAGCCATGTTGGGAATTACTGTCATAGTCTAGATCACAATCTTTTAGACCAAGCCTGACACAAACCGTTCATGCTTAAAAAGGATGAGGTCATGCTACATTTTACAATAAAGTGTTTGTTTTTTTTTTTTTTGACTGACTTTTCACACTAAAACCTTGAAACAGAAAGGTGAGATTTCACCAAGCAGTATTTAAGTGAGACTTTTACTGAGCTTTTGAAAGCAGAAATAGAACTGCACAAAACAACTTGTAGTTAGTAAGAAACTTTTTTTGTAATAGACGAGTCAGTGTTAGTGGCTATTAGAAGCAAAAGAAACAAAGCTTTATCAACTTGTGCAAAAGATAATCAAGTACAATTAATTTTAGAATTTATTGGACAACAAGCTACATCATCACTAGACAAGTTGCTTGATGGATGTTATCTTGTGCTTCTGTCAA
The DNA here is from genome assembly GCA_030142905.1 of Heliopora coerulea. Lineage (NCBI taxonomy): Eukaryota > Metazoa > Cnidaria > Anthozoa > Scleralcyonacea > Helioporidae > Heliopora > Heliopora coerulea. The sequence goes on along the minus strand of JASJOG010000150.1, from coordinate 529,592 downwards.
AGAAATGCATTCAGGTTGCAGTTCTAATTAGTTGTTTAATATTTAATTCTGTCTTATATCTACGAAGCTTAACACAATGTATTTTCTTTGAAAATTCATTGCATGTACCAGTAACATGCAATTTTTGAATAACAATCAACAAAATTTGTTGTGGCAACATATTGCTTTAAAAATCATTGTAACAATGATTGCAGCATTAGCAAAGCAGTGTGGTTGTCATGTCATTGTTAGTTCTATTGGAATATTTGCTTGAGTCAAAAACTAACAACACTAAAATAAGCTTTGCAGTTTTCAGAAAAATCACCTCACAGATTTTCACAATTATCAAAATTGCTTCACAAATTGCGATTTGCAAAGAGCTAATTCAGACCCTGTAAACTGTTGAAAGATTAAGAAAGATTGGTTAAAAAAATTAATAAAAAAAAATTTTGACTCTTTAACACCCAGGCTGTGAAGGCTTATCCCTGTGATGAGTGAAATTGTCCAGTGTTAGCAAAATCAAAATACCAATTAAAAGTGTAACCTTTATGGGTTAATTGAAAAAGAAAGCTGCTAAATTGCTAAATTGAAAAATATATTAACTATTGAAGCAAAAAAGTTGCTAAATTGAAAAGGTCACTAATTAAAACTGAATTTGCAGGAGATGGTACAGGCACTGTAGAGTAGTACATACAAGAATCTGTATTTGCAAGTGTGTCTTAAGTCCTCAGTTTGAAATTATTAAAATTAATTATAACAGGTGCAACTGATCAATAATACAACCATATTGGGGCAAGCCATCATGGTATTAAATGTTCTCTAAAACTTGATAAAATATGAAAACCTCCAAAGCTAACATCATAGACTTGTACATGGTCCTAATTGTTGAGAGTTTTCTGGGGCAAGGTCTGATCAAAGCTCATATAATTGTTAAAGTAAATCTCTCTCTGGTTCATGCTCCACTATCTAATATATTTAAGACATTAGCTCATCCAGAATTGAATCAATCAACTATCATGTGACAAAATGAGCTGTAATAATAAACTGTAACTATCCAATAAATTCCAGATACAGGCCTCTCAGTGGGATGTGCACAGGAGCACACCCTATTAATGTTACATGCATGAATGATAACACGCACAAGTGTTAATTTCTGCTCACCTGTTAAACTGTTTTGTTTTCAAAATGCTCCCATCTTGAATGAAAGCCTTATCACCTACAAGCCTGGATATTAGCGTCCGGGCACGGACATTGTCCGGTACAAATTTGTCATTTATAGAGTTTTGACAGTCACAGACTTGACTATGTCTGTCACTTTGTCCGGAACAGTTTTTGGCAACATCAATTTCCAGTTTCATTACAAAACCAATTATTAATATTTGTCTTTAATCAATTGCTCTCTTCGCTTGTATATTAAATTGGTGAATGCATGCGAGTTGCTGTGAGTAGCTTTGCAAATTACCTGCGAGATCATGTGTGGGTGAATACAAAATGGCAAAGTGCGACTGTCTTGGATATTGATTGTTTGTAATCACTCTAGCGTTAAATTATATACAACATATTGAAGAAAATAACTTCATTTTTCATGTCTGCTGACATAAATAGTGTTATTAGCAATGATACCAATATTGATCAAGACTTGACCACTGACAATGACTTTACATGAGAAACATTTGTCTGATTTGGATGACAGTGATTCTAGTTTTGCAGGTTTCCTTTCTGGGGATTTACTGTGACTTTGAGGATTTAAATTCATCAAATGATTATGATCTTTTTGTAGTCGTATACTACATGTATAAATCTACATGTATAAATCTACATGTATAATACTTTTAAATAAAATTGTGTGCAGTGCACGTATCATTCATACTTTTAAGTTTTAATATCCCATACCAATGCTTGTATACAGTACAATAACAATTATTAATATACGGCGAATGTACGAATATCACTCAAATTATAGTCTTGTTAAGTGACGGGTACATTTTGTTTTGTGACAAGCACAATCTGATTGATGCTGGTCATTTTGACAGCCAGAGCAAAAAAAAAATATATCCAGGCTTGATCACCTATGGAAACAACCCACTTTGGAGCAGAGAAGAGAAAGAGGCCATATTAGAGCATGCTATTGAAATATATATGACATCAAACAGATGGAAAAAGGTCTCAACCAAATGAAATTATGTCAGTGAGAAATATTGTTAACATTGTTGACAAGGTCCATGCAACACTTGACCAAGATGAAAGCAGAAGTGAGGACAGCAAATTTGAAGTTTTCCAAGAGGAATTCAAAAGCTACTAGGACTGAAGCAATATCTCAATGTTTCTGTTCCTTCTTTTGTTATAAAACGCATTGATATGACATTGTATTCATATCGGAATTAGATTAATGTAATTACAAGATAATTGAAAAATTTTCTATTTTTTTGAAAATCTCTCCCCCCCAATTTGTTGTTAATTAATCACACAACGCAACATAATCTGCCGGTGCGACAGACCACTCATGCCAATTTCGAATGCGAGAGGCCAGCAGATATATTGGTTATTTAAGTAGTTAGTATCTATGGGTAAATGCATCTAGAAATCCACATATACTGAACTTGGACGTTATAGGCCAAGGGTAAGGCTGGTTTTCAGCACAAACATGGTAACATTTGCTTGTAAATAAGGTCTAATATACAAAATTTTATTCATTCATAACCATCATAAATGATAAACTTACTGTGTAGAGGCACTTCTCACCACTATTCTTGCAATTTTCATCACCTGTCCACTCCTTAATTTGGCTAACAATGGCAATGTTAACTGTTGAACAATTTACATCAAAAGACCTAGAAGAGTTCAAAAGTACAATTCATTAAAGATATCCAGTAACAGTACTTTTAATCCAGCAGTTACTTGCAATGCTTAAAATAAGATTCAAAGGGAGAACAGTACGTGACACCCATAATTGTCTAAACTAAGCAGAGAGACAACTATATGCATCCTGTGCACCTGATTCATATTTATTTGATTATTCCCCTTACTGTATTTGTAAGTGTATTTATAACTTTTATGTATAAATGAATGTTTGCTCAGCTGGCTTCTTACTTCCTATTAATAAAAATTTAGGAACTGAAGCTACAGTCACTGTGGTACTGTTCTGATTAATTTTGATTAGTTGGAAGCCACTGTTATAATTTGGCAGCTAGCCCAAATGAACAATAAACTAAAATAACCAAGCTCAAACTTTTCCCAAAAAATTTAATAAGTATGAAATAATTATCAAAAAAGGTGGTTTCATCCAAATGGTTCAAATGTAGGACCATTAATACCATGATCTTATTCCTTGTATTTGAACAATTTGTGTTACTAGGGTTTTCTTTGCTGGTCCTGACCACAGCCACAGCCATATTTTTTTTTATTTTTACAGGTGATTGCTGCCAAAAAAGCCCATTAATCACATTCATTAGCTAGGTTTGGTTACAAATTTCACAACAAAATAGAATCTTTTCTTTACATGCAAACACTGAGGTAAAGATTTCGAAGGAAAATTGCAACGTGTAACATGGCCATAATATTATAGGGTTCACAAGACATTATTTTGATATTAAAGGAATTTTCATGTTCACACCAGTGGAATATAATTTAATGTCAACATAATTTACTGATAGCATCATTATTGTAAATGTCTGAATCTTCTGTGGTACCTACATCTACTTTTTTAAATATTCATTGTAAATATTTAGTCAATTAATTGCATGGCAAACAAACTTGTAGCAACTTGGAGCTCTGATATACAACATATAAATTCCTAGTATATACACAAAACCTACAAATAACAAAGGGTTTGAAATTACAGGTGTAATTATAAAATTGGGCATCCATCCCATATTATAGAAAATACAGTGTATGAACAATTTATGCAACAAAAACAACTTGACATGCAGGACCAGTTTAAGCTGCATTTATTTTTTATTTTATTTCTATGTTATTTTTCCCTAATGTCACTGGTAAAGTGACAAGGAATTCTATAAGTTTTAGAAACATTGAATTAATGCACTAGCAAATGTCAAACTGAATATTATAATTGACCTTATGTTGTTAGTGACCTCAACTGAAACTTACATCAAGTCCTTTGCAATAATGACATGATCCACCAGATATACAGATATCTAATAGGAACATTCATCTTATACAACTTCTTAAGTGCACTAAAGAAAGCATTACAACAACAAAGCAGCTTTTTAACCAACTAGATTCCTGACAGTAGACAGGCATCTTTCCTTTGGCTGTTGCTGGCTTGAATATAACTTGATAAGATAAACTTAGGGATGGGTTAATCCAGTGATGACATTATACTAAAGTCAAACAGAAATTACCAGTGCCTGCAGTTACATAACCAACTCAAATTACCTGTATCTAATGGCTTTAATATCACTTCTTTAACAAAAATGCTTCACAAGGACTAACCACAGTTGCTTACCATTAAGTTGCATCTTTAGGGTTTGTTCATTTTGTAATGAGTGCAGTTTTTAGTACTTACATATATACATATATATATATATATATATCGCTTACCTCAAAAAGTCACTACAGCCTGTTTCATCTTCAGGAGAGTCACCTGAAGATTCTTTCCCAAGATGAAACAGGCTGTAGTGACTTTTTGAGGTAAGCGATATAATCCCATTTGCTCTTTCTTTGCGTTATTGAGCCCTCTTTGCATTTCATAAACCTAAACGTTCACATACATATATATATATATATATATATATATATAACGGTTCCATCTGCAGTTAGATGTCGCTCTATGCCCTCTTGGTTCATATTGAGCGCTCTACAGGATGAGTCGTGCTGCTAGCAAATTTGTGCACACTCACCAGTCTCTAGTTAGAGCACTCTGGCATGGCTTCAATGTACCACAAGTGTGGGACATTTGAGTTGCCTATATAATGTAGGCTTCTCCATCCTGCTCGTCAGCACTGCACTGATGAGGCCCAATAGGCCGAAACAGTTCTGTGCTGTAAAGTGTGTGTGTGTATATATATATATATATATGCACACACTTTACAGCACTGGACGTTTTTTCTAGAAGCCAGTTTCAGCCAGGATTCAAGTGGAATTTGATCTTTTCTGTAAACACTGTTTCCACCGTCAATGCTTCAGAAATGCCCTGATAAAATGCACATTCTCCAAAATGTCATTAAAAGAAATACGTTGAGCCACTACAGCATTTCTAACAAAGTGAGCTATCTCTTTTCTTGGGTCTCAGTACAGTACATACAGATTTTTTTGGGTTTTTTAAAAAAGAAATTCTTAATTCTCACAGACCGAGTACGCTGCAGTCATAAGGTACAGTAACACAGTGCAGAAAAAGGTAATTTATTGTGTGCAAATCAAATATGATATCTGAAGTACGGGAAATTTTGGAGAGGTTGCGAGGTTCTGAGTAGGCTTTCTTTCGTGAACGATTTTCCCCACTTCCCGTACGTCATACCCTGCTTATTAACCTATTAACGTATATCATAAAAGAAATATAAAATGGCTTTCAGAGCATATACACAGCGATATAAACCCTTGGGATGTTAAGAGACTCGAGAAAAGCGTGCCCGTACGCATGGAAGAGAAAAAGTTGTGAGTTCTGATTACACTCGTTGTGCAGGACTTGTAAGTCTTACAAAGTCGATTCTCGAGACACTATTTTTGAACAACAAAGTCTTAGATATCGTAAAATCTATTAAAGAACAAGTCCAACTACAAAATACACTTGTGGTGAATTTAAGTAGACTAACAAAATCATTTCAATGCTCTCCCCGCTTTAAAAAGATCCATGTTTGAGATTGCAACTGTGCAAACTCACTCAGCAGTCTGTGCAACGTACTTACCAGTCAATTTTACATGATGCATGGAGTGGATCAGGAACACCCTCAATCTGAGATAAAAAGAATAGGATTGACAGAGTGATGAAAAGACCAGTCTTCATGATAGAGGTAAATTTGAAATACAGCCCACAATTTTCTAGAGCACTTTTCGAACTGTGACACAACACCCTTTCTGAAGCTCGTGTTCCGGTTACGCGTTTATGTAATCAAGAGCAATTTGACCACTGGGCTCAGCACGTGACTTGAATACGGGTGGAAAGTGGTGGTTGGAAAGGGCAACAAGCCTATTTTACACCATACCAAAAAAAGGAATACAATTCATTGTCCAATAAGATTCCTGAACCATTTGATTACAGCTAAAGCACAACTCATGATTACGATTCCCAAATGTTGCAATACATCCTGAATTTTAGACTCTTCAAAATTGTTGCTCAGGATGATCTAGGCGGAAAGCGTAATTTTAAAAATAAATATTAATGCCCAGCATAAAACACGCAGGAAAGTCATTCTTTCATTTTAAAATAAAGTTTAATATTCTAAAGTTTCGCTAAACGCGAAAGAAACATACGTGCGGTGTTCATCATTTTGATACTTTATCTTTTCAATTTCATATCACCATTGACCGGCGAACTCAACCTTTCAAATTATCTTGCGATGTTTCCGGAAAAGTATTTACGAAACCTTCACAATTCCAAAAGTTAAATGTAGCAACTAACAAACATGGCTGAAAACGCTGATAACGATAAATGTGTGGTGTTAAACATTATAATATTATAGGCTCGCCGGGAGTGCAAATTTACAGAAATTAGCCAATATAGCGAATGATCTCAAGAAAAAAGACAATAAAAGCCACTCTTCTGTTTTCATGCCAAGTAAACCTCATATCACGAGCGTCAGCAGAGTGGGGTAAGGGAACAATTTGCCATAGTCCATCTGGATTTTCACCAAAAAGTTTTATGGATATTATAGTCATTACAATAAAATTGGTCTTGTATGTGATATTAAAAAATGTCGTGTTTGATAGGACGTTTGAATCCATTTGATTCGTCAGTTGTCAAGGCAGTCATGTTAATGCCAACTAAAGTTGGCAGACGCCATTGCTTCATCTCTAGTTGTTGACTTCTATGTATTAACAAATCAAAAACGTGGTTATTACTGTTCTCATGGATTTTTGAGGTACCTAGGAGAAATCTGCGGTGAGGTACTCATCCATTAGATTAATTAAAGTATTTTACATAATAAAAGAACGTAATTTTGTAGTAAATATATGCATTTCTAAAAGCATTTATCTGATCTTGTTGTTTTTTTGTCGGGTGATCACCATAACATTCAAACCCCTTTTACACTGTTGATATTTTGTGCACGGCACGGCTAAAATTTTGGCTCGAGTGCTGCTATTTTTGGGCACGGCAAGGGTGATTTTCACAGTCTGAACGGCGCGGACTTCTTAAAATTTAGCCGTTCCGAGACCTACGTATACAGAGCTGCTCAGGCACGGCTAATTACCCGTTCCTTGCCCGAAATGTTAAAATGTAAACAGAGCTCAAGTCTCCAAGTAGAGATAGAGGTCGCAATTAACGGAGATCCCTAAGTCGTACTCACCCGTCAAAGTTCGAAAATCTAAAACAAAAATGTTGCGGCATTCGGATGCATTCTGGAGTATCTTGCGTAGGCAGACCAGGCCATCATAATCAGGCCCGCCCAGAGGGGGGCAACTGGGGCAGTTTGCCCCGGGCCCAAATCTCAAGAGGGGCATCAGGTCCCAAGTGCAAGAGGGATCCCCTTTGGCTCCCTCAGCATACTGATAAATTCATTTCCTTTATGTTTCAAATGAAAATCAAATAACTGAATAAGGTTCCCTACTTTTATCGAATCGACGCTGTTTATTCATTTATTGAACGCTGGGCCCTTAAACTGAGCCAGGGCAGGACACGCATGTCTTTTCCCGAATAGTTAACTTCAGCCTCTCCGGTGAAGAACCGGATGAAAGTGTTATTGTCAAGCGCAATATCGACCAAAATAATATTTTTAAGGGGGGGCCCCCAAATTTCTAATTTGCCTTGGCCCGCACCCAGGCCCTGGGCGGGCCTGATTATAATATCCTCCAACAAAAGATAAAAAACGCGTTTGCTGCAAAAGGAGTTGTTTTGTGAGTTTTCAGGATTTATTTAGTATTAAGTGACCATCAGCATAAGCCACGGTGTCTACTTGGATAAAGCACGCTCCCTGAGTAATCAGTGGTTAGGCCGTAAACATTTTGCAATTTTAGCTGGTATGTTTATGTATGATTAAGGCCAATAAAAGACTACAAGAATCGTAAAACGATTCGTTTTAGTTGCCACACAACGCGAAGCTAAGGTTTTGTTGGGATAAAGTCGAACTAAAATGTGAAATTGTGGCAAACATTTTGCCGTTGTTTGTCAGTAGTCTGCAGCAATACCAAACATTTTTCAGTTGTCGTCACTCATAATACCAACCGTTTGTTGGTCAACAGTTTGATTTTAGACTGCAGCTCAAATTTTAGAGGGATTCATTTTCTAACTGTAAAGAGTAAAATCCCCAAATTCTTGGGCAAATTGTTTCTGATTTATGAATACAAACATTTATAATTCTGAATTTATTGGCTGCATAAACTTACAAGGTGTCAGAAAAGTTTTAAATGAGCTGATACAACAATTTCATGAGGTCTGTATAATCCGATTTAAAGCTAAACTACTTATGTTTACAGAGATTATACTTTATTTCCCAGCTATCCCACAATAAATCAAAATTCAGACGTAATTCAATTGATGCTTTAGGCGTTGCTATCACCAAGGACACAAGAAGCACGCGGCAGGAACCATTAAGGCCAAAGTGAAATGTTTTGCAGGAACTACAAACAGAACAACAAAGACATTGAAGACCATACCAATACTCACTCCATATTGCATGCATTTTTGCTTCCATGGATTATAATCCGTTGGGAAAAAAGCTGTTTCCACGTTATCGAGTTTGATTGCTTTAATCTCATAGTCACAGAAGTGGAGACTCGAGTAAGTCTAATAGGGACAGCAGTAAAAATTAAGAAATACATCGTTAACTAATACATGGCATGCTATATTGCCAGCAACTTCCGTCTGGTTTCTTAGGAAACAAGTGGAAAGTATACTACGGGACAAGACCAATCTTGAATAAGAACAAGAACAAGAACAAGACCTATCTTGAATAGATGATATTCATCTATTCAAGGTGCGAAAGGGTTAGAAATATCCCTTCCCAAACAAGCCTTCGTTCCTATTGTTATTTAGTTATAAATCGTATGCGAACGGTCGTCATCATGAGAAAAAGAACCTCTGCTGACACCACCTTTCTTCGGACACTTTTTAAGCAGAACGCGCGGTCCAGGCATATTATAGAGGTCAGTGGGAGCAACTAATGGCATTTCCAAAAGCATTCCCATGGCCATAAGTTTTGTGAAAAACTAGTCATGAGGAGGGGAGTCGCGGGTGAGTCATCCTTTACCGTTGGAAACGCAAGAAAAATGGATCTTTTATCAGAGATCTACAAGGGCGACAATCGCTTCCTAAAAGTGGGGGGGACGGAGCCGGCCAAGTGATGTGGAAGCATTCCCTCTGAAAGTTGGGGGTTTTTTTTTAATTAAATCTAATGTTTATGAAATGCCTTTTCCGGCATTCTGAGATTGTTTCTTTGGAACAACATTCAAACCTCATTTTTCAATCGAAACGAAGCCATGCATTTCCTCCAAACAGCAATAAAAACGTTATAGTATGACTAAACAAAGTATTTCTGATTGTTTACAAAATGGCGTCCAAAGAAGAACGATCGGACTGCAAAACAAATTTGGCAAATTTTCATAATTTGTCATGTATTCGAACCAACAATACCTAGGCAAGAATTGGGGCTGAAAAAGGTTATATCGGAAAATCGTAAAGGTAAACATGGAACCATAAGCGCCAAGGGAACAGAAATTAGCCTTCAGTTGTCATGAACTTTCCAAAAAGTGGGGGGAAGATAATTATATATGCATCCCCCTCTGTCCAAAAAGTGGGGGGTATGTCCCCCGATCCCCCCCCAGGATTTATGTCCTTGGAGCTCTACTGTTACTCCTGTTAAAAGCATTTGTGATAGGATTCATTTAAAGTATTCATGGAAAACGCTAAGACAATTCCCATTCTCTTGACAAAAGAAATTTTTTATAATACGCGACATAGTAAAGCAGATATATATAATTTGGAAAAAGTGAGAACTTGGAGATATCTTGAATAGATGAACTTTCATTAACCTAGCTCTATCCTCAGAAATACGATTTCTGATCCTCAGACAGGGATCTAACCCGCAACTTTCTGATAACCGGAGAGACACTCACCGACACACCCATTAAGCTACCAAAACTCGGATAGTGAGCTAAGGTGCAAGTTCAACGTATGTACGACCTAATCGGAAGCCACTATTATATTAATAATATAATGAGATATATGTTTTGGAAAATGTGGGAGCTTGGAGATATGTTGAATGATAGGAGAAAGTTCATCAAACTCTATCCTTAGAAAATGATTTCTGAGCCCCAGATGGAGATATCTCCAAGCTCCCACATTTTCAAAAAATTTACCTTTGGTAGTGGATTTCTACGCAGGGTTGTCGCGAGTAGGTAAAATTATCAACTGTATATAGCCAGTTCTACAGACCTCGGATAATATGAGAAAAGTGTTTGGTAAAAAACCAATGATGGCTTTTAGAAAAGCAAGAAATTTCAAGGATTCTTGAGAAAAATCTGAGATTAAACATGCGGATAATTCGAATAGAGGCATGAAGAGATGTCGGAATTCTAGATTTGTAGACACTAAAGGAGTTGTTTCTCTTATTGTTCGTAAAACATATTTTAAAGCTTACATGGTATCACAATACCGACATTCAGGCAGTGGTTCATTAATCGCAAGAGCAGCTCGACTAGATACGGTGAGTGTCAGGGGGAGTCCTAGTGGAGCATTTTATGCAGAAATTTTTGGTGACGAACGCGAGGGAATGGATAGTATGATGGCGAAAGTTATCGGTAAGATAAAGAACATGTTTAAATAATAAGAACCACCTAAGAAAAAGGCCTTTTGGGGTGACAAATGTAACTAATTTATCGCTTGAGGATTGAACCTCAGGAACTTTGTTACATTTCAATTTTCAATTAGTAATCAAAGGATTTTGCTCATTAACATTAGATTCAGCACATGAAAAGTTCGACGTTTGAACTAGGCCAAAGGTACACTGTAAATTTGTGATTCTTGACAAATGTGTTGTGCCCCAAAACGTTAATTAAACTTTTAAAATTATATCCTTGATAATAAATATATAAACATACATACATACATACATACATACATATACGTAATATTTAAAAGCTGAGTTTATCGGCTATAAAACACGAAGGCCGAACCAATGTCTGTGATAAAGAACCGATTTATTATGACGTGTTAAAAGCCAAAATGGTCAGGGAACGGTCGAAACTTAGGATAGCAAATTCTGATCTTTCGGGGGAAGATCCATCGTCCAAGATGTATCATACTAACAGAAACTGGTTAAACATTAATTTCGTTTGAATTTTACTCGTGAACTTTTGAGTTATAACTATCCATTCATCCCATCCCACCCCCATCGCATAACTTAGAGCAGTGGTTCTCAATCTTTTGCTTCCCAGGGACCCCTTCACTGATTTTAAAAATTTCAGTGGACCCCCTCCCCAGCTGAAACTGCAGCTTCGCCGGTTTCATTGCTTCGTTGCTTAAAATCTCTCCTCAAAAGATGCATTCAGGTTTGCTTTGCTCAGTTCGGCATGGAATAAAACCAAATCTTAAGTGCTCAACATTGTATCCTCGTAGTTTAATCTTTCCAGTGGCAGATCGTTTCGAACTCATGATTAATTTTATGGACAGATAAACGCTGGAGAACTTTTCCCGTACGAACAAAGCTCGGGGTGAACAGGCAAAGCATGGCTGCATGTAACATGAGATGAAGGTGTGACCTGTTAAAACCTCAAAATTACCAGTTCTTATGTTACACTTACACCCTTCGAAATTTGCGATATTGACTGGTAGTTTGCAATAAAATATAGTTGAACCAATATTGCACGTAGTCATTTGCCCAAAAATATAGTTACCTTCTGCAGACCCCGTCCCTTTTGCGCGGACCCCCGGCGGACCCCTTAGTCTCGGCGGACCACCAAAAATTGTTTGCTGACCCCAGGTTCGGAACCACTGATTTAGAGTAGCGGTGCCCTAGGCCTTGTATGCTGAAATCTCCTTATTGATAATAAAATATATGAATTAAGATGGCAGTTTACGATATCTTCAGCACATGCAACTTTACAGTCGGTTGCACCTGAGGATGGACTCTATCAATCAAAACTGCAATAAAATGTTCAACGGATGCATGCAAAGTGTAAGAGAATCGCAATTGTGTCAGTGACATGATCCATTTTCTGCTTGCTATTATCGTCGAACCGTGAATTGTCGAATTTGAAACGTACCACGGTCTTACAAGTTAATATTATTTACCTGAATTTCTTGACAATGACAAATACTGAGTACAAACATGTTTACTTGTAGTCTCCTTGTATCCAGGTTTCTTATCCAATCCTGAACCTAGTTTAAAACAACATTGCAACATATTGCTATACAGTAGTATGAAAAATTTGTATACTAGCAATTAGAGAATTCTCAATTTTCTAATTGACGTACAATTGTACGTCAATGAAGCACGCCTGACCCGAGGGGTAGGGCCAGCCAGGCTACTGAGCAAGAATCCATTTTTTTGTCCAATGAATTTTGCTATAGCACATTTGGTGTTATATCTGGAGATCTTAAAGTGTCTCAATGATTCGTCACCTGACCTTAGATGGCTGCCACCCTAAAGTCGGAAATGGCTTTGAGGATCTGGTTGGCTTCGATCCTAAATGTACTTGGCTTAAATTTCCAATTTCTTGGGGTTGTTCTGATTTTTAAAGCTTCCTTACCCTGAGGGAGAAATGAAGGTTTAAGAATGGCAAATTGCCTATTTCGTCCACTCCTTGCTCATGCTTTTAAAAATGTAAAGATTTCATGTTATGGCGTCACTATGTCTTACTTTGTACATATAAGAATTAACTAAGAAATCTTTTAGAATTCATGAAGAAAATACAAAAGAAAATCATAACCGTGTCGGGTCTTTATATGTGATAAAGACACGTGGGACTTTATATGTGAAGAAGAAGTTCATTTTTTTCGGCTTACAGAAGATACATTTCCAAACTTTCTTCGCAAATTAGAGTATTAGGAGGTTTATTTTAGAAAACATCTAAAAACTTGCAGTACGTGCTTTATCGGATCTAAGACACTCGGCTATCGCCTCGTGTTTTAAATCCCGATAAAGCACTCCTGCTTAAATATATATATATATATATATATGTATATACATATATGTATATATATATATTCTTAATACGCCCGTTCTCAAGCTGTTCTCTCGGAAAAACTTTCTGAGTCCCTGACGGGAATCGAACCCGTAACCTTCTGATCGCCGGTGAGAGATGCTCTAACCATTGAGCTACAAAGACTCAGATGGTGAGCTAAGGTTAAATTTGTGTACTGGTTCGTATTTAACCTTTTGATTAAAACTTATATGAAGTAACCAAGTTTGTCTTGTCTAACTATCCCGCTCTACTTCAATATTGAGTACTCTATTCATATGTTTTCAAACCTGCTACTTATCTATCTATCTATCTATCTATCTATCTATCTATCTATCTATCTATCTATCTATCTATCTATCTATCTATCTATCTATCTATCTATCTATCTATCTATATGTATATGTATATATATATATATATGTGTGTGTGTATATGTACGTGTATATGTATAGGTATAGGTATTGATTGTTACACGACCTATACTGCATACGTTCTTAACACAATATGCTTACATGTCCAGGAAAGAAAACTTAAGAAATGTCAACAAAACCTTTCTAAATAAAGCTATTTTTTACTATCTATTCAATGTTATGGCAATTGATTGTTGGATTAAATAACCAACACCAAAGTTAACTATTGAAAGCACATCTTGATTTTTCTGGCCTTCAGTGAAGCAAACTCGTTTATGACATAGTCAAAATCGATAGAATTAGCCAGTTCACGTTTGATGGAAAGAATGACTAGGTTGCTTGTCCTAGACTGCGTCATTGTGGACCTGAGATAAGTTTTGATAAGCTTTAACTTGGAAAAGCTTCTCTCACATGTTGCTACGCTCACAGGTATGGACGTACCGAAGCACCTGCGACATCTGATCAACGTGTGACTGATCTAGCGCACCATCAAAAGTGATCGAGTAGTACTTTCCTGCTTTGACTTCACTAATGATTGTTGATCTGACGTGACGACCCAGAAGCTGGATGAATTCATTTCGGATGCCTGGTGAAAGGTAAAAGACGGTAGGATGGGGAGTTGACTGAATCCTTGTAAGATGCTCGCTCAGCACAGGATCGTATTTTCCAAGCAATTTCATTAGTGCGAGAAAGTTTCCAGGATTTTTGGTAGCGTCGGATGAGAGATTCTCTCTGTGTCCGCGAAAAGAGAGATTTTGCTGGGAGAGAAAAGGATACCATCGAGAATGCATTTGAGTATGTTGTATCAGGTTTCTTTGTTCTGCTCTGTCTGCCGTTGTATGTCGGGATCTATCGTGGCTTCTTTTTCTAAACGCATGCACATCTCTTTCCACTTCATTGATGCTTCCTCGTGGCTGTGACTTTGTTCGTGTTCAGAGAAACGGGGATTCAACTTTCTCCAGTTCTTAAACCCCTCTCTCCTGCCAAATAAGCTGATGTCTGAACCAAAGAGTCCACAACAGAAGCAGTGGATGGAGTCTAAGGAAGGCGAGTAGACCAACCAATGGCGCAACAGCTTGTCACCATTTTCTAGCCTCTTGAAAAACCATTCTTATGACATACTTCGTTTTTCGTCGTTGCTTGGGAATGGTCCACTTCGGTTTTGGAGGCCAAATGGGCCTTTTATGACAATCTCCGTTTTCAAACGATCTGGAACAGGATGTGGCCATGCCGCTATATCGCAAAAGATATCCGTGTCATACAAACGTGGTTCGCGTTGTGTGTCACTGTCATCTGTTTGAAGGATCTCATCATCTGTTGGGTCATCGTTCTGCTGATGGACGTCATGTTGTGGGTTGAGGTGAAGTTCAGGTTGGTGTTCAAGGTGCGCTTCAGATTGGGTTTCTGGCTGGCATTCAGATTGAGCTTCGGGCGGAACTTTTTGCCAAACTTCTTTCTCGCTTTCAAGTTCAATCTCACTTCTTTCAGACTGGGGTTGGGACTCGGCTTCAGGTACGAATTCAACCAATTCTTTTGTCAGTTTCTATATCACCCGGGTCTTCTTGTGTATCATCTTGAACTACTTGATTAAGTTGAAGAAATCTTTGAAGCACCATGGCACCCTGCTGGTCCTCTCGTTCTCGATCTTGGCGCAAACACTTATACGCGGCCCAACTAAGTCTCTGCCTAGGGCGTTTAGAACATGGCTACTTGCGTTCTTTTCGGTTATTCGCCTAGGTGATTCACATCGCTTTGACAGAGTTTGACTATACTATCTCACTATGACCACAGTCAAGAGTTTTGTCAGTAATAAAGCAGTCCGTATCTCTTGACAGTCTTTGTCATGCTGTTTTCAACTTAACGGCTTTTGATTGTGGCTACTGATTTTCCGGGCGGAAAACGTAGACGTAATATAAAAATGAGAGCCCAGCTCATGATTTTTATGTGGAGAGGCATAATGACAGAAATAAAACACAAAGTATTTAAAACGTTAGTAACGCAACGAAACGTTGGTAAAGTTGTTTTAAACACTTTGTTTTATTTCTGTCATTATGCCTCTCCACATAAAAATCATGAGCTGGGCTTTTGATTGGCTGCGCAATAAATTCACACGCGTGTCAAATTTCGATTTTAATATCAAATGATACTACAATACTTGTAGTCGTAATCAATTCATAACATTGTCATGAGTCATCATTAACTTTGAATCACGCGCATGGTTTAAATTCTGTTATATTATTTACGTCTTTTAAGAGCTATTAGGCAAAAGCTAAACGCCAAAATCGGAAAATTATTATTATGGTTGTAACTTGTAAACAGGAAGCTCCATTGCGATTCAAATATGAAACCTAAAGTGCCGCCCGCCAAAAATTGCTGCCTGGGGCAACCGCTCCCTTCGCTCCCCCTCGCTACCCCACTGATTATAACAGCGTCCAATGTTTGGCTTTGTTGAAATAATATTAGATCCATTAACATTGTATGTGCTTCAGAATAGGTTTAATAGAGATTTAATTAATAATGTATAAGAAACGTTCGCAGCATTCTTGAAGATGACAAGAAGATGGTCGAAAGGATTTTAATCTTCAGAGTCACCAATGTTTGGTATCTAATTAAAAACTCCGTCGAAATTACTCTTTACTTATTGGTTGGAAACTTTGCCCGCGCAACTTTTCCTTGTGTTCCGTCAAGTAAAACATTGGTTGCTTTCAAGCAAGCAAAAGATTTCTGAGAAAATGCTCATACATTCGTCTTTCCTAGCATCTGTTTCATGGATTTCATAAATCGGAAACAGCATATGCTCAATAGGTTCGTTTATGCAAGAGAAAATAAGCCGCGGTTAACATTACTCTGGACTAAAATAAGCCGCGAATACAAGTGTAAATAGCTTACGATGGAGTCGCTCGTGGGTAACGTAAGTCGCAGCTAATTTTAGACAACAAAATTTCTAGTATAAATGCGCTTTCTCGCGGCTTACTTTAGCCTATGCTTATATTAGCTGTGTTTATTTACTCTTGGATTAACGATTCTAAAGTCTTCCAGTTTTAGCATTCCGTAAAGAAGTTAACCGAGATAACCAGGTCATTTTTCCTTGCTATACTGGCTTGAAACCTTTCCGGAAATTCCTCACGAATATGTGGCACCAGCAAACAATCGGGTGCAAGTGACGCTGGCAAGGGCGCAACGAGAGAGTAGTCGGGCAGGGCAGTCGCCCCCTCCCACCTCTTTTGAGGCAGTGTGAAGGATTTTTTTCTATATCAACCGTCAGTCTTCATGTCCTGAGTAACCCAGAAGTTGCTTCTACTCTTTTTGCTGCCTTTGACGTCGGATGTTGTTACCATAAACTAAACATATATTTAACATAGTTTACTATATCTGTTGTTATTGTTGGGAGAAGGGGGGTTCTCGATCAAAAACGACCCCCCTTTTCAATTTTCTGGTAGCGCCCTTGGACGGCAGCCTCACTGGAAATCCTCTGTCTCGTTGATATGAAGAACTCGTACGAAAAACAAATGAAATGTAGCCTTAATTTTTTTTTTTTCTCTAAATCCAATCACTTGTTGCTTACAATACATTTTGCCACTAGGCAAGGTCTGGCCAGCTGTATCTTTCTTAAAGTCATCGTTGACTATGAAATTTTAAGGGTTAATTTGAAAATAATTGAAAAATAGTAGTTCAGACACTTAATAAAATTCCCTAACCGCTTTTCAATACTATGTTTTTGCCGACAAGGCAACTTTATGGTTATTTAAAAACCTGAGTTGAAACGGCCAAAACGATCGATTTCAAATATTCTAGTCAAAAAAAACCCCAAGTATATCAACCACCACAACGTAGCGATTTTATCCTACTCGATTGTAGAAATATACATGATTTAAGGGGATTCAGCTTTTTCACCATTACGATATTAATTACCTGTGATCAAATTGTGCAAATTAAAATAATTTGTACGAAAATCAAGGACAGCATACCATATTTCTGAAGTTGAATATCCCTGACAAAAAAAAATAATAATAATAATAAAACCAAGCGCAAACAACTTTATAAAGAAAAGGAGCGGGCAGGGCTGATAATTAGAAAGTATTCATATAAAAATGACAATATCACTACGTGCAATCATTACACAGAGTTGGTGTTAATAGCATAGCAGTTATAAACATAGTTTGTGTGGACTTAGAATATATAGAAAGGCTGACTGACATTGAATCGTCTCTCGATTTTAAGGGAGACATTTCTATCGCAGTGAATGAACAAATCAAGACTTTAACATTTGAGAGACCAACAAGTAATTTAATATTGTGGCTATCAATTTTTCCGCAGCGGAAAGCACAATCGGAGAATAGAGAAATAAGCCCAACTGAAGATTTTTAAGCGTAAATTCATCATACGACACAACAACAGAACTTTTTAAAGTGAATTTACTTATGCATTATTGTGTCAGCCTAAACATGACAATACCAGACGAGTCGAGACAGGGCAGGGAGGCGTGGGGTGCTGGTGCGAGGTGAGTTCACGTTAAGTGAGCAGGTCGGGGAGATGTTAAACAAGTTAAAGGTAAGGTAAGGTAAGGTAAGGTAAGGTAAGGTAAGGTGAGGTGAGGTGAGGTAAAGTAAGGTAAGATGAAGTGAGGTGAGGTGAGGTAAGGTAAAGTAAGGTAATGTAAGATAAGGTGAGGTGAGGTAAGGTAAGGTAGGGTAAAGTAAGGTAAGGTAAAGTAAGGTAAGGTTAAATGAGGTGAGGTGAGATAAGGTAAAGTAAGGTAATGTAAAATAAGGTGAGGTGAGGTGAGGTAAGGAAAAGTAAGGTAAGGTAAAGCAAGGAAATGTTAAGTGAAGTAAAACGATGTTACTTGTCTCTGAAAATTTAATTTTCAAATGTGAATAAACAAGTAAATGTAATCACACGTATAAACGAGCTAGGATCAGAAGTTGAACTGTGAATTTGAATCAACGTTGTAAATTGTTTGATTGTTAGAGTTTTGTCAGATGCTTAGCCATGGCCAACCATATTTCATGACAGGAATCAAAAATCTTCAGCGATTAAGTCAAAAACTTCATGAGAACATAACCCCCATGATCCTCATAATGCTTGGCCCGGATTTGGCTGGGACCAATTTTGGTCTTTAATGGGTTGCAATCGCTGGTTTGAAAGGAAAATTAAAAAGTAAATCTGTTAAGATAGCATGGAGGAACTGAACATCTCGCTGGAAATTGTCCTGATCAACGAGAATTTTGCACGTGGAACAAAACAATCAGAAAATTCCATTTAATTTTTTTGTCCCATTCCACCATAACTGAAGGTACTGAAAAGATTGCCCATCTCAATAGTTTTCCCTCTCCAGGCTATAAAACGTGGACAAATGATAGTGGTTCTTACATTGACAGCACACTTTACTGCAGAAGTGGCATTGAAGGAAAAGGTAAGATCATCAATATAATGGTGCACCGGAGTTTCATGTCTGGCCTCAATTTTAGTTGGACTGGAAGAAACAAGCTTGAAAAATAAAAGCAAAACACATTATTCCTTTTATTTATAAAACTATGAAAGACAAAAATCAAAAGAAATTCAAAAGACAGGAAGGGTTAACATCTTGGTTATTTTTCATTCATTTTTATTGTCAAGTAATTTGGAATTAAAATTTGTAACTTTCTAAAATTGCTAAACTTTCTATAATTGAGTTTATGACACTATATTGTTTCTAATTACTTAAATTGTAGGTCGAAATAATTTTTGGAACCCAAAATCCTCTCCAGTAATAAAACTCAGACGCCGCAAATAAGCCAGAATAAACTTACTGTATACAGACATTTTTGACTACCATTCTTGCAATTTCCATCACCTGTCCAATTCATGATTTGGTTAATAATTGCTCTGTTAACTGTCAAGCAACTGACATTAAAACACCTAGAAGAATTCAAAATCATAATTTTTTGAGGCTTTTAACGTGATCCTGCCTTACATGATCTTCTATATTTTATTCTTACAAATCCCTTACAAAAATTTCTCATACAATCTCACATATGAAAATATTATTTCATATGTGAATTGTTCCAATTCCATATTTGAAATGAATATTTCATATGTGAAATTAATTTTCTTATGTAAATCTGCTACTTCATACGTGAAATACATGTTTCGAATACCAACACTTCACATGTGAAATTTTGAACCAGTTCGTTTCTTATGTGACTTGGGCATTTCATATGTGAAAACGTTCCTACTGTACATGTGGAATAAAAATTTCATATTTGAAAATATTCCAATTCCATGTGTTTTTCACGTGTCGAACGACATATGAAATTTTCATTAGGGATGGGAGATTATTTCATTCAGAACTGGGCTGAGGCATTTCTTGACGTTTCGCCATGCATGGATTTAAACAGAAGTTGTTTAGAGTTCCTGACTAATCTTATTTTGTCCCTGGATATAGTGCAATAGAAAGTAGCAAAGTGAATACAGATATACAAAATGATACAAAGTAGCTATAGCAAATATTGTTATTAACAATATTTCGGTACAGAGCTCCAAGACGAATTCTTTATGCAGGTACCCCTGGCTCTTGGAGCTGAAACTTTGACAACCAAAAGTAGTACTTTTGTTGCCAAAGTTAACAATAAAAGTAAGCTCTTTTTCTCTTCCGTCCTATTGGTATCAATCCAAGATTTCACTCAAGTTGTTTTATGTGATTGTCCTTTAACGTTACTTTGCCCCTCGTGTTTTCGAAAAATTAACAAAAGATTGGACGAGGCTATTTCTCACTAGTCTACTGCCATGTTGTGATTTTGTTTATATAATTAATGAATGTTGGGGGTATCTACAGTATATATTACTCTGAAGGTAAAAACCTAAGTATCGCATCACAGATTACAATGCAGACTTCATTATCAGACATCCCGCCGTAAACTGCCACAATTTCTTCATTTGCATGCTGTTACATGTATATAGTAAATATAATATTTAGGATATATTGCTTTCGTGCATGAATATTGCTTTCGTGTATTTCGTGCATGAGTAATTTGCTTTCGTGCACGAGTGAGGAAATAGTAAACCTCCAAACGCGACAAGATAACGTAACGGACATCCTGTGCTGGAACAAGCTTTCACGCACCGTTTAACATAAAGAAAATAGTCATAATCCTAACGTATAAAAGACAGAGCACAACTCAGCAGTGTATGCATTATTCATTAGGCGTTAGCCTGAATAACATCATTACGAACCGAAGTCTTGAAAAGAAGTTATCAAAACCAAGAACCAAACAAATCAACAGAACCGAAGAAACCAAGAAGTCAAAGACGTAAAAGAAATCAAAAGAACCAAAATTCAAGAGCGTACAGAGTGATCAGAGTTGTGCTCAGTCTCACAGCAGTTAATACATATTTCAAGGTTAGGAAGAATAAAGACGCTAATCTTTAAGTAATTCAAGTAAAGTAAAATAAATAGTTGAAAATATAGCTGGTTTTGTATTCTTTGTTACGAGCAAATTGAACCCAAAAGCAGCCACATAATTCAATAGGGACCGGCTCGTAACAACGCGTTGCACTGCAAGTTGCAAGAAAAATTGCTATCTGTAATGCTCCCTAATAAGAGTTCAATTTCATTTGATTGTGAAGACTTGTAAAAAGTTAAGGTGGTCCTCCACACGAATTTTTAAAAAGCTTAGAATAGCCTGAAACAAATTATTTATACTTTGGTCACAGCGGCATTGATAAAGTGTGTGCAACAACATAGCTATTGAGCCATGTGTTGCCATGGTAACCAAGATACAGACCCCCCAATGGTGATTTAATTTTAAGTTGTCTCTTTTTAAAAAGGACATCTTGCCAAAAAATGGCTAGAAAATCAAGTAAATCTTTTTTATGCATTCAGTAAAGGGAAATCTAGATGCTGAACCTAAAAATATTTTATTAATTTGTCTTTTTCACTAAAAACAAATGACAACATCTCTTTATCACCATGATGGGTGCTTCAAATTAGATTAATTCATCACCTGTTTATAGGATAGACAAAGTTTTAGGCTCAGGAACAAGGAAAGATACTTGTTATAAAAAATTCAAAATTTCAGGTCATTTCATTAAATACCTTTTGAGTTATCTTTTTTAAAAGACCTCCGGAAGGCCAAAAATGCTACTTTGAGAAAATTGACTTTAAAGATGTCATAGAACTTATATAACATACAAATCAGCAATTATACAAGTATAATAACTTTAGCAACCCTGGAAAAATGTTAGTAGTTAAAATGCACCAGATGCATATGTTTCTCCTTCTTTAGTTTCTCCTTCCTTAGCTTGATCCAAGAAGGGTATTTTATAACAACAATGCTTTGCTAACGCCGTTGCTATGACAAAAAATCTTACCTTGTTTCACTAAATCACTAAAAAATAGCACTTCAACTTAAAATTATTAAGGTAACAATACATCAAACGAAAGCTAATGAACTAAGGAATTCAGATATGTGGGTTTAAAAAATTTGACTTTTTTTCGAATTTTTCCGAAAATTTGGTGTGGAGGACTACCTTAACATAATGTATTATTTCAGTCAGTTATCCCCTCACCTAGCACGCAAAGCGCATTGCAAGGGTACTAATCTCAAAACGTCTGGAATCCAAATTGTGATGTCTTGAAAAAATTTCTATATAAATATTAAAACAAACATATAAAAATATCAAAAGGAAATCGATAAAAATTTTGCTCTGAATATTTTTGTACTGTCGTTGTGATCATTTTCGTTCATTTTGAGTTGGCACTGTGGAAAGGGAAGTCACAAATTGAGTTTGTCCTTAGGCGTCAATAGGTTCACTACGCCATTGAACTAAACTCTCCATAGAAAGAGAAGAGTAAAAGTAAGGGTGTGAAAAGAATATTAACGTCAAAATACCAGCAACGAAACTTACAAAGAAAAAAAGCAAAAACAACAGCAATCTTCATCAAAGCTCACAAAGAATAAAGTGAAGTCGAATGCGTCAAGTTTGACAGGAATGGATTAAATCAGTGCTTATTATATACTAAACATCTAACCAAACAAAAAAATACCATTGCCAGTGGTTTCAATCCGCCAAATCACTTCAATTTTCTAATTCTTGCACAGTTTTGTTACTCCCTCAATTTCTTTTTTTAGTTGCTGCTATGGGTACAGTCACCATAATCTAATTATTTTAGCTTGTTGGTTAAGTTACATATGTGGATGCCTGCTGTCTTGTTGACTTTGTTCAGGGGGTGAACCATGACACCTTTACATCTCCACATAAACGTCTGCCGTCTGCTAAGTTCTTTTTGATTATCAGGAGGTACATTTTACGGGCGTGTTCTGTCTCAGAGAAAAAATACTATTAAATCAAAATAAGATTTCGGCAAAAACCGACCCACCTTAAACTGTTGAAAGCATACTACTGCAACCGTGTTTATTGTTTTGTTTGGTTTATCAAACGTAAACAGGATAATGTACGACTAAATTCTGTCGGTGAAGTCAACAATTGTCAACCGTAGAACCTGGAAGATTAATATTTGTGTGTGAATATACTTAGTGTTTGTAGGTACACATGTCACATATATATATATATATATATATATATATATATATATATATATAATATATAATATATATGTGTTATATATGTTATATCTGGCTCTCACAATCTTAACAACTGATCTTCCTCTCGGCAATCAGGTCTGTCCGTTATCACATGACGTGTGCTTATCTGCTATTTGGGAGGCTTGGCAAATGATCAGACTCCTTCTCCCACATAATCAGAAACTTTCTTTCCCTGGACCTAACAGTGCTCGTGTAGCTTGTCTCTTAGTGAGCTGGTCTGGTAACCTTGCTAGCTTGACTGCAATCAGCACCTTTGATTAAACTGTATCAAACAGTGAGCCTAACGACAAAATATTCTTGATGTGTACATAATTAGAATAAAAACATTCTACTCCGTTCTCTGTTTGCTATTTCTATCCAAGACAGTCACTCAATACTAGATAATAAAACACGTTGACACTGTGTAACATGCTTACCAGTGGATTTTACATGATGCATGAAGTGGAATCGCCCTGCACCCATCCTGTGATAAGAAGAACAGGATTGATAAAATAATATGACCAGTTCTCATGACAAAAGTTTGTAAAAGTTAACGTGATATACAGTCTGGAAATTGTCTGCTATAGTTTTCAAACAACCAAAATACGACCCAGTGGCCAGGTCGAGCTGCGGTTACATAATGTGACGAAGCTCAACACTGATGACATGTTCGCGAACTTGGCATTGACATGGGGTGAGGCTCATGTCACCAATTTTAAAGAACTAGATCTGGATGCAAAAATCTCTTTATGACACTTTAATCGCCTACCAGGTGATTATAACGTAATTAAATACACGAAAACATTGATCCTTATTGGCTAAAATGAAGCACTAATAACGATTAAAGTTAATGATAAGTTATTTCCCATAATCGCTCGCACATTTTTCGATCTAGGTTTATATCAATGAACCAGTTAAATTCTGACTGGCTTCATCAACGAACAAACCTGACCCCTACGCAAACCTTTTATCCTATACTAGACCAGGAAAACAAAGACTTCAAAACCACAGAGGGAGAAAGGCTTCAAAACCTTCATCCCATGTAATGTGATGATGGCAGGTTGCCGTGTCATTGTTCATTACTGATTAATCGACACCAGGTCTCCAACATTTGTACTCAATATCCGAACCAAAGCCAGTGAGCTAGTATCGAAGAAACCAAGAAGAATCAAGTAAAAGAGTTTATGTCCTCATAACCTTTATAAAGCGTCTAGATCTCAGTTAAGTAAATAAAGTTGCAAATGTCATTCTCGGAAAAGTTCGCATTTGACCATTATCACCGATTACTACAGAAAATTTTTGGTTTATTTATCAACCTACAAGTCTTCGAGGGCTGCAGGTTGCGCATCTCTGCCATGGAACTTCTTGTACAATTTGGCGCTCACATCATCGAAAATTTTTTTGCATCTGCCAAGAAACCGCAGAGCTGTGTAGTCGACTGATTTGTTTCAGGCTTTGGTCAACTCGAGATCACGTTTTGTGACGTAATAGTATGTGAGGGAGTACTGAAAGAAGACCCTGGGTACTAACTTGTAGCTTCACAACTATCGCGTCCCATCCCCGCCGAAAATCTAAATTTCCATTTTATGCACCACTTGGTATTAGATACAATTTTTCATTTCCAACACAACTTTTTTCCGGCACAACCTTTGATATTTCCTACAACTTTTTGTTTGCAACACACCTTTCGTTAGAATTTGATTTTCAACGCCACTTGCAACACATTTGGCAACACACAACTTTTTTATCCAACCGCAATTCACAGATTCTATCGATTGCGGGCTCAGATTACTTTTCTCCTCGTCCAGAACACTGACCTATATATTCCTAAAATAAGTTTTCTATCACGCACGCAGTGATTGGTCAGTTACCGTGTTTATATCAGGCTATGCAAACACGATTATTACATTACGGCGCCACTTGATGCCAGAATTTGTTCTTGGCGCAAATGGGAGGTTCTGATTGGTTTACGAACTGATAAGGAGAACTTACCATTTGATATTGAAAACAAAGCTTGTTATTCACAATTAATTCTTTGCCTATTTTATCAAAGAAATAGAAACTGTTTTTCCGTGTTTATAAAGCCTGATGCAAACACTCGGAGATGTTGGGAGAACTCTCAAATATTTTTGAAAAGGAGTGAGACATCTAATCTTAAAACTACTCGAAACCCTGACCCTAATTCTAACCCTAATCCTAACCCTAAAACTAACCCTAATCTTATTCTGAGTTTCCCCTAGAAAGGTGATATTCATCTATTTTAAGCACATTTTCGAAATTGATGCTATTTATCTTTTCGGGGGTGAGACGGTTCGGAAAGCAAAGTAGAACAAGAGGTGGCATTGGTCCCAAAATTTGGTAGCCACTTGAACGCAGCCATTTTTGATCATATTTGGTAAAAAGGGGGCCAAACGTCTAAGCCCCTGACCTCTTTTTGCTATCCAAGGTTCTCGACTCTACGTTGAGGAAGGAAAACCAATTGAGAAATCCTTCTGGCTCATGAGAAAACACTAGGTGGATTGCACCAGCAAACTGACCATCACAATCCTATAAAGGACATCAGCTGTGTACTTTACATATCATCAACCATGAAAACAATTTCAAACTTGTCTTTCAGGTAAATCAACCTTCATGAAATACTGGCAGAAATAATCAAAACAAAGAGGAAATAAAATAAATCTTGACATGTGATGAATTCATAAATTCGTTCCTATATTTGAAGTTGTTTACCAAAAAAGGGAAAACCATCGAATGCTGATGAATCATTCAACAAACTGGCTTTACTGGTTATCGAATATTGGCTGATGGTTGGCGTTTTGGGTATTAAATATTATCTCATGGGCGGATTTAGGCGGGGGCTCACCGGATGCGCACCCCCACTTGTTTTTTACCTGAATGGTTTACCATCGGCAGCATGTGCTGATTCTTCCCGGTTGAAACCATTAATTTAAATAATTATATTGTAACCGAGGTAATCCTTTTGGGCTTTTAGATGAAGCTAACAGTAATGAATAGTGAAACCTTCCTTTCCTTATTCGGTTTTCATCCTTAAGCTTTCTGCTATGTATATTGACCACGGCAAACATTTAAATTTAACATTGACATAGAAGAGTTTTTGGTTCTCGATGTTTATGCTTAGGTGATGATGACAGTAAAAATTCTACTACTGCAACGCCACATAGTGGCATGAATTTGTAAAAAAAATTTTGCGTTCCCTTTCTCAAAATTATGGATTCGCCCCTGTAACAACTGGGTTTTTTGGTCCATCGGGATGATCAAAACAACAAAATAAGTCTGGTAAATCCGTTAAAACAAAAAACTATCTCGAATTTCAGTATCGCTTTGAAAAACGTATTAGCCATGGTGAATGGTTATACTAGGCAGTTCTGAAAAAAACTATAGGAGCCCACACAGAGTGAGACAATAAATACTAAAAAGAAGTTCACAAAGAAGAAAATGGCTTTTTAACGAAGATTTATCATAAACCTACTTTTAGTAGACTTTACACACTTTTAGTAGACTTTACACACTAAAGATTCTCGACCTGCTTTTTCTTCAAGTTGCGTAGTTTATGATTTTAAATGGGAATATGGTTTTTGCTATGTACAGTAGGTAGAATGACTCAACGGTTAAGTGAAAGGATGAAGCAATATGTGCCAAGTGTTATACGAAAAAAGATCGTACCATAAAATCAACAACTTAAAATACAATGTAGTTCTGCTCAAACGATTAATTGTGATTCGGCAATCGGTCGACACCTGTTGTCAAACCGATTTTGTGCCAATATCTGTTCAGACTCCAAATTTAGCATCCTTGCATAGTGCCGTTCAGCATTCCTTTTAAAGATAATGAATTCCATACATATTCCCCTCGCCCACCGCGCGAAGCGCAGTGCGAGGGTACTAATCTCGACGTGCGTGGAGTCCTGTTACACGTGTGGTGACTAGGGAGAAAATTTTCGCTTTGTGTATGTATGTTTATATACATATATATATATATATATATATATATATATATATATATAGGTATATATCCACGGATTCCGGTCACTCAAAAATACCGTGTGCCAGCTCGGGGACTGGTATGGTGGTGACCAAACCATTCTTAGGTACCGTACTGAAGTAAATCGATTTGGTCTCGTTCTTTTTTCCCTTGTGTGGATCTCGCAAGTTGTTTACATTATTTGAACACTGAAGCCAGTAAATGATTTAAGACCGGCAAAGGAAATGGCTTTCTTGGTGCCTGCGGCTGGTTTCACTTTTGAGGGCCACCTCAGTAACTGGACAATTTATGACTTGAAAGAGCACTTCTCAAAGTTAGCTCCTTGGAATATGCATTTGCCAACTGTTCACTTTTTGCAGCAACGCTTTGTCTTGGTTCTTTCTGATTTATATGAACAAATAACGCAAGGGAACTCGCTTACTGTCAGGACATTTGCTAAACGACCAAGTGTATTAAAACGACATTCTTCGCTGAAGTTGAATGGATGCCGATTTGTATAAATCTTGGGACTTTTCATGTTCTGGTAACCACTTACTTGAGCTACACAATCACAGGTACGTCTGAATCGAGTAGCTTTGAAATACAAGTTCTGCGAACGAAATTGTTTTGAGCAGCTTTCAAAAGTAGCTCCCCGACTTCATTCTTCCCTAAGGGAGACTTCTTCTACCAAATATTATCGCCTGGATTTTGCTGGTGTTTATTGGTAAATTGGAATGAAGATTCTGGTTCATTCATCTCTGTAGGACGATTACTTTTGAACATTTTGCAGTATTTAACCGGACAGCATTCATGGTCACTTGTTTGAGAAGTGAGATAGCACACTCATCTCCAGAAAAGTTGTCCAGGCCATGACAGTCTTTGGATGCTTTCTCCGCTTTCCACACAAAGATTTCATCGCCTCAATCAGGATTTTTTTCTATGAAATCTCACCCCACTGAAAACGTTAGGATGTATTTCTGGCTAGAAACAAAAATGCAAGGTAAACACCCACCAGGTAACTCGCTGCAAAGCTACTTGTTTTTGGTCACCAAATTATCCTTCGGCAAAACAGTTGTCCACTTCAGTCTTTCTCACTTCGAGAGTGATTTGTGCATGATGACCTTTACCGTATTCGACCAGTAATGTTTTCATCAGGATTTTAAAACCTCTCAAGAAAGTTTAAAGCCGTCTTTGTGTAAATTTACCGTTGAACCCTTTGTACTGAGGTGTCACTGAATGCTTAGTTGAAAATACGCAAGAGTTACAGGTTTATGCGCCATTTTTTATTTTTATTGATGTTTTGCCTTAGAAAAAGTACGTCTTTTACTTCCCTCTTTTCGTTTTTCTTTCGACAAAACTTGCACAAGGTTTGGTTGTCGTATTTTGTTTTATGTTTTGTATTTTCCGATTTTTGGTCAGCGATAAAACTGCAGAATTCGTTCATGTTTTCTTTGTTTATTTCGTCGGTTTCGTAATTCGTTTCATCTTCGACACCAAAGTTTTGTTCCTCCGAATGAATACTTAGCATAAATCTTTATCATAGCACATGTTTATTTATTTGCGGCCAAATTCTGTGTGGATTTTTTTTTATTGCATTCACTCTTCTAGTTATAGTAAGGACGATTTATCTTTTTGACAATTTTGAAAAGTTATCAGTCTTACTTGGATTCTCGAGAGATATAATGGAAGGGCGGGCGAGGGTTTGTTGCGTGCATGTATTTCTAGTCAAATTTTTGTTTCCGGTTTAGGTTCATTTACGCCCTCTTATTGGACTTGTAACTCTGTTCAGCCAGGCTGGGTACTAAAAATTATACCTGCTTCTTGTCAAAAATCAACCCTACTAAACGGTCAGACTTTACAAATGGAAAGTGCCTAATAAAGTCTGAATCATAACTTGAGGACAAATGCAGTGTAAATTTACATTTTCAGCTCTTCGGATAGTGAAAAACAGAAGGCGAGCTTAAGCCCGTCATCCTGGCTCGATTTTGCCCCCCAACCAAATTAAACATGGCAGGATGCAAAAAACATAGGTGGAAAAATGCGGATGAGGATAAAATTCAGATGAGAAGATGCGAATGAGGATAAAATGTGGACGAGAAAAAGTGTAAATAAAGCCTTGGAAAACATTTTAAACACTAATTAACACAAACAAAGACCAACGTTCTGTCTTAAGAGTTCACATGGAGTGGTAAATAAATTGTCCTTTAAATTCCAATTTAGAGCTCCTTTGAGAGCTCCTTCGGGAAAGAGAGAGAGAGAGAGAGAGAGAGAGAGAGAGAGAGAGAAAGAGAGAGAGAGAGAGAGAGAGAGAGAGAGAGAGGTTACCAATCATGTAGAGCTTACTTATCTACAAATATAGACATTTTGGAAACATTTCTTCTGTCAATGGCACTTTCTTCATTGCTTGTCAGACCTCCATGCACTTCCGATCGATTTATTCACAATTTATACCACATTAGTCTCTTCTATCACTTTATCTTATTTGTCACACAAATAATAAAATTTCACCGACCTTTCCAACTGTTTCTCCCCAGTAAACGCAACCACCTCCCACATCATTTGTTTTCTTGTCCGCTCCAACACCATCAGCTCCAAAGTACGAAACATTTGTAATTTATCTGTCACAGATTTGTCCATCAATTATGCGTTCCTGTTGTGGTTATTCTCAACAATTGAAGCCAGAAGGATTCATTGCCAGTCCGCCAAATGATTTGGTGATTGTGTGCAGAATGGACAGATGTATCTGGCCTTCTCCAAATGATGAAATGTGGCACAAAAAGAAAATGTGTATTTCCATGGCCATGACCATTCCATCACGATAAAGTCAAGCAACCCTATTTTAGTCCACAGATGCCTCTAGTTCTCAGTGGATTGATTGATGAAATACCAAAGACAAGAGTACCTTAAAATTTTAAGAGAATTAGGTGTCCACATTTAGTAAAATTCTGTACATTGCACTGATAGCTATGCCTTTTCTTGGCGCGTTTAACATGCTTATCAAAACACTAGGAAAACATTTACTGTATATTTTTGGGGATCAGTTCTGCTTACTGTTTTTTGTTTGTTTATTACCACACATCCCCGAAGTTCCGTTCTATTTTCCCGTATTTTATTATGTTGTATTTTATTTTTTTTTTTTTCAGCTTTTTGTATCAAAACGTTGGTCTTTGCTTGTGTTAACTAGTGTTTTAAAGTGTTTTCCATGTCTTTATTTATAATTCTTTTTCTCATCGGCACTTTATTTCTTATCCGTATCCATCCACCATCCGCATCCGCATTTAACCTCTACCCCCTAAAAAACCCCTGAATTAATAGTATTGGCTACTATTGCACTTTTCTACCTGGCGTAACAAGGTAGTTGTGCTTCTGCTGGTTCCAAACACAAACGGGGACTGTATCTTTCAGTAAGTATGGAAACGTTCAATCACAACTCTTCTTAAATTCTTTAATTGCAATTACATCTCTACATCCACGATTATCAATTGACTCTAAAGTTACAAGCCTATTTCTCTTTGGCGTCGCCCGGAAGCTCCACCTCACATTGTGCTTTGTTCTCTTGACGTAAACAACATGCTATAGTCCTATTAGATTACAAGCTCTGAATTAACCATTGTCAACAATTAAGGATACAGCTAAATTATTGGAGTTTGAAGTCCAACAATAAGGTAATTCGATAACAGTCTTGATTACTCTACAATCAACTAAATAGAATATTTACAAAATATTCGACAGCTACAGCCTGCGCTCAAGATGTAAGGTTTAATTCGGAGATGTATTTAAAGTACGCTTTTAGCTATGTATTTTACGTACATCATTAGTGCAATTGCTTTCTCCGAAGATTGGGTGGTTGAAGTCAAAAGAGGAAGCCATCATTATACCGGATAAAAGGACCAAGATCTCGAAAGTATTCGACGAAACTATTTTCGAATAAACGATATTCGTTGAAGAATTTTGTCATTTGTCAGTCCTTCTTGTAGTCGATTGAATGTTGCATCAGGTCACTACAGAGGTCATCGTGAACAAACGGAAGCGAGCTTTTGTTTTGATGCCACGACTTTGCACCATATATATTATACATAACATAATACCGTCGTGTTTAACGGATATAGGTCCCCTTTTCAACAAAACATCAATGGGAAACGTCGATGTTACCACACCACCGGTGACACCGTGTTTCCGACTAAAGAGGTCCTTGGAATAACTCATGTGATGGCCATGACTAAGTGCGGTGTTCAACATCACGTGCCATTCGAGCTACAACGAGAAACAAGGACTCCTAATTTACCAATCATTCAATTATTATCGTTCATTTGAAGGTAGTTACGTCGATTGTTTTTGACTTCATTTCCTTTGTTCTTTCCAGTATGATGATCTTCTTCTGTCCTCGTCCACACAACATTTGAAGAAAGCGATTACACAAATAATCCTCGTAAAGCAAAACCTTTTCTCACCTTTTTGCGCGAGCGAGCTGTAGGCGATATTAAATCAAGATTTCTTTGGTCGGACCGAGTTCGTCGACAAAATCGACCTATAAATGCAGCTATCCTTCGTATATAAGAATTTCTTACAGCTACTGTCGGCACTAATGAGTTGGTCAATCTGTTAAACCCTTTTCCGCGGAAGCGGAATGTCTCCCCTTCTCGACTAAAATCGTCCGGTGTTACCCAGTGTCCATAGTGAGACAATAGAAGATAGACGCAGTCGGTCAGTTTGAAAAACAATGGAACGGCTGTTAAAGACAAGGTTTTGAACTACTGGAACTGAAATAAGTTCCAAGAAATAAAAAGTCGTGCTGCCGTAGCGGACGACATGTGGTGCTCACATTATGTGGTATTCATTGTTTCTTTTAGCTTCTTACTACTTTTCTCCAAGTATTTTAACTGTCGTCTTGAATTAGGTTACCTTTTCAACTAAACTCTAAAATTCTTAGATTTCACCGATGCTGCTCATCGCCACTCATTGTATTTCACTGAGTTGTAAAAAATATTAAAATTAAATAATTAGTTGAATAAAAAGGGTTTAAGGAAGAACTATTAAATTTTTTATGTCACTGTTTCAATAGGAGGTTGCACAATTTTTTAAAAAATATTGGAAATCAGTTTGATCACATGAAAGTGGAAGTTCGATATATTGAACTTGAAAATAAGTAATTTATACTTTGGCTGTCTAATGACTTCTGAAAAATTATTCTGAAACGAGAAAGAAAATCCGCAGGTTTTCGCATTTTTTATTCAAACACTGCAAAAGAGCAAGGCGTGGGTTAGAAAACGGCACTGAGGTGAGATTATTAGTATGCTGTAAATCGGATACAGAATAGTAATTAGAATTATGAACTTTTCCCTTCGGTTTTCTACATTAAAATTTGTTGAGACTTTAACATAACCGGTTAACATGGCCATTTGAATGCATTCGTATTTTAAGAAAGATCGCATACTGATTGGCCGCTCATATTGTTGCTATTAGTTAAATACAATTATTTCATAGCCTGCCAGCGGTTCGCCGCATTAGCTCAGTTGGCAGAGCGCGTGATGTTATCACACCACGTAGTCTAGGGCCAAACGACTGCGTTCCGTATACCGCGGTCTTGCGAGGTCCATTGGGCCGGCGTGTGCAGTTTGGTGGGGACTGCAAATTGATCACTTTCTGCGCAAAAAGTGATCCTCATCGGCCACGATAGACCCCGCCCTACCGGGTATCACGGTTTGCAGTTTGGTACTCCATTGAATATAGCGGTGATCCTTTTGTCATTTAAAATTTTGTGATTTTTTTTTTTTCATGTCTTTTCTTCCAATATCGAAAACAATGTGGTTATGACTTCCATATTTTAACTTTTGCTATACGAGAATGTGGCAATGTTGACAACAGAGTATAGCAAAAAGAATCTTTTAAAAGTTCAATGGTCCTTACTCGTCCCCAGTCCTCCAGCCTGATGCTGTGTAGTTTTACACCTTCATTACCAGAAAATATACAATCATTAACGCCAACCTCAAACTCATTAACGCAAAAATACATTCATTTTATTCAAGCGACATTCATTAGCAGAGATACACAACCATTTGCATCAAAGGCCATTCTATGGCGCCATAAGACGACCATTGACACCATTCTACTACACATTGGGTATAATAAATTTCAATTATGGAAGAGAAATATCTCGCCTAATTGAAATTTTATTATCCCTAATGTATAGTAGGTCGTCTTAATAGTCGTCTGTTGGTGCTATGAAATGCCCTTCGATGCAAATGGTTGTGTATCTACGCTAATGAACGTCGACCGAATAAAATGAATGTATTTTTGCGTTAATGAGTTTGAGGTGGGCGTTAATGATTGTATATTTTCTGGTAATGAACTACAGAAGGTGTAATCTCTTCAGCTAGTTCATGCAAAGCGGAACGTCCATTTAGTGGACTTAATCGCATGAAAACTAAAAAGTTCACCGTGGCTGCGCAGCACGATGACGCAGCAACGCCTCAACTACGTCATGATCTGTCACGTGCAGCGAGAACGACTTTCAGCACTCAACCCACAAGATATTGCCCAGGAATTTTTAAGCAGATGGGCAAATACACGGACTAGTGTTTTTGGAAAGTTTTGAATGGTCTTACCATCTGTTACTTTGATTCACTCGCATCCATTTTTGCATTAACGTCGAGAAAAGGTCAGAAAGACAAGAATTATGAGAATTAAATAAACAGGTTAACACCTTGTCTATTTTCTTTTACTTTTAAACTAGAGCTTTTCTTTTGTTTATTCAATATTGTTTCATTCAGGTTTATTAAAGTATATCTCTGTTGTTGTTGTAGTTGTTGACACTAAATATCATATACAGTACGTGGTTATTTGGGCGACAAGCCAATGGTAGAATAAAATTTGCCACTAGATAAGAAAAATATCCTAAAGTTTCCTTGGCCCATAAGGTGGCCCCACCAAACATTCGCCTTGCACTTGCGTGTCCAACATCGTGCATTTGCGAGTCCAAGTGACGGATTTACAATTCAGCGCCTTTGGGCTATTTAGTTGCTGAGCAGTGGCAAAATTTCAAAACTTTTCGTTCATGAACTATAAAAGAGCCCAAGCTGTCGTGAAATGGCTACAAATATAGCTTCGTTTCTAATGAAAATCAAGGTGTATATTTCGCTTTAACAGTGTCTCAAAATGCACGAAATGGAATTTCAGAGACCTCAGCTTTTAAGAATTTTCCGAGGTGCATCCACCTATAAGGGCTTGAGCTTCGTGCTCAGCAGCCACTGTGGGGCTTGACCACAAATTAATTATTGCTTGGGTCACCCCCACTTCCACGTATAGATCGACGCCCATGTTTGTGTCTCCTGGAGAGTTGTTCATGTGGAGATTGAATTCATGTCTAGGAAATGTACCTTGCCGACATGATGGGAACGACGATAAACCATTATAAGAAGGGTTTATCGTGGAGGGAATTACGCAATATTTATACAGCGCATCAATAAACTACATCAACGTCCCGTTTCATTTTGTATTGTCTTGAATTTCCTTCATTTGTTTACAAGAGTTTGGTATCATCATCATCATTATTATTATTATCCTCCCCTGGACTACGACCTCGCAGTGGTGAGGGTTGTCCACCTTGATGAACCCAAGAGCTATGCTGGTGGGAGCAAATGCTCCTGGTAGGGTCATCCAAGCCAGACAGGTCGAAGGCTACAGGTCAGACAAAATGTAGTCCGGTGGTTGTGTAACCTTAAAGTTACAAACCCCAAAAATGAGTGAATTATGACAGATATAAATAGTGAGTACAACGACGTGAATGGGGCTCGAGCAACTGGGGAAGGTTCCTCGTCCGGCAGGTGTTCTGCGGATAAGCAGCGTAGACCCGGTTGTCATCCTGTTACTGCTGAAACATCACGACGAGTTTGGAATAAGGAACTGAATGTAATAGTTATGGAATGTTAGTATAAAAGTAAACCAACAGACGAAAAGGGAGTCCCAATTAGAGGCTACAGGCAGAGAATAAACAGGGAATTTGAAGAAAGGGGACCTTTTAGATCAACTGAACAAAGGATTGCCGACCAAGCAAGAGCGATTAGGAAAAACGGATGGCTTACAGAAATGGAATTGGGTGAAATTAAAAGGAGAGTTTCAAGTGAAGATAATGTAATAGGTGAAGTAGCACAACCTAGAGAAGTTGATAATGGGAAAGTACAAAGGCAAGATGACAATGAGAGCAGTAGTGAGATTGACGGTAATGCACAACCAAGTGACAGCGAAAGTAGAGAACCGGAGAATAACTGGCAAAATAATCCAGATGTGTTGGAGGAGGAACTTGAAATACTGCTTAGAATCAAGGAAGATTATGGATAGAGGGGAGTTCGACACAACGACAACGACATTCAAAAGAGTAGATAGGATAAGGTTGAACATTATATCGCAGAAAGTGAACAAGGCTATTAAGTATTTTCAAACAACAAATGTCAGACACAAATAATCTGCTAAAGGCAGTGAGCATGTATGTAGCAGAAAATTTGGGAATAAAAACAACACGGAATGATGGACGAAGCAAAGAACCATGGTGGAGGAGAAGGATAGAAAGAGATATCAAGAAATTGAGAAGGGATATAGGAGTGTTAGAGTGTAAAAGAAAAGGTGAATTACGATCACGAGAGAGGTGTTCTATTCTGGAGAGAAAATACAGAATTAAAACCTAAAGGAATTGTGACAGTGATAGAAGAGCTGAAACAATGAGTATTAGCAAAAGCATCAAAGATTCGACGGTATGAAGAAAGAATTAAGCAGTATCGCCAAAATCGATTGTTTACTGTAGATCAGAACAAGGTTTATAGAGAGATAAATGGACAAATTAACATGGAAAAGATCATTCCTGACGCGGCTGAGAGGAGAATGTTCTGGAGGGGTGACCCAAGCAATAAATAATTATTATTATCATTATTCGTTTTCTCACACTCTAGTTCTTAACCGGTTGGTAACTGACTATCAGGCTACATCCGGTAGCTTAAGATAGTAAGCTTTCACCATCTATTTAACCATTTTCTAATACTCTTCGTATTATTCGAGCTGTTCCTAGCAAACAAGATTTTTGAAGAAGTTCAAAACTGTCCTCCATATTTCTCCTTTTCAACCACTTAGAGAGTCTTTTTCCAACCGTTCCTAACGCTCCAACCACAATCGGTATGGTATTTACATTCCTGCAATTCCACAGTTTATTAATTTCCCTTCTTAAGTCCTGATATTTAGTAAGTTTCTTCTGCTCTTTCTCCTCCACCCTTGTGTCAAACGGACACGCCACATCTATTATCCAGCAACCTCTTTTTTTTCTTTTCATAAATCACAATATCCGGCTTATTATGGTCAATATGATGATCGGTCTGTATAGGGAAATCCCACAACAGTTTCACATCATCATTTTCCAATACTTTCTCTGGAGTGTGATCATACCATTGTACCTTGTAGGGAAGTTGATATCTTTTGCACATATTCCAGTGCACTTCAACTGCCAATCTATCATGTCGGCAAACCTTATACTGTTGCTGCGCAAGTTTTTTACACTCAGCAACAACATGGCTGATTGTTTCATCCCTTTCCCCACACATTCTACACAAAGGGGTTATATCTTGTTTATCAATTTTATGCCTTATTGCATTAGTTCGCAATGCTTGATCCTGTGCTGCTATTATTGTTCCCTCTGTTTCCTTTTCCAGAGTCCCTTTTCTTAGCCAAAGCCAAGTTGCTTTATCTCTTACACTCTCTGTATTCCTCATGAACAGTCCGTGCAATACTTTTTCCACATACTAACTCTTCCTTTGCTCCTTCACTTCCCCCTCGAGGTACCTAGGAGAAATCTGCGGTGATGTGCTCATCCATTAGATTAATTAAAGTATTTTACATAATAAAAGAACGTAATTTTGTAGTAAATATATGTATTTCTGAAAGCATTTATCTGATCTTGTTGCTTTTTTGTCGGGTGATCACCATAACATTCAAATCCCGTTTACACTGTTGATATTTTGTGTACGGCACGGCTAAAATTTTGGCACGAGTGCCGCTATTTTTGGGCACGGCAAGGGTGATTTTCACAGTCTGAACGGCGCGGACTTCTTGAAAATTTAGCCGTGCCGAGACGTACGTATTCAGAGCTGCTCGGCACGGCTAATTACCAGTGCAGCGCCGGAAATGTTACAGCGTAAACGGAGCTTAAGTCTCCAAGTAGAGACAGAGGTCGCCATTAAAGGAGATCCCTAAGTCGTACTCACCCGTCAAAGTTCGAAAATCTAAAACAAAAATGTTGCGGCATTCGGATACATTCTGGAGTATCTTGCGTTGGCAGACCAGGCCATCATAATCAGGCCCGCCCAGAGGGGGGCAACTGGGGCAGTTTGCCCCGGGCCCAAACCTCAAAAGGGGCATCAGGTCCCAAGTGCAAGAGGGATCCCCTTTGGCTCCCACAGCATACTGATAAATTCATTTCCTTTATGTTTCAAATGAAAATCAAATAACTGGATAAGGTTCCCTACTTTTATCGAATCGACGCTGTTTATTTATTCATTGAACGCTGGGCCCTTAGACTGAGCCAGGGCAGGACACGCATGTCTTCTCCCGAATAGTTCACTTTAGCCTCTCCGGTGAAGGACCGGATGAAAGTGTTATTGTCAAGCGCAATATCGACCAAAATATTATTTTCAAGGGGGGGGCCCCAAATTTCTAATTTGCCTTGGCCCCCACCCAGGCCCTGGGCGGGCCTGATTATAATATCCTTCAACAAAAGATAAAAAACGCGTTTGCTGCAAAAGGAGTTGTTTTGTGAGTTTTCAGGATTTATTTAGTATTAAGTGACCATCAGCATAAGCCACGGTGTCTACTTGGATAAAGCACGCTCCCTGAGTAATCAGTGGTTAGGCCGTAAACATTTTGCAATTTTAGCCGGTATGTTTATGTATGATTAAGGCCAATAAAAGACTACAAGAATCGTAAAACGATTCGTTTTAGTTGCCACACAACGCGAAGCTAAGGTTTTGTTGGGATAAAGTCGAACTAAAATGTGAAATTGTGGCAAACATTTTGCCGTTGTTTGTCAGTAGTCTGCAGCAATACCAAACATTTCTCACTTATCGTCACTCATAATACCAACCGTTTGTTGGTCAACAGTTTGATTTTAGACTGCAGCTCAAATTTTAGAGGGATTCATTTTCTAACGGTAAAGAGTAAAATCCCGAAATCCTAGGGCAAATTGTTTCTGATTTATGAATACAAACATTTATAATTCTGAATTTATTGGCTGCATAAACTTACAAGGTGTCAGAAAAGTTTTAAATGAGCTGATACAACAATTTCATGAGGTCTGTATAATCCGATTTAAAGCTAAACTACTTATGTTTACAGAGATTATACTTTATTTCCCAGCTATCCCACAATAAATCAAAATTCAGACGTAATTCAATTGATGCTTTAGGCGTTGCTATCACCAAGGACACAAGAAGCACGCGGCAGGAACCATTAAGGCCAAAGTGAAATGTTTTGCAGGAACTACAAACAGAACAACAAAGACATTGAAGACCATACCAATACTCACTCCATATTGCATGCATTTTTGCTTCCATGGATTATAATCCGTTGGGGAAAAAGCTGTTTCCACGTTATCGAGTTTGATTGCTTTAATCTCATAGTCACAGAAGTGGAGACTCGAGTAAGTCTAATAGGGACAGCAGTAAAAATTAAGAAATACACTGTTAACTAATACATGGCATGCTTTATTGCCAGCAACTTCCGTCTGGTTTCTTAAGAAACAAGTGGAAAGTATACTACGGGACAAGACCAATCTTGAATAAGAACAAGAACAAGAACAAGACCTATCTTGAATAGATGATATTCATCTATTCAAGGTGTGCGAAAGGGTTAGAAATATCCCTTCCCAAACAAGCCTTCGTTCCTATTGTTATTTAGTTATAAATCGTATGCGAACGGTCGTCATCATGAGAAAAAGAACCTCTGCTGACACCACCTTTCTTCGGACACTTTTTAAGCAGAACGCGCGGTCCAGGCATATTATAGAGGTCAGTGGGAGCAACTAATGGCATTTCCAAAAGCATTCCCATGGCCATAAGTTTTGTGAAAAACTAGTCATGAGGAGGGGAGTCGCGGGTGAGTCATCCTTTACCGTTGGAAACGCAAGAAAAATGGATCTTTTATCAGAGATCTACAAGGGCGACAATCGCTTCCTAAAGTGGGGGGGACGGAGCCGGCCAAGTGATGTGGAAGCATTCCCTCTGAAAGTTGGGGGTTTTTTTTAATTAAATCTAATGTTTATGAAATGCCTTTTCCGGCATTCTGAGATTGTTTCTTTGGAACAACATTCAAACCTCATTTTTCAATCAAAACGAAGCCATGCATTTCCTCCAAACAGCAATAAAAACGTTATAGTATGACTAAACAAAGTATTTCTGATTGTTTACAAAATGGCGTCCAAAGAAGAACGATCGGACTGCAAAACAAATTTGGCAAATTTTCATAATTTGTCATGTATTCGAACCAACAATACCTAGGCAAGAATTGGGGCTGAAAAAGGTTATATCGGAAAATCGTAAAGGTAAACATGGAACCATATGTAACTGTTCAATGTCTGTCAATATTTCAGACAAGTGGTCTACATGAGTGTAAAATGTGTTAATTACTGTGTATCCTGTTTGTGTGATCTTTATCTTAACTTAATTACTCGGAGGAAATTAAAAATATAAAAATAGTAACATAACAAAGATAAAAACAGAGTTTGTAAAAAGAATAAAGTTAGATTTGCACTGGATCTCAGAGTGTACGCGTTTCCATTCGATCGGCACGTAACAAATTTGGTGGCAGCTGTGGGATCTGTTGAATCCCCAACCATGGCGACAGCAATTTTGCCTGGTAAATTTGAGCACGGAGACATAGTAACTTGGCTTCGCGAATTCGACGCTTGTGCAGAGGCAAATGGATGGAACGCGGATGCCAAAATCAAGAAGTTACCCGCTTTTCTTCGGGGACAAGCAGCGAGCCATTTTTACGCATTTGACGATGCAAGCCGTGAGTCCTACGCCAACGCAGTCAAAGCTCTGAAAGAGGCAATGTGCCCACCGGCCAATAAAGAAATTTACTACGCCGAGTTTGAGACGAGATTGTTAAAACCAAGCGAGGACCCATCCGTTTATAAATGGGAGTTAGAGCAGATCCTGTTAAAAGCAGATCCTGATGTTGACGAAAGCGCAAAAACAGCACTCCTGACGAGACAGTTCATGAAAGGGTTGCCAAAGAACATAAAGATAAAACTGTTGGAAAGCGACCCTGCCCCAGATCTGCCGAAGATGGTTTCCTTCGTCAAGCGGTATCGAGCCATTCAAGACTTCACAGACCAGAACCATGAGACGCTTACTGCGAATGTAACAAGTAGAGGAGGTGAAGAAATGGCTACCTTAATTGCGATGGTTTCTGATCTTGCCAGAAAACAAAACAGCATGGAAGAGAAGTTATCGGCAAGCGACCGGAACAATCCTAGAGGGACGGAACAGCCAAGCACAAAACGAGAGAAAAGAACCTGTTTTGTTTGCAACAAGCAGGGCCATATTGCCAGAGACTGCTGGTTCAAAGACCAAAGACAGTCAACCGACTCCAGAACCAACGCTAACAGATGCCACATATGCCAGGGGTACGGACACTTCGCCAAAGATTGTGCGAACCGTAAACTCCCAAAGGGCGACTCGGTAAGTGGGATCGCAGGTCGTCCTTGGGTAAGTGCTAATGATCGTAGTAAGAGTAACGAAGATTTTTCTGTACCTACACAACCTTTTGTTAAGTGTTTTATTAATGGCGTCGAGGTGCATGCACTTATTGATACAGGCTCAATGAGAACATTCATTAGCGATAAAATTCATTCTATTATTGATTTTGATAATCACCTAATGGATACTACCGTGGCAGAACGGTGTCTCTCAATCACAGGGAGTAGTTTAAGTATTCTTGGTCAACTAATGGTAAATGTAAAGCTTCCTAAAAGTAAGGTAACGTACAACGGACGTTTTCTGGTTAGCAACAACATCAGTTATGACTGCGTGTTAGGGTGGGACTTCCTTAGAGAAAATAGGTTAAGTTTAAAGGGCAATTTTGATAAGGGGTGTAGCTCCTATTACTTAACAGGGCTCCATGGGAGGACCAACGTGAGCTTTTTCCCTTCGACCAAA
Organism: Heliopora coerulea; assembly: GCA_030142905.1. Classification (NCBI taxonomy): domain Eukaryota; kingdom Metazoa; phylum Cnidaria; class Anthozoa; order Scleralcyonacea; family Helioporidae; genus Heliopora; species Heliopora coerulea. The sequence goes on along the minus strand of JASJOG010000150.1, from coordinate 488,165 downwards.
GGTGGAACGGTTTTGGGAGTAACTGAGGCAAGTAGTGCTGATCCTTTTCAGACCCCTGAAGCTCCTGAGACGTGCGAGGGGGATTCAACCGTTCTCGTCCAGTCGCGTATGAAGGCTGATGTTGTGGTCGTTTTAGACCAAAATGTAGTGGTGCCAGCTCGTACTGAAATGATCGTGGAAGGGAGGTTAATGAAGTCGGCAAGGACTGAAGTAGGTATGATAGCACCCCTAGGTAATAAAGATGTAGGGGAGGGAACGCACGTGGCTCACACCGTTGTCTGTCCAAACGGTAGAAATGTTTTAATTAGAGTTATGAACGCTTTGAGTAAACCAGCAGAGCTAAGGTTTGGTACTAAAATTGCTACATTTAGCCCACTAGTTGAATCTCATAGTAAAGTCGCTGAGGCATGCTGCGGAATTAAAATCGATGATTCGAAGTGTAATAAGGCCAGATTCGAAAAGGTTATAAACCCTGAGCTAGATCGCCTTGCGAAAGATAGTATTTTTGACGTTTTATCCGAATTTAGCGATGTCTTTGAAGAAGAATTAGGCCATACAAACGTGGTAATGCACACCATTGATACCGGAAATTCCGCTCCAATTAAACAACGGCCGCGACGTTTGCCTTACGCCTATCGAGAAGAAGCCGACAGGCAGATTAAGGAAATGTTAGAGCAAGGAATTATTCGACCTAGCACGAGTCCCTGGTCAAGTCCAATTGTCTTAGTAAGAAAACGTTCAGGCGAACTTCGGTTTTGTGTAGACTATCGCAAATTAAACCAGGTGACGCTTAATGATGCGCACCCGATCCCAAACATCACGGATATTCTTGATTCGCTAGGGGATGCCACATATTTTTCAACTTTAGATCTGCGGAGCGGATACTGGCAAATATCTGTTGACCCCAACGATCAATCGAAAACCGCTTTCGCCACCAGTTCCGGTCTTTTTGAGTTTAACCGTATGAGTTTCGGCTTAAAAACAGCGCCTGCCACTTTTCAACGGGCCATGGAAATCATCTTGGCAGGGTTAACGTTCGAAATATGCTTATGTTATCTTGATGATGTTATTTGTTTTGGACGTACTCTTCGCGAGCATAACGAACGCTTAAAAATAGTATTGGATAGGTTTCGGCAACATAATTTGCGAGTTAAATTGGAGAAGTGTCGATTTGCGGAAACGAAAGTGTCTTTTCTCGGCCATGTGGTCTCGAAACAGGGAGTGATGCCAGACCCAAGTAAGGTCAAAGCGGTACAGGAAATTGCACCCCCGACGTGTCTAAAAGAACTGCGGAGTTTTCTAGGGCTAGCTAGCTATTATCGGCGCTTTATTCCTAACTTTGCAACTATCGCTGCTCCGTTGACAAAACTTACAACAAAAGCTGAATCGCAGAAACCTTTCTACTGGTCAAACGAATGTGAGATTTCTTTTGTGCACCTTAAACGTCAGCTCTGTTCCGCACCATTATTAGCCTATCCAAAATTCGACCGAGAGTTTACGTTATATACCGATGCGTCAGATGTTGGCCTCGGCGTAATTTTGTCTCAACGCGATGACAACGACGTGGAACGAGTCGTAGCTTACGGTTCTCGCAGCCTTACACCTCGAGAACGTAACTATGCTACCACCGAAAAGGAAGCTCTCGCAATTCACTACGGGACACAGCATTTTCGTCTTTACCTTTTAGGCCGCAAATTTGTCATTGTCACTGATCACAGTGCACTTCGTTGGCTAAATAGTATAGAGCCAAAAGGACGGGTAGCGCGGTGGTTAATGGATTTGCAGGAATTTGAGTTTTCGGTTCAACATAGACCTGGGAAATCACACTGCAATGCCGACGCCTTATCTCGCTTAGTGAACGAAAGCAGCGACCGCGTTGCGGAATGTTCAACCTCCCGTTTGGTTACATCAACACAATACACTTCATCTGATTCAATGCTTAACCCTAAAGCGCCCCCCTTTCAACCCTCTGCGTGTAAGGAAGTATGTTCCTCTTACCATACCAGTGCAGTCACGATCAATCAGATAATTAATTTGCATGAAGCGCAACGCCAAGATGCGTGTATTTCTAAGGTCATTGAGCTCAAACTTCGAAAGAAGCCAAGACCTGACTTTAACGACTGGAAAGATGACCCCATATTACGAAATTTTTGGTATAATTATGACCGATTATTTATGCATGAGGACCTTTTAGTAAGATCTCGTCAGAAACACTCCGCTCATCCTAATCACGCTGTCGTTGTTCCGCAATCCGTTGTGCCAACAATCCTTCAAGGCATGCATGATAGTCCTTCTTGTGGTCACCTAGGGTCAGTGAGAACGGAAGAAAGAATTCGCGAACGATTTTATTGGCCAAATTTGCGCGCATCAGTTCAGTCTCATGTACGACACTGCCTCTCTTGCCAACGGCGTAAATCGCCGCCAATCCCAGACAAAGCGCCCATGCAAACTATAGATGTCGGTGAACCTTTTACGTTTTGGGCATTAGATTACATGGGACCTGTGTCGGAGACCACCAAAGGAAACAAGTATATACTTGTGGTCATGGACCACTTTACCAAGTGGTGTGAAGCATTTCCAACGAAAGATCAGAAGGCTTCTACGGTAGCTAATATTTTAGTGTCCAAAGTGTTTTCGCGCTTCGGACCCCCAGCTGTGCTGCATTCGGATCAAGGTTCAAACTTCGAAAGCACACTCATGCACGAAATTTGCAACATAATGGGAATAACAAAGACGCGCACGACAGCCTACCATCCCAGTGGTGATGGCCAGGTCGAACGGCAGAATCGCACACTGCAAGATATGCTCGCCAATTATGTATCCACTAGAGCAGACGATTGGGATGTATGGTTAGACCCCGTTGTATATGCATACAACACTAGTAAACACGAATCTACCGGGTTTAGCCCATACGAATTAGTCTTTGGTAAGCTCCCTCGCATGCCTTTGGAATTGGAATTTGGTGTGACAGTCGGAAACCTTAGTACCCAAACAGAGTATGCACAAACAGTTAGAACAGTTCTTCAAAATATCAGACATATCACTAAAGAACGGTTAAGACAGGTGAGTTTGGCTAGACGTGTTCAGCACCAAAATCCGAAATGGAAACCTTATGTTACGGGGCAAACAGTTTGGGTGAGACGCCCTAAGAAATGGAAGCTCGGTAGGAAGTGGATAGGGCCGTATAAGGTGTTGAGTAGACTAGGAGTGACATACCGTGTGCGGTCGAAGGAAGGAAGAGAGATGGTAGTTCATCACGACAATCTTAAGTTGTGTTACATACCGTTGGATAAGGGGCGAATTGTGTCTCCCGGACATGAATCGGGAGAGTTTACGGTGGTCCACGACTTGCCTCAACACCCCAATGCTCGACCATTTCCCTGTAGGCCTAGAGGTGAAGCCCCCCTAAGGCCACGTTATCAACTCCGGCAAAATATACGTCCTCCAGTACGTTATCCTGATGACATTCGTTACTGATTCACTTAGTTGTCGCTAGGAAAACATAAGATGTGCTTTTGTAATATTCTCTTAGGTTTGTGGCTGAATATCAAATACGCTTTTGTAAAAATTTTTAGTTTTCGGGACGAAAACTTAAGTGGGGGGAGTGTGTAACTGTTCAATGTCTGTCAATATTTCAGACAAGTGGTCTACATGAGTGTAAAATGTGTTAATTACTGTGTATCCTGTTTGTGTGATCTTTATCTTAACTTAATTACTCGGAGGAAATTAAAAATATAAAAATAGTAACATAACAAAGATAAAAACAGAGTTTGTAAAAAGAATAAAGTTAGATTTGCACTGGATCTCAGAGTGTACGCGTTTCCATTCGATCGGCACGTAACACATAAGCGCCAAGGGAACAGAAATTAGCCTTCAGTTGTCATGAACTTTCCAAAAAGTGGGGGGAAGATAATTATATATGCATCCCCCTCTGTCCAAAAAGTGGGGGGTATGTCCCCCGATCCCCCCCAGGATTTATGTCCTTGGAGCTCTACTGTTACTCCTGTTAAAAGCATTTGTGATAGGATTCATTTAAAGTATTCATGGAAAACGCTAAGACAATTCCCATTCTCTTGACAAAAGAAATTTTTTATAATACGCGACATAGTAAAGCAGATATATATAATTTGGAAAAAGTGAGAACTTGGAGATATCTTGAATAGATGAACTTTCATTAACCTAGCTCTATCCTCAGAAATACGATTTCTGATCCTCAGACAGGGATCTAACCCGCAACTTTCTGATAACCGGAGAGACACTCACCGACACACCCATTAAGCTACCAAAACTCGGATAGTGAGCTAAGGTGCAAGTTCAACGTATGTACGACCTAATCGGAAGCCACTATTATATTAATAATATAATGAGATATATGTTTTGGAAAATGTGGGAGCTTGGAGATATGTTGAATGATAGGAGAAAGTTCATCAAACTCTATCCTTAGAAAATGATTTCTGAGCCCCAGATGGAGATATCTCCAAGCTCCCACATTTTCCAAAAATTTACCTTTGGTAGTGGATTTCTACGCAGGGTTGTCGCGAGTAGGTAAAATTATCAACTGTATATAGCCAGTTCTACAGACCTCGGATAATATGAGAAAAGTGTTTGGTAAAAAACCAATGATGGCTTTTAGAAAAGCAAGAAATTTCAAGGATTCTTGAGAAAAATCTGAGATTAAACATGCGGATAATTCGAATAGAGGCATGAAGAGATGTCGGAATTCTAGATTTGTAGACACTAAAGGAGTTGTTTCTCTTATTGTTCGTAAAACATATTTTAAAGCTTACATGGTATCACAATACCGACATTCAGGCAGTGGTTCATTAATCGCAAGAGCAGCTCGACTAGATACGGTGAGTGTCAGGGGGAGTCCTAGTGGAGCATTTTATGCAGAAATTTTTGGTGACGAACGCGAGGGAATGGATAGTATGATGGCGAAAGTTATCGGTAAGATAAAGAACATGTTTAAATAATAAGAACCACCTAAGAAAAAGGCCTTTTGGGGTGACAAATGTAACTAATTTATCGCTTGAGGATTGAACCTCAGGAACTTTGTTACATTTCAATTTTCAATTAGTAATCAAAGGATTTTGCTCATTAACATTAGATTCAGCACATGAAAAGTTCGACGTTTGAACTAGGCCAAAGGTACACTGTAAATTTGTGATTCTTGACAAATGTGTTGTGCCCCAAAACGTTAATTAAACTTTTAAAATTATATCCTTGATAATAAATATATAAACATACATACATACATACATACATACATATACGTAATATTTAAAAGCTGAGTTGGGGGTTTTATCGGCTATAAAACACGAAGGCCGAACCAATGTCTGTGATAAAGAACCGATTTATTATGACGTGTTAAAAGCCAAAATGGTCAGGGAACGGTCGAAACTTAGGATAGCAAATTCTGATCTTTCGGGGGAAGATCCATCGTCCAAGATGTATCATACTAACAGAAACTGGTTAAACATTAATTTCGTTTGAATTTTACTCGTGAACTTTTGAGTTATAACTATCCATTCATCCCATCCCACCCCCATCGCATAACTTAGAGCAGTGGTTCTCAATTTTTTGCTTCCCAGGGACCCCTTCACTGATTTTAAAAATTTCAGTGGACCCCCTCCCCAGCTGAAACTGCAGCTTCGCCGGTTTCATTGCTTCGTTGCTTAAAATCTCTCCTCAAAAGATGCATTCAGGTTTGCTTTGCTCAGTTCGGCATGGAATAAAACCAAATTTTAAGTGCTCAACATTGTATCCTCGTAGTTTAATCTTTCCAGTGGCAGATCGTTTCGAACTCATGATTAATTTTATGGACAGATAAACGCTGGAGAACTTTTCCCGTACGAACAAAGCTCGGGGTGAACAGGCAAAGCATGGCTGCATGTAACATGAGATGAAGGTGTGACCTGTTAAAACCTCAAAATTACGAGTTCTTATGTTACACTTACACCCTTCGCAATTTGCGATATTGACTGGTAGTTTGCAATAAAATATAGTTGAACCAATATTGCACGTAGTCATTTGCCCAAAAATATAGTTACCTTCTGCAGACCCCGTCCCTTTTGCGCGGACACCCGGCGGACCCCTTAGTCTCGGCGGACCACCAAAAATTGTTTGCTGACCCCAGGTTCGGAACCACTGATTTAGAGTAGCGGTGCCCTAGGCCTTGTATGCTGAAATCTCCTTATTGATAATAAAATATATGAATTAAGATGGCAGTTTACGATATCTTCAGCACATGCAACTTTACAGTCGGTTGCACCTGAGGATGGACTCTATCAATCAAAACTGCAATAAAATGTTCAACGGATGCATGCAAAGTGTAAGAGAATCGCAATTGTGTCAGTGACATGATCCATTTTCTGCTTGCTATTATCGTCGAACCGTGAATTGTCGAATTTGAAACGTACCACGGTCTTACAAGTTAATATTATTTACCTGAATTTCTTGACAATGACAAATACTGAGTACAAACATGTTTACTTGTAGTCTCCTTGTATCCAGGTTTCTTATCCAATCCTGAACCTAGTTTAAAACAACATTGCAACATATTGCTATAAAGTAGTATGAAAAATTAGTATACTAGCAATTAGAGAATTCTCAATTTTCTAATTGACGTACAATTGTACGTCAATGAAGCACGCCTGACCCGAGGGGTAGGGCCAGCCAGGCCACTGAGCAAGAATCCATTTTTTTATCCAATGAATTTTGCTATAGCACATTTGGTGTTATATCTGGAGATCTTAAAGTGTCTCAATGATTCGTCACCTGACCTTAGATGGCTGCCACCCTAAAGTCGGAAATGGCTTTGAGGATCTGGTTGGCTTCGATCCTAAATGTACTTGGCTTAAATTTCCAATTTCTTGGGGTTGTTCTGATTTTTAAAGCTTCCTTACCCTGAGGGAGAAATGAAGGTTTAAGAATGGCAAATTGCCTATTTCGTCCACTCCTTGCTCATGCTTTTAAAAATGTAAAGATTTCATGTTATGGCGTCACTATGTCTTACTTTGTACATATAAGAATTAATTAAGAAATCTTTTAGAATTCATGAAGAAAATACAAAAGAAAATCATAACCGTGTCGGGTCTTTATATGTGATAAAGACACGTGGGACTTTATATGTGAAGAAGAAGTTCATTTTTTTCGGCTTACAGAAGATACATTTCCAAACTTTCTTCGCAAATTAGAGTATTAGGAGGTTTATTTTAGAAAACATCTAAAAACTTGCAGTACGTGCTTTATCGGATCTAAGACACTCGGCTATCGCCTCGTGTTTTAAATCCCGATAAAGCACTCCTGCTTAAATATATATATATATATACATATATATTCTTAATACGCCCGTTCTCAAGCTGTTCTCTCAGAAAAACTTTCTGAGTCCCTGACGGGAATCGAACCCGTAACCTTCTGATCGCCGGTGAGAGATGCTCTAACCATTGAGCTACAAAGACTCAGATGGTGAGCTAAGGTTAAATTTGTGTACTGGTTCGTATTTAACCTTTTGATTAAAACTTATATGAAGTAACCAAGTTTGTCTTGTCTAACTATCCCGCTCTACTTCAATATTGAGTACTCTATTCATATGTTTTCAAACCTGCTACTTATCTATCTATCTATCTATCTATCTATCTATCTATCTATCTATCTATCTATCTATCTATCTATCTATCTATATCTATATGTATATATATATATGTGTGTGTGTGTGTATATGTACGTGTATATGTATAGGTATAGGTATTGATTGTTACACGACCTATACTGCATACGTTCTTAACACAATATGCTTACATGTCCAGGAAAGAAAACTTAAGAAATGTCAACAAAACCTTTCTAAATAAAGCTATTTTTTACTATCTATTCAATGTTATGGCAATTGATTGTTGGATTAAATAACCAACACCAAAGTTAACTATTGAAAGCACATCTTGATTTTTCTGGCCTTCAGTGAAGCAAACTCGTTTATGACATAGTCAAAATCGATAGAATTAGCCAGTTCACGTTTGATGGAAAGAATGACTAGGTTGCTTGTCCTAGACTGCGTCATTGTGGACCTGAGATAAGTTTTGATAAACTTTAACTTGGAAAAGCTTCTCTCACATGTTGCTACGCTCACAGGTATGGACGTACCGAAGCACCTGCGACATCTGATCAACGTGTGACTGATCTAGCGCACCATCAAAAGTGATCGAGTAGTACTTTCCTGCTTTGACTTCACTAATGATTGTTGATCTGACGTGACGACCCAGAAGCTGGATGAATTCATTTCGGATGCCTGGTGAAAGGTAAAAGACGGTAGGATGGGGAGTTGACTGAATCCTTGTAAGATGCTCGCTCAGCACAGGATCGTATTTTCCAAGCAATTTCATTAGTGCGAGAAAGTTTCCAGGATTTTTGGTAGCGTCGGATGAGAGATTCTCTCTGTGTCCGCGAAAAGAGAGATTTTGCTGGGAGAGAAAAGGATACCATCGAGAATGCATTTGAGTATGTTGTATCAGGTTTCTTTGTTCTGCTCTGTCTGCCGTTGTATGTCGGGATCTATCGTGGCTTCTTTTTCTAAACGCATGCACATCTCTTTCCACTTCATTGATGCTTCCTCGTGGCTGTGACTTTGTTCGTGTTCAGAGAAACGGGGATTCAACTTTCTCCAGTTCTTAAACCCCTCTCTCCTGCCAAATAAGCTGATGTCTGAACCAAAGAGTCCACAACAGAAGCAGTGGATGGAGTCTAAGGAAGGCGAGTAGACCAACCAATGGCGCAACAGCTTGTCACCATTTTCTAGCCTCTTGAAAAACCATTCTTATGACATACTTCGTTTTTCGTCGTTGCTTGGGAATGGTCCACTTCGGTTTTGGAGGCCAAATGGGCCTTTTATGACAATCTCCGTTTTCAAACGATCTGGAACAGGATGTGGCCATGCCGCTATATCGCAAAAGATATCCGTGTCATACAAACGTGGTTCGCGTTGTGTGTCACTGTCATCTGTTTGAAGGATCTCATCATCTGTTGGGTCATCGTTCTGCTGATGGACGTCATGTTGTGGGTTGAGGTGAAGTTCAGGTTGGTGTTCAAGGTGCGCTTCAGATTGGGTTTCTGGCTGGCATTCAGATTGAGCTTCGGGCGGAACATTTTGCCAAACTTCTTTCTCGCTTTCAAGTTCAATCTCACTTCTTTCAGACTGGGGTTGGGACTCGGCTTCAGGTACGAATTCAACCAATTCTTTTGTCAGTTTCTATATCACCCGGGTCTTCTTGTGTATCATCTTGAACTACTTGATTAAGTTGAAGAAATCTTTGAAGCACCATGGCACCCTGCTGGTCCTCTCGTTCTCGATCTTGGCGCAAACACTTATACGCGGCCCAACTAAGTCTCTGCCTAGGGCGTTTAGAACATGGCTACTTGCGTTCTTTTCGGTTATTCGCCTAGGTGATTCACATCGCTTTGACAGAGTTTGACTATACTATCTCACTATGACCACAGTCAAGAGTTTTGTCAGTAATAAAGCAGTCTGTATCTCTTGACAGTCTTTGTCATGCTGTTTTCAACTTAACGGCTTTTGATTGTGGCTACTGATTTTCCGGGCGGAAAACGTAGACGTAATATAAAAATGAGAGCCCAGCTCATGATTTTTATGTGGAGAGGCATAATGACAGAAATAAAACACAAAGTATTTAAAACGTTAGTAACGCAACGAAACGTTGGTAAAGTTGTTTTAAACACTTTGTTTTATTTCTGTCATTATGCCTCTCCACATAAAAATCATGAGCTGGGCTTTTGATTGGCTGCCCAATAAATTCACACGCGTGTCAAATTTCGATTTTAATATCAAATGATACTACAATACTTGTAGTCGTAATCAATTCATAACATTGTCATGAGTCATCATTAACTTTGAATCACGCCCATGGTTTAAATTCTGTTATATTATTTACGTCTTTTAAGAGCTATTAGGCAAAAGCTAAACGCCAAAATCGGAAAATTATTATTATGGTTGTAACTTGTAAACAGGAAGCTCCATTGCGATTCAAATATGAAACCTAAAGTGCCGCCCGCCAAAAATTGCTGCCTGGGGCAACCGCTCCCTTCGCTCCCCCTCGCTACCCCACTGATTATAACAGCGTCCAATGTTTGGCTTTGTTGAAATAATATTAGATCCATTAACATTGTATGTGCTTCAGAATAGGTTTAATAGAGATTTAATTAATAATGTATAAGAAACGTTCGCAGCATTCTTGAAGATAACAAGAAGATGGTCGAAAGGATTTTAATCTTCAGAGTCACCAATGTTTGGTATCTAATTAAAAACTCCGTCGAAATTACTCTTTACTTATTGGTTGGAAACTTTGTCCGCGCAACTTTTCCTTGTGCTCCGTCAAGTAAAACATTGGTTGCTTTCAAGCAAGCAAAAGGTTTCTGAGAAAATGCTCATACGTTCGTCTTTCCTAGCATCTATTTCATGGATTTCATAAATCGGAAACAGCATATGCTCAATAGGTTCGTTTATGCAAGAGAAAATAAGCCGCGGTTAACATTACTCTGGACTAAAATAAGCCGCGAATACAAGTGTAAATAGCTTACGATGGAGTCGCTCGTGGGTAACGTAAGTCGCAGCTAATTTTAGACAACAAAATTTCTAGTATAAATGCGCTTTCTCGCGGCTTACTTTAGCCTATGCTTATATTAGCTGTGTTTATTTACTCTTGGATTAACGATTCTAAAGTCTTCCAGTTTTAGCATTCCGTAAAGAAGTTAACCGAGATAACCAGGTCATAAAATAAAACATATTCCGAAGAATAAAGTCATCTTGAGAACTCAAGATATGAGTCAATGCAAGATAAAACTATAGTTGGAACTGTGATATTTCGACTTTATTCCAAAGTCATCTTCAGACAGAATGATAATTACAATAAAATGCCAGTGTCTATATACAGGTGTGATGACATCATCGAGACGGAATTAGAAAACACTACCGATAATCCCTAATTTACATGCTGAGATGTTGAGATGCTAATGCTAATTAGAAGTTCTCACCACCATTAATAAAGCGGTTGGGCGTGAATAGAACTAATGGGCTAACTGATAACAAATGGCCATAATATCTAATTAAAAAGGTTGAGTTCTTTGCTAGCTTTGAGCCCAGAATTAAGCTCAGGTTTATTGAACTTAATGTGGAGTGCCTCAATTATTAGAAGTTTATTGGTGTTAGTAGACTTACTCGTATAAAGAATTTTATAGTTAAAATAACCAGGTCATTTTTCCTTGCTATACTGGCTTGAAACCTTTCCGGAAATTCCTCACGAATATGTGGCACCAGCAAACAATCGGGTGCAAGTGACGCTGGCAAGGGCGCAACGAGAGAGTAGTCGGGCAGGGCAGTCGCCTCCTCCCACCTCTTTTGAGGCAGTGTGAAGGATTTTTTTCTATATCAACCGTCAGTCTTCATGTCCTGAGTAACCCAGAAGTTGCTTCTACTCTTTTTGCTGCCTTTGACGTCGGATGTTGTTACCATAAACTAAACATATATTTAACATAGTTTACTATATCTGTTGTTATTGTTGGGAGAAGGGGGGTTCTCGATCAAAAACGACCCCCCTTTTCAATTTTCTGGTAGCGCCCTTGGACGGCAGCCTCACTGGAAATCCTCTGTCTCGTTGATATGAAGAACTCGTACGAAAAACAAATGAAATGTAGCCTTAATTTTTTTTTTTTCTCTAAATCCAATCACTTGTTGCTTACAATACATTTTGCCACTAGGCAAGGTCTGGCCAGCTGTATCTTTCTTAAAGTCATCGTTGACTATGAAATTTTAAGGGTTAATTTGAAAATAATTGAAAAATAGTAGTTCAGACACTTAATAAAATTCCCTAACCGCTTTTCAATACTATGTTTTTGCCGACAAGGCAACTTTATGGTTATTTAAAAACCTGAGTTGAAACGGCCAAAACGATCGATTTCAAATATTCTAGTCAAAAAAAACCCCAAGTATATCAACCACCACAACGTAGCGATTTTATCCTACTCGATTGTAGAAATATACATGATTTAAGGGGATTCAGCTTTTTCACCATTACGATATTAATTACCTGTGATCAAATTGTGCAAATTAAAATAATTTGTACGAAAATCAAGGACAGCATACCATATTTCTGAAGTTGAATATCCCTGACAAAAAAAAATAATAATAATAATAAAACCAAGCGCAAACAACTTTATAAAGAAAAGGAGCGGGCAGGGCTGATAATTAGAAAGTATTCATATAAAAATGACAATATCACTACGTGCAATCATTACACAGAGTTGGTGTTAATAGCATAGCAGTTATAAACATAGTTTGTGTGGACTTCGAATATATAGAAAGGCTGACTGACATTGAATCGTCTCTCGATTTTAAGGGAGACATTTCTATCGCAGTGAATGAACAAATCAAGACTTTAACATTTGAGAGACCAACAAGTAATTTAATATTGTGGCTATCAATTTTTCCGCAGCGGAAAGCACAATCGGAGAATAGAGAAATGAGCCCAACTGAAGATTTTTAAGCGTAAATTCATCATACGACACAACAACAGAACTTTTTAAAGTGAATTTACTTATGCATTATTGTGTCAGCCTAAACATGACAATACCAGACGAGTCGAGACAGGGCAGGGAGGCGTGGGGTGCTGATGCGAGGTGAGTTCACGTTAAGTGAGCAGGTCGGGGAGATGTTAAACAAGTTAAAGGTAAGGTGAAGTGAGGTGAGGTGAGGTAAGGTAAAGTAAGGTAATGTAAGATAAGGTGAGGTGAGGTAAGGTAAGGTAGGGTAAAGTAAGGTAAGGTAAAGTAAGGTAAGGTTAAATGAGGTGAGGTGAGATAAGGTAAAGTAAGGTAATGTAAAATAAGGTGAGGTGAGGTGAGGTGAGGTGAGGTGAGGTAAGGTGAGGTGAGGTGAGGTAAGGTAAAGTAAGGTAAGGTAAAGCAAGGAAATGTTAAGTGAAGTAAAACGATGTTACTTGTCGCTGAAAATTTAATTTTCAAATGTGAATAAACAAGTAAATGTAATCACACGTATAAACGAGCTAGGATCAGAAGTTGAACTGTGAATTTGAATCAACGTTGTAAATTGTTTGATTGTTAGAGTTTTGTCAGATGCTTAGCCATGGCCAACCATATTTCATGACAGGAATCAAAAATCTTCAGCGATTAAGTCAAAAACTTCATGAGAACATAACCCCCATGATCCTCATAATGCTTGGCCCGGATTTGGCTGGGACCAATTTTGGTCTTTAATGGGTTGCAATCGCTGGTTTGAAAGGAAAATTAAAAAGTAAATCTGTTAAGATAGCATGGAGGAACTGAACATCTCGCTGGAAATTGTCCTGATCAACGAGAATTTTGCACGTGGAACAAAACAATCAGAAAATTCCATTTAATTTTTTTGTCCCATTCCACCATAACTGAAGGTACTGAAAAGATTGCCCATCTCAATAGTTTTCCCTCTCCAGGCTATAAAACGTGGACAAATGATAGTGGTTCTTACATTGACAGCACACTTTCCTGCAGAAGTGGCATTGAAGGAAAAGGTAAGATCATCAATATAATGGTGCACCGGAGTTTCATGTCTGGCCTCAATTTTAGTTGGACTGGAAGAAACAAGCTTGAAAAATAAAAGCAAAACACATTATTCCTTTTATTTATAAAACTATGAAAGACAAAAATCAAAAGAAATTCAAAAGACAGGAAGGGTTAACATCTTGGTTATTTTTCATTCATTTTTATTGTCAAGTAATTTGGAATTAAAATTTGTAACTTTCTAAAATTGCTAAACTTTCTATAATTGAGTTTATGACACTATATTGTTTCTAATTACTTAAATTGTAGGTCGAAATAATTTTTGGAACCCAAAATCCTCTCCAGTAATAAAACTCAGACGCCGCAAATAAGCCAGAATAAACTTACTGTATACAGACATTTTTGACTACCATTCTTGCAATTTCCATCACCTGTCCAATTCATGATTTGGTTAATAATTGTTCTGTTAACTGTCAAGCAACTGACATTAAAACACCTAGAAGAATTCAAAATCATAATTTTTTGAGGCTTTTAACGTGATCCTGCCTTACATGATCTTCTATATTTTATTCTTACAAATCCCTTACAAAAATTTCTCATACAATCTCACATATGAAAATATTATTTCATATGTGAATTGTTCCAATTCCATATTTGAAATGAATATTTCATATGTGAAATTAATTTTCTTATGTAAATCTGCTACTTCATACGTGAAATACATGTTTCGAATACCAACACTTCACATGTGAAATTTTGAACCAGTTCGTTTCTTATGTGACTTGGGCATTTCATATGTGAAAACGTTCCTACTGTACATGTGGAATAAAAATTTCATATTTGAAAATGTTCCAATTCCATGTGTTTTTCACGTGTCGAACGACATATGAAATTTTCATTAGGGATGGGAGATTATTTCATTCAGAACTGGGCTGAGGCATTTCTTGACGTTTCGCCATGCATGGATTTAAACAGGAGTTGTTTAGAGTTCCTGACTAATCTTATTTTGTCCCTGGATATAGTGCAATAGAAAGTAGCAAAGTGAATACAGATATACAAAATGATACAAAGTAGCTATAGCAAATATTGTTATTAACAATATTTCGGTACAGAGCTCCAAGACGAATTCTTTATGCAGGTACCCCTGGCTCTTGGAGCTGAAACTTTGACAACCAAAAGTAGTACTTTTGTTGCCAAAGTTAACAATAAAAGTAAGCTCTTTTTCTCTTCCGTCCTATTGGTATCAATCCAAGATTTCACTCAAGTTGTTTTATGTGATTGTCCTTTAACGTTACTTTGCCCCTCGTGTTTTCGAAAAATTAACAAAAGATTGGACGAGGCTATTTCTCACTAGTCTACTGCCATGTTGTGATTTTGTTTATATAATTAATGAATGTTGGGGGTATCTACAGTATATATTACTCTGAAGGTAAAAACCTAAGTATCGCATCACAGATTACAAAGCAGACTTCATTATCAGACATCCGGCCGTAAACTGCCACAATTTCTTCATTTGCATGCTGTTACATGTATATAGTAAATATAATATTTAGGATATATTGCTTTCGTGCATGAATATTGCTTTCGTGTATTTCGTGCATGAGTAATTTGCTTTCGTGCACGAGTGAGGAAATAGTAAACCTCCAAACGCGACAAGATAACGTAACGGACATCCTGTGCTGGAACAAGCTTTCACGCACCGTTTAACATAAAGAAAATAGTCATAATCCTAACGTATAAAAGACAGAGCACAACTCAGCAGTGTATGCATTATTCATAAGGCGTTAGCCTGAATAACATCATTACGAACCGAAGTCTTGAAAAGAAGTTATCAAAACCAAGAACCAAACAAATCAACAGAACCGAAGAAACCAAGAAGTCAAAGACGTAAAAGAAATCAAAAGAACCAAAATTCAAGAGCGTACAGAGTGATCAGAGTTGTGCTCAGTCTCACAGCAGTTAATACATATTTCAAGGTTAGGAAGAATAAAGACGCTAATCTTTAAGTAATTCAAGTAAAGTAAAATAAATAGTTGAAAATATAGCTGGTTTTGTATTCTTTGTTGCGAGCAAATTGAACCCAAAAGCAGCCACATAATTCAATAGGGACCGGCTCGTAACAACGCGTTGCACTGCAAGTTGCAAGAAAAATTGCTATCTGTAATGCTCCCTAATAAGAGTTCAATTTCATTTGATTGTGAAGACTTGTAAAAAGTTAAGGTGGTCCTCCACACGAATTTTTAAAAAGCTTAGAATAGCCTGAAACAAATTATTTATACTTTGGTCACAGCGGCATTGATAAAGTGTGTGCAACAACATAGCTATTGAGCCATGTGTTGCCATGGTAACCAAGATACAGACCCCCCAAATGGTGATTTAATTTTAAGTTGTCTCTTTTTAAAAAGGACATCTTGCCAAAAAATGGCTAGAAAATCAAGTAAATCTTTTTTATGCATTCAGTAAAGGGAAATCTAGATGCTGAACCTAAAAATATTTTATTAATTTGTCTTTTTCACTAAAAACAAATGACAACATCTCTTTATCACCATGATGGGTGCTTCAAATTAGATTAATTCATCACCTGTTTATAGGATAGACAAAGTTTTAGGCTCAGGAACAAGGAAAGATACTTGTTATAAAAAATTCAAAATTTCAGGTCATTTCATTAAATACCTTTTGAGTTATCTTTTTTAAAAGACCTCCGGAAGGCCAAAAATGCTACTTTGAGAAAATTGACTTTAAAGATGTCATAGAACTTATATAACATACAAATCAGCAATTATACAAGTATAATAACTTTAGCAACCCTGGAAAAATGTTAGTAGTTAAAATGCACCAGATGCATATGTTTCTCCTTTAGTTTCTCCTTCTTTAGTTTGATCCAAGAAGGGTATTTTATAACAACAATGCTTTGCTAACGCCGTTGCTAAGACAAAAAATCTTACCTTGTCTCACTAAATCACTAAAAAATAGCACTTCAACTTAAAATTATTAATGTAACAATACATCAAACGAAAGCTAATGAACTAAGGAATTCAGATATGAGGGTTTAAAAAATTTGACTTTTTTTCGAATTTTTCCGAAAATTTGGTGTGGAGGACTACCTTAACATAATGTATTATTTCAGTCAGTTATCCCCTCACCTAGCACGCAAAGCGCATTGCAAGGGTACTAATCTCAAAACGTCTGGAATCCAAATTGTGATGTCTTGAAAAAATTTCTATATAAATATTAAAACAAACATATAAAAATATCAAAAGGAAATCGATAAAAATTTTGCTCTGAATATTTTTGTACTGTCGTTGTGATCATTTTCGTTCATTTTGAGTTGGCACTGTGGAAAGGGAAGTCACAAATTGAGTTTGTCCTTAGGCGTCAATAGGTTCACTACGCCATTGAACTAAACTCTCCATAGAAAGAGAAGAGTAGCAGGAAAGGGTGTGAAAAGAATAGTAACGTCAAAATACCAGCAACGAAACTTACAAAGAAAAAAAGCAAAAACAGCAGCAATCTTCATCAAAGCTCACAAAGAATAAAGTGAAGTCGAATGCGTCAAGTTTGACAGGAATGGATTAAATCAGTGCTTATTATATACTAAACATCTAACCAAACAAAAAAATACCATTGCCAGTGGTTTCAATCCGCCAAATCACTTCAATTTTCTAATTCTTGCACAGTTTTGTTAATCCCTCAATTTCTTTTTTTAGTTGCTGCTATGGGTACAGTCACCATAATCTCATTATTTTAGCTTGTTGGTTAAGTTACATATGTGGATGCCTGCTGTCTTGTTGACTTTGTTCAGGGGGTGAACCATGACACCTTTACATCTCCACATAAACGTCTGCCGTCTGCTAAGTTCTTTTTGATTATCAGGAGGTACATTTTACGGGCGTGTTCTGTCTCAGAGAAAAAATACTATTAAATCAAAATAAGATTTCGGCAAAAACCGACCCACCTTAAACTGTTGAAAGCATACTACTGCAACCGTGTTTATTGTTTTGTTTGGTTTATCAAACGTAAACAGGATAATGTACGACTAAATTCTGTCGGTGAAGTCAACAATTGTCAACCGTAGAACCTGGAAGATTAATATTTGTGTGTGAATATACTTAGTGTTTGTAGGTACACATGTCACATATATATATATATATATATATATATATATATATATATATAACTAACTACAGACGGACCGTTTCGGCCTACTATATGGCATATATATATATATATATATATATATATATATATATATATATGCCATGCTATTGGTTAACTATATATTACGTTAAGCTATACAATGACATGTTTGCTGACTTCAGTCATGAACTGGCCCCAAAAAGTGCAGCCGAAATTAGTCGACGTGGGAGATTTTGGACATCGTTTTCAGTCCCTTCCTTAAACCTTTAAATTTTAGTGGGATTTTAAGTTCTCTGTGTGGTATTCTGTCTTTTTCGTTGACACTATTTCAACAAACAACGTGCTAGACGTGGTATGATTAATGGCAAATTGTCGAAAACGTCACTCAAGGAATCGTCTTAAGAAAGCTACTTTACTTTTTTAACATAGTGACGTTCTCTGTTTTCTTCTGTCCCTGTATTTTACTCAGCTTTTTAAGAATTTAGGAGCATTCATCCTTAATGTTAAAATACTTTTCCCAGTTACGCATATTTTTGGACCTTCATTCAAAAAATCTAAAAAGTCATGTGAATATGATAATTAAGGGTTAAAGTTATCACCTGAGTCTGTTATCCGACTTACTGCCACGAGTTCAGTGGAAAGGAACGACAAATTATACACTACACAAAAAGACTCCCAGTGCCATATTGAATTTCGAGTTCGTTGTTAATGAATAATTTACTGTAAATCCCGACGACACACCAACAAAGAATGAGCTATTTGTTCAGTTTAAGTACACTGCATCAGGTTAACATTGCCGCTAAGGTTCAGTTTCAAAATGAAGACTTATCAAGAAAACATACAAGGCTTTCTGGATGACAACCTTCTAGTTATTTAAGCTATTATTTCATCGAAAGATACCTCAATATAATTATTGTAAACAGAGGTGGCTTTGATAGATATTAGGGACCTTGTTTTGTTTAATAGACGACGTCAATTAAACAAAAGAGTTCTTGATGTAAAACAAAGAGAATGAATAACTTTTATTCTCTGGAGCATTCTCAACGCCGTCGTCGTTCTGCATACAACGTCAGGCAGGCCATTTGCACGTCATGATATCTGCTCGCGGAGCGAAAAAAGCTTAAACTCAACTCGAGACTAGAGTCGTTTTAGAAGGACTGGAAAGTTAAGGAGTCATAAAACAAGCCACATGTATCAAGCACGGTGGTCAATAAACCGTGGTTTCTTCAAATGCCGATATTTTAATGGTCGCCGTAATTCAAGTTGACGTCTTAGATCTTAAGGTCCCCATTAAAATAGTACGTCTGTGCCTGTTGCCTTAGCACAATATGGTCTCTCATGGCTCAGTACAGCCAATCAGACTCACAAAATACATCAGTGAAATAAACCCAAACAACAAGTGCTCAAGTTTGTCGAGAGCTAAGGTTGTCCACCAACTTTAACTTTAGCCGCTCAAATGTGCTGGGGTATTGGGCGAACTTCAAATCCCCCTCACGACCTCTACGAGTAATAGCGGTGAAGGTTGAGTTCTCATAAAAGACATTGAGAACCCGCTCACATGAAGCCGACCGAGTAGTGAAGTAAAATCCTTCAGTTAGCTCTTTCTTCTTTGGCTGACGTGAAACCGACAGAAATTTATCAATGACGTGCGAACGTATGGCTGAAGTCTGTTCAAGTTGTCGACTGGACCTACTTGATATTAATGATAGGATGATCAATTAGAAATTGTTCAATCGGGCTTCATGCAGTCAGGAACTGACATTGGTGCATACTTAAAAGGGAAACATATTATGAACGTTTGTAAGCGATTACTTTGTAAGTAATAAAATTGGCGTAACAGTGCGCAGACATTTTCCGAGGCAAGGGCTTAACCCAATAAACAGGACACCCTTTTCATTTTTATGAAGATATATTCGTTATAAATAAAATGTAGATTAACAATCAATTCAAACGGACTCTTTAGGAGTAACAGGACAAAAATACAGGAGCTCCATTTCCTGTTGGACCCCAGTCCTACGTGTGCTTAGGATGAAAACAAAATTTATCAAGGAAATGCCATTTTGGCAGCATTATACGATGGCCCGGAATTAACCCTTTAACTCTTAAACTCCTGAATTTTGTTCCTTTTGTTCTATGTTCTCTCTTTGTTTTTCCTTTGCTCACTCACTGGTTCTTTTGTATTTTGCCGGGTCATTTTGACCCCTATTCGTACTTAAAGAGTTAAAGGGTCAGTTTTTCCAAAAGAAACTGCTAATTATGCCTTCTATTCAAAGTCCTTTTGAAAATCTACTGAAATTTGTTCATGCGTTCAATTTCCATACATTAAATAGTACAGATATGACATATCTGTACTATGTCTGATCACCCGTCAAAGGGTTAAAGGACATACTCGGCTGGTCGATCCCACTGAATGGTTTACCAACTTCATCTTCTATACTAAAGTTGCTGTGAAAATAGCTTGTGTGCATCAAGATGGCGGGATTATCTCGCTCATATTTGCACCATACAAAAGTTGAGAAAACAGGAACAGAACACAGATTTTTCTTACAAGTAGACTAGGTCTTCTAAGTAAATCTCCATGTTCCTGAAAATTGCTATGACTGCTCGATCTCAACTCAGTTTGACTCTCAATGCCTCAGACTCAGTGAGTCATGGTGATCGACTTGTAGGGACAAGACGTAAAGTATTTGAACAATTTAGTCTGCGGTCTCGACAGCAACCAAGAACAAGTTTCAGTTTTCTGAGATGAGCTGACTCTGCATGTCACCTCACTGGCTAATTTAAGCGGGGCTCTCTGCTATGTGTTATATCTAGCTCTCACAATCTTAACATCTGATCTTCCTCTCGGCAATCAGGTCTGTCCGTTATCACATGACGTGTGCTTATCTGCTATTTGGGAGGCTTGGCAAATGATCAGACTCCTTCTCCCACATAATCAGAAACTTTCTTTCCCTGGACCTAACAGTGCTCGTGTAGCTTGTCTCTTAGTGAGCTGGTCTGGTAACCTTGCTAGCTTGACTGCAATCAGCACCTTTGATTAAACTGTATCAAACAGTGAGCCTAACGACAAAATATTCCTGATGTGTACATAATTAGAATAAAAACATTCTACTCCGTTCTCTGTTTGCTATTTCTCTCCGAGACGGTCACTCAACACTAGATAATAAAACACGTTGACACTGTGTAACATGCTTACCAGTGGATTTTACATGATGCATGAAGTGGAATCGCCCTGCACCCATCCTGTGATAAGAAGAACAGGATTGATAAAATAATATGACCAGTTCTCATGACAAAAGTTTGTAAAAGTTAACGTGATATACAGTCTGGAAATTGTCTGCTATAGTTTTCAAACAACCAAAATACGACCCAGTGGCCAGGTCGAGCTGCGGTTACATAATGTGACGAAGCTCAACACTGATGACATGTTCGCGAACTTGGCATTGACATGGGGTGAGGCTCATGTCACCAATTTTAAAGAACTAGATCTGGATGCAAAAATCTCTCTATGACACTTTAATCGCCTACCAGGTGATTATAACGTAATTAAATACACGAAAACGTTGATCCTTATTGGCTAAAATGAAGCACTAATAACGATTAAAGTTAATGATAAGTTATTTCCCATAATCGCTCGCACATTTTTCGATCTAGGTTTATATCAATGAACCAGTTAAATTCTGACTGGCTTCATCAACGAACAAACCTGACCCCTACGCAAACCTTTTATCCTATACTAGACCAGGAAAACAAAGACTTCAAAACCACAGAGGGAGAAAGGCTTCAAAACCTTCATCCCATGTAATGTGATGATGGCAGGTTGCCGTATCATTGTTCATTACTGATTAATCGACACCAGGTCTCCAACATTTGTACTCGATATCCGAACCAAAGCCAGTGAGCTAGTATCGAAGAAACCAAGAAGAATCAAGTAAAAGAGTTTATGTCCTCATAACCTTTATAAAGCGTCTAGATCTCAGTTAAGTTAATTAAGTTGCAAATGTCATTCTCGAAAAAGTTCGATTTTGACCATTATCACCGATTACTACAGAAAATTTTTGGTTTATTTATCAACTTAGAAGTCTTCGCGGGCTGCAGGTTGCGCATCTCTGCCATGGAACTTCTTGTACAATTTGGAGCTCACATCATCAAAAATTTTCTTGCATCTGCCAAGAAACCGCAGAGCTGTGTAGTCGACTGATTTGTTTCAGGCTTTGGTCAACTCGAGATCACGTTTTGTGACGTAATAGTATGTGAGGGAGTACTGAGTGAAGACCCTGGGTACTAACTTGTAGCTTCACAACTATCGCGTCCCATCCCCGCCGAAAATCTAAATTTCCATTTTATGCACCACTTGGTATTAGATACAATTTTTCATTTCCAACACAACTTTTTTCCGGCACAACCTTTGATATTTCCTACAACTTTTTGTTTGCAACACACCTTTCGTTAGAATTTGATTTTCAACGCCACTTGCAACACATTTGGCAACACACAACTTTTTTATCCAACCGCAATTCACTGATTCTATCGATTGCGGGCTCAGATTACTTTTCTCCTCGTCCAGAACACTGACCTATATATTCCTAAAATAAGTTTTCTATTACGCACGCAGTGATTGGTCAGTTACCGTGTTTATATCAGGCTATGCAAACACGATTATTACATTACGGCGCCACTTGATGCCAGAATTTGTTCTTGGCGCAAATGGGAGGTTCTGATTGGTTTACGAACTGATAAGGAGAACTTACCATTTGATATTGAAAACAAAGCTTGTTATTCACAATTAATTCTTTGCCTATTTTATCAAAGAAATAGGAACTGTTTTTCCGTGTTTATAAAGCCTGATGCAAACACTCGGAGATGTTGGGAGAACTCTCAAATATTTTTGAAAAGGAGTGAGACATCTAATCTTAAAACTACTCGAAACCCTGACCCTAATTCTAACCCTAATCCTAACCCTAAAACTAACCCTAATCTTATTCTGAGTTTCCCCTAGAAAGGTGATATTCATCTATTTTAAGCACATTTTCGAAATTGATGCTATTTATCTTTTCGGGGGTGAGACGGTTCGGAAAGCAAAGTAGAACAAGAGGTGGCATTGGTCCCAAAATTTGGTAGCCACCTGAAAGCAGCCATTTTTGATCATATTTGGTAAAAAGGGGGCCAAACTTCAATGCCCCCGACCTCTTTTTGCTATCCAAGGTTCTCGACTCTACGTTGAGGAAAGAAGAACCAATTGAGAAATCCTTCTGGCTCATGAGAAAACACTAGGTAGATTTTACCAGCAAACTGACCATCACAATCCTATAAAGGACATCAGCTGTGTACTTTACATATCATCAACCATGAAAACGATTTCAAACTTGTCTTTCAGGCAAATCAACCTTCATGAAATACTGGCAGAAGTAATCGAAACAAAGAGGAAATAAAATAAATCTTGACGTGTGATGAATTCGTAAATTCGCTCCCATATTTGAAGTTGTTTACCAAAAAAGGAAAAACCATCGAATGCTGATGAATCATTCAACAAACTGGCTTCACTGGTTATCGAATATTGGCTGATGGTTGGCGTTTTGGGTATTAAATATTATCTCATGGGCGGATTCAGGCGGGGGCTCACCGGATGTGCACCCCTATTTGTTTTTTACCTGAGTGGTTTACCATCGGCAACATGTGCTGATTCTTCCCGGTTGAAACCATTAATTTAAATAATTATATTGTAACCGAGGTAATCCTTTTGGGCTTTTAGATGAAGCCAACAGTAATGAATAGTGAAACCTTCATTTCCGCATTCGGTTTTCATCCTTAAGCTTTCTGCTATGTATATTGACCACGGCAAACATTTAAATTTAACATTGACATAGAAGAGTTTTTGGTTCTCGATGTTTATGCTTAGGTGATGACAGTAAAAATTCTCCTACTAAACCGCCACATAGTGGCATGAATTTGTAAAAAAATTTTGCGTCCCCTTTGTCAAAATTATGGATCCGCCCCTGTAACAACTGGTTTTTTTAGTCCATCGGGATGGTCAAAACAACAAAATAAATCTGGTAAATCCGTTAAAACAAAAAACTATCTCGAATTTCAGTATCGCTTTGAAAAACGTATTAACCATGGTGAATGGTCATACTAGGCAGTTCTGAAAAAAACTATAGGAGCCCACACAGAGTGAGACAATAAATACTAAAAAGAAGTTCACAAAGAAGAAAATGGCTTTTTAACGAAGATTTATCATAAACCTACTTTTATTAGACTTTACACACTCTATGATTCCTTCGGTCCCAAACGACAAAAGATATCTTTAATAAAATTTCTCATTGACCGAATGCAAAAGATCTTCTAAGAAACTGATTTCTTGAAAAGGATCTGGCTAATTGAAAATTTATCTTTTTATCGAATGGCTACCAAGGCGACTACTCGACAAGCTCTTTGACTATAATAAAACTAACAAAGAAAAATTTATCGGTCCGGAAAAATGCCCTGTTTATTTGAAACTACTCTGGTTAAGAGATATCTCAGAAAATTATTTTGAAAGGGCTCTAAAAAACGCCACGGAAAAGACATCTTTCGCAACAGAACTCCGTTACATATTTTCTACTAGGACTATCCTACCACCTACGCCTAAAGATTCTCGGCCTGCTTTTTCTTCAAGTTGCGTAGTTTATGATTTTAAATAGGAATATGGTTTTGCTATGTAGAGTAGGTAGAATGGCTCAACGGTTAAGTGAAAGGATGAAGTAATATGTGCCAAGTGTTACACGAAAAAAGACCGTACCATAAAATCAGCAACTTAAAATACAATGTAGTTCTGCTCAAACGATTAATTGTGATTCGGCAATCGATCGACACCTGTTGTCAAACCGATTTTGTGCCAATATCTGTTCATACTCCAAATTTAGCATCCTTGCAAAGTGCCGTTCAGCATTCCTTTTAAAGATAATGAATTCCATATATATTCCCCTGGCCCACCGCGCGAAGCGCAGTGCGAGGGTACTAATCTCGACGTGCGTGGAGTCCTGTTACACGCGTGGTGACTAGGGAGAAAAATTTTCGCTTTGTGTATGTATGTTTATATATACAGTTACTGCCCAAAAGTTTAAATGCAAGTTAAAAAATCAATAATGTGCAACATTTTGCAAGAATTTTTTTCAATTACCTCTTAAATAAACAAACATGTTGTCTATTTAATGAATGGGTATCAAGACGTTACACACATTGTATATAAACACAAAAATAATAGCAGATGCTGTTATCAATATGTGGTGCTACTGTATCCAGAACAGTCAATATTTTGTAGCAAATCCATTTGCCTTAATGACGTCCAACGCTCGTTTAGGCATTGACTCAACTAATTTTTGCACATCTCCCTTTGGAATTTTCTTCCATTCTTCCTGAATAACCACCTGAAGGTCAGCGACATGCAGTCTGTGGAGAAAGGCTTCGTGAACTTATTGCTCTCTTGAGAACCATCCACAGATTCTCTATTGGGTTCAGGTCAGGGCTTTGTGCAGGCCACTCTAAGGTCGTAACGTTATTCTTCGTTTTCCAGGCTGTTACAACATTAGCTTGATGGACAGGTGCATTATCATCTTGTAGAATGGTCTGCAGACGTCGTCGTTGTCTCTCAGCAACTAGTGGTAATAAGTTTTGTTGCAAAATTTGACGGTACTTTCTCCCGGTAACACTTTCCTGAACTGTAATGAGCGGACCAACACTATCATAAGACATGCTACCCCACACCATCAGTGACGACTCGCCTGTCTTAACTGTCCTAAGAGTGCAGCAAGGTAGCCATTCTTCCATAGATTTGCGCCACACAAAAACTCGTCCATCACTTCCACTAATTTTTATTTTAGATTCATCTGTGAAGACAATTTTCTTCCAGAAGGCCATTGTTTTATCTTTCATCTTCCTAGCCCATTCTAGTCTTTTCTTCTTGTTTTTCGCACTTATGTAGGGTTTTTTACGTGCCTGTCGCCGATAGTATCCCAGTGAATTCAGTCGTCTTCTTGTTTTCTTAACACTGAGTGACTTATCTACAGTTTTACTCCATTTTGTTGCCAAATTTCTTGCTGATGCTCTCCGATCTTCCTTTACCAACCTTTCGAGATGCCTGTGATCTCTTGGTGTTGTCTTTAGTGGTCTTCCAGAACGTTTGGCCGTTTGGACACTTCCACGAAGCCGAAAATTCCGTAGAACAGTCGCAATAGTGCCTCTTGGCCGCTTGGTCTCTTCCGCCATCTTCGAGATTGAAGCTCCTCCTCGTGCCATGCCAACGATGAAAGCTCTTTCCACTTCCTTCAGTTCTTTTCATCTTCCCATTTTCTAGCTTTGGATATGTCGATTCTGTACAGTAGCTACTATAAGAACTGGTATTTAAGGCCATTTTTAGACCTAATGCTTCTGGGACGTGAACATTATCTTAAATATAAAGTGAAGAGAGCAGATGCTATTTTTTTTAAATAATAACCCTGTATTTAAGCTTTTGCGCAGTAACTGTATATATATGTATATATAGGTATATATCCATGGATACCGGTCACCCAAAAATGCCGTGTGCCAGCTCGGGGACTGGTTCCCTCGCCAACCAAATCGATTTGCTTCAATACGGTACCTAAGTACGGTTTGTTCAACAACATACCAGTCCCCGAGCTGGCACACGGCATTTTTGAGTGACAAGACACCGTGGATATATGTATATATATATATATATATATATAAAGAAAGATACATACACAAAGCGAAAATTTTTCTCCCTAGTAATCACCACGCGTGTAAAAGGTCTCGTTATTTTTTCCTTTGTATGGATCTCTCGCAAGTTGTTTACATTATTTGAACACTGAAGCCAGTAAATGATTTAAGACCGGCAAAGGAAATGGCTTTCTTGGTGCTTGCGGCTGGTTTCGCCACCTCAGTAACTGGACAATTTATGACTTGACAGAGCAGTTCTCAAAGTTAGCTCGTTGGAATATGCATTTGCCAACTGTTCACTTTTCGCAGCAACGCTTTGTCTTGGTTCTTTCTGATTTATATGAACAAGAGACGTCAGGGAACTCGCTTGGTGTCTGGACATTTGCTAAGCGACTAACTGTATTAAAAGGACATTCTTCGCTGAAGTTGAATAGATGTCGATTAGTACAAATCTTGGGACTTTTCACGTTCTGGTAACCACTTACCTGAGTTGCACAATCGCAGGTAAGTCTGAATCGAGTTAGCTTTGAAGTACACGTTTTGCGAACGGAATTGTTTTGAGCAGCTTTCAAAAGTAGCTTCCCGACTTCATTCTTCCCCAAGGGAGACTTTTTGTACGAAATATTACCGCCTGGATTTTGCTGGTGTTTATTGGTAAAGTAGAATGAAGATTCTGGTCTGTTCATCTCTGTACGACGATTATTTTTGAACATTTTGCAGTATTTAACCGGACAGCGTTCATGGTCAATTGTTTGAGAAGTGGGATAGAACACTCGTCATCCAGAAGAGTTGTCCAGGCCATGACAGTCTTTGGATGCTTTCTCCGCTTTCCACACAAAGATTTCATTGCCTCAATCAGGATTTTTTTTGCTATGAAATGTCACCCCATTGAAGACATTAAGATGTATTTTTGGCTCGAAACAAAAATGCAAGGTAAACAGCCACCAGGTAACTCGCTGCAAAGCTACTTGTTTTTGGTCACCAAATTATCCTTCGGCAAAACAGTTGTCCGCTTCAGTCTTTCTCACTTCAAGAGTGATTTGTGCATGATGACCTTTACCGTATTCGATCGGTAATGCTTTCATCAGGATTTTAAAACATCTCAAAAAAAGTTTAAAGCCGTCTTTGTGTAAATTTACCGTTGAACCCTTTATGTTGAGGTGCCCTGAATGCTTAGTTGAAAATACGCAAGAGTTGCAGGTTTATACGCCATTTTTCATTTTTATTGATGTTTTGCCTTGGAAAAAGTACGTCTTTTACTTCCCTCTTCTCGTTTTTCTTTCGACAAAACTTGCACAAGGTTTGCTTGTCGTATTTTGTTTTATGTTTTGTATTTTCCGATTTTTGGTCAGCGATAAAACTGCAGAATTCGTTCATGTTTTCTTTGTTTATTTCGTCGGTTTCGTAATTCGTTTCATCTTCCTCACCAAAGTTTTGCTCCTCCGGATGAATACTTAGCATAAATCCTTATCATAGCACATGTTTATTTATTTGCGGCCAAATTCTGTGTGGATTTTTTTTTTATTGCATTCATTCTTCTAGTTATAGTAAGGACGATTTGTCTTTTTGACAATTTTGAAAAGTTATCAGTTTTACTTGGATTCTCGAGAGATATAATGGAAGGGCGGGCGAGGGGTTGTTGCGTGCATGTATTTCTAGTCAAATTTTTGTTTCTGGTTTAGGTTCATTTACGCCCTCTTGTTGGACTTGTACCTCTGTTCAGCGGGGCTGGGTACTAAAAATTTTACCTGTTTTCTGTCAAAAATCAACCCTACTAAACGGTCAGACTTTACAAATGGAAAGTGCCTAATAAAGTCTGAATCTTAACTTGAGGACAAATGCAGTGTAAATTTATATTTTCAGCTTTTCAGATAGTGAAAAACAGAAGGCGAGATTAAGCCCGTCATCCTGGCTCGATTTTGCCCCCCAACCAAATTAAACATGGCAGGATGCAATTGGTGTAGGGATAAAACGCAGATGCGGACAGCGGAAGGCGGACGATGAATGCGAATGGTGGATGGCGGATGAAAAAACATATGTGGAAAAATGCGGATGAGGATAAAATTCAGATGAGAAGATGCGAATGAGGATAAAATGTGGACGAGAAAAAGTGTAAATAAAGCCTTGGAAAACATTTTAAACACTAATTAACACAAACAAAGACCAACGTTCTGTCTTAAGAGTTCACATGGAGTGGTAGTACAAACGTTCCTATTAGAATGATAAGAGATGAAGATATTCCAAATGTAGTCGAGAATGCTCGTTAAATTTGGGTTCGTTCGAACTCAATGTAACTCTTACTTCTAAATCCGTTGAATGTTAAAATTTTGATTGATGGCATCAATCAAGGGCGGAGAGTGTGTAGAAAACTGAACACTAGTGTGTCACGTGAACTATGAAATATGATACTGAAATGAACATTTTTGAAAGAAAGAAAATGTGTATTTCCATGTCCATGACCAATCCATCACGATGAAGTCAAGCAACCCTATTTTAGTCCACAGATGCCTCTAGTTCCCAGTGGATTGATTGATGGAATACCAAAGATAAGAGTACCTTAAAATTTTAAGAGAATTTGGTGTCCATATTTAGTAAAATTCTTTACATTGCACTGATAGCTATGCCTTTTCTTGGCGCGTTTAACATGCTCATCAAAACACTAGGAAAACATTTACTGTATATTTTTGGGGATCAGTTGTGCTTACTGTTTTTTGCTTGTTTATTACCACACATCCCCGAAGTTCCGTTCTATTTTCCCGTATTTTATTCTGTTGTATTTTATATTTTTTTTCAGCTTTTTGTATCAAAACGTTGGTCTTTGCTTGTTAAATAGTGTTTTAAAATGTTTTCCATGTCTTTATTTATAATTCTTTTTCTCATCGGCACTTTATTTCTCATCCGTATAGTTCTATCCACCATCCGCATCCGCATTTAACCTTTACCCCCTAAAAAACCCCTGAATTAATAGTATCGGCTACTATTGCACTTTTCTACCTGGCGTAACAAGGTAATTGTGCTTCTGCTGGTTCCAAACACAAACGGGGACTGTATCTTTCAGTAAGTATGGAAACGTTCAATCACAACTCTTCTTAAATTGTTTAATTGCAATTACATCTCTACATCCACGATTATCAACTGACTCTAAAGTTACAAGACTTTTTCTTTTTGGCGTCGCCCGGAAGCTCCACCTCACATTGTGCTTTGTTCTCTTGACGTAAACAACATGCTATAGTCCTATTAGATTACAAGCTCTGAATTAACCATTGTCAATAATTAAGGATACAGCTAAATTATTAGAGTTTGAAGTCCAACAATAAGGTAATTCAATAACAGTCGTGATTACTCTACAATCAACTAAATAGAATATTTACAAAATATTCGACAGCTACAGCCCGCGCTCAAGATGTAAGGTTTAATTCGGAGATGTATTTAAAATACGCTTTTAGCTATGTATTTTACGTACATCATTAGTGCAATTGCTTTCTTCAAAGATTGGGTAGTTGAAGTCAAAAGAGGAAGCCATCATCATACCGGATAAAAAGACCAAGATCTCGAAAGCATTCGACGAAAGTATTTTCGAATAAACGATATTCGTTGAAAAATTTTGTCATTTGTCAGTCCTTGTAGTCGGTTGAATATTACATCAGGTCACTACAGGGGTCATCGTGAACAAACGGAAGCGGGCCTTTGTTTTGATGCCATAACTTTGTACCATATATGTTACATATAACATAATACCGTCGTGTTTAACGGATATAGGTCCCCTTTTCAACAAAGCATCAACGGGAAACGTCGATGTTTCCACACCACCGGTGACACCGTGTTTCCGACTAAAGAGGTCCTTGGAATAACTCATGTGATGGCCATGACTAAGTGCGGTGTTCGACATCACGTGCCATTCGAGCTACAACGAGAAACAAGGACTCCTAATTTACCAATCATTCAATTATTATCGTTCATTTGAAGGTAGTTACGTCGATTGTTTTTGACGTCATTTCCTTTGTTCTTTCCAGTATGATGATCTTCCTCTGTCCTCGTCCACACAACATTTGAAGAAAGCGATTACACAAATAATCCTGGTAAAGCAAAACCTTTTCTCATCTTTTTGCGCGAGCTGTAGGCGATATTAAGTCAAGATTTCTTTGGTCGGCCGAGTTCGTCGACAAAATCGACCTATAAATGTAGCTATCCTTCGTCTATAAGAGTATCTTACAGCGACTGTCGGTACTAATTCACTTCCACTTTCTCTAATTCAGAATATACGTTGTGCAGACTCACTTTCATCTCGTGTTACAAGCTGGTCAGGGTTCTGTTCTTTGGGAGGGTGGTTAAATTTAATGCTGGTCATTTTAATCAGGATTACGTCATAAAATTTGATAAAATACTTAAAATTCCATTTGTTAAAAACCTTTTCCGTTCTTGATATTTTTCCACCAATTAAGGCCTGCCAACTGACGGACCAACTGACGGACCAACTGAAAATGAGTTGGTCAATCTGTTAAACCGTTTCCAACTGAAGCGGAATGTCTCCCCTTCACGACTAAAATCGTCCGGTGTAACCCAGTGTCCATAGTGAGACAATAGAAGATAGACGCAGTCGGTCCGTTTGAAAAACAATGGAGCAGCTGTTAAAGACAAGGTTTTGAACTACTGGAACTGAAATAAGCTCCAAGAAATAAGTCGTGTTGCCGTAGTGGAGGACATCTGGTGCTCATTATGTGGTATTCATTGTTTCTTTTAGCTTCTTACTACTTTTCTCCAAGTATTTTAACTGTCGTCTTGAATTAGGTTACCTTTTCAACCAAACTCTAAAATTCTTAGATTTCACCAATGCTGCTCATCGCCACTCATTGTATTTCACTGAGTTCTAAAAAATATTAAAATTAAGTAATTAGTTGAACAAAAAGGGTTTGAGGAAGAACTATTAAATTTTTTATGTCACTGTTTCAATAGGAGGTTGCAATATTTTTTTAAAAATATTGGAAATCAGTTTGATCACGTGAAAGTGGAAGTTCGATATGTTGAACTTGAAAATAAGTAATCTATACTTTGGTTATCTGATTACTTCTGAAAAATTATTCTGAAACGAGAAAGAAAATGCGCAGGTTTTCGCATTTTTTATTCAAACACTGCAAAAGAGCAGGGGGTGGGTTAGAAAACTGCACTGAGGTGAGATTATTAGTATGCTGTAAATCGGATACAGAATACTAATAAGATTAATGAACTTTTCCCTTCGGTTTTCTACATCAAAATTTATTGAAACTTCAACATAACCGGTTAACATGGCCATTTGAATGCATTCGTATTTTAAGAAAGATCGCATACCGATTGGCCGCTCATATTGTACCTATTACATAAATACCAATTATTTCGATTCATGCCAGCGGTTCGCCGCATTAGCTCAGTTGGCAGAGCGCGTGATGTTGATACATTTCGTAGTCTAGGGCCAAACGACTGCACTCGCGTACTCGGCCTTTCGAGGTCCATCAGGTTCCCCGAATTGTGCAGTTTGGTGACTGCAATTTGATCGCTTTGTGCGCAAAAAGTGATCCTCTTCGGCCCCGATAGACATCGCACTACCGAGTATCGCGGGATGCAGTTTGGTACTCCATTGAATGTAGCGGTGATCCTTTTGTCATTTAAACTTTCGTGATTTTTTTTTTTTCATGTCTTTTCTTCCAATATCGAAAACAATGTGGTTATGACTTCGATATTTTAACTTTTGCTACACGAGAATGTGACAATGCTGACAACAGAGTATAGCAAAAACAATCTTTTAAAAGTTCAATGGTCCTTACTCGTCCCCAGTCCTCCAGCCTGGTGCTGTGTAGTTTTACACCTTCATTACCAGAAAATATACAATCATTAATGCCAGCCTCAAACTCATTAACGCAAAAATACATTCATTTTATTCAAGCGACATTCATTAGCAGAGATACACAACCATTTGCATCAAAGGGCATTCTATGGCGCCAACAAACGACCATTGACATCATTCTACTATACATTGGGTGTAATAAATTTCAATTATGCAAGAGAAATATCTTGCCTAATTGAAATTTTATTATCCCTAATGTATAGTAGGTCGTCTTAATGGTCGTCTGTTCGCACAATGAAATGCCCTTCGATGCAAATGGTTGTGTATCTACGCTAATGAACGTCGACTGAATAAAATGAATATATTTTTGCGTTAATGAGTTTGAGGTGGAGGTTAATGATTGTATATTTTCTGGTAATGAACGACAGAAGGTGTAATCTCTTCAGCTAGTTCATGCAAAGCGGAACGTTCATTTAGTGGACTTAATCGCATGAAAACTCAAAAGTTCATCGTGACTGCGCAGCATGATGACGCAGCAACGCCTCAACTAGTGTAGAAAACTGAATACTAGTGTGTCACGTGAACTATGAAATATGATACTGAAATGAACATTTTTGAAGCAGTCTTTTGTAAGAACAATAAGAAGTGATACGTTAACGTAATTCTTGAATTTTTCCTGATAAATACCAATCAAAACGAAGTGTCTTATTGTGTACGTTCTATACATTTATGGTGCCGACTCCCGGGAATTCAACCTGGGTTCTCTTTGTTTCTGAAGAAGTTCTACGGTAATAACAGCGAACTGAAATCTAACACGGGAATTCAACCTGGGTTCTCTTTGTTTCTGAAGAAGTTCTACGGTAATAACAGCGAAGTGAAATCTAACACGGGAATTCAACCTGGGTTCTCTTTGTTTCTGAAGAAGTTCTACGGTAATAACAGCGAAGTGAAATCTAACACGGGAATTCAACCTGGGTTCTCTTTGTTTCTGAAGAAGTTCTACGGTAATAACAGCGAACTGAAATCTAACAAGGCAACGTTCAGGACAACATTATGGCGGTAAAAAGGAAATTAAGGAAATTGAGGAAAATACGCGACAGCCACCGAAGTTTTACCCAAAAAACTATTGATAGTCCCAGAGAATTGATTGCCGGAGGAGATCCCATTGACTTAAAGAAGCTCAAATTTCTTCTTATGACCCTCCACAACAAGTCGGAAATACAAGCAATGGATCGTGACGTTGTCGAACTTCAAGATGATTCAATTATTGACAAGGAGGTATCTGAAAGCTGTGAATTTACTAGTACTATTTATGAATGTATCGTCGATATAGAATCTGTTCTAGTTGTTAAAGAAGCTCTAGAAGGAAGCCAAAAATTAGTCTCGACACCTCAATCTGCTTCTTGTTCAGAAAGCGCGGGAACTTTGTCAACACGTCAGCCGCCAAGAACTCCGACTTATGCCAAATTACCAAAGCTAGAACTCAAGAAATTCTCCGGGAATGCAATCGAGTGGTATCCGTTTTGGGAATCCTTCGAGTCTGCCGTTCACAAGAATGCAAACCTGTATGAAGTGGATAAATTCAACTATTTAAAATCGCTCCTTGTGGGCACGGCTCAGAATGTCGTGGCTGGTTTAGCTTTGACGAGTGAGAATTATGAAAAGGCCGTAGAGCTGCTCAAAAGAAGATTTGAAAATCGACAAATTGTGATATGAAGTCACATGGAAGCTCTCACCAAAATCCCTAAGATAACACCGTTTGGAGAAATGAAGAAACTTCGCGATTTATTCGACATGGTGGAATCGCACGTACGCATAGGTCTCAAATTTGGATGGGCTTGATGCTGGTCACCAGAAAGACAACTCACGCCTTGGGCGCGAGGCTCTGGGGGGTCCGGGGGCATACTCCCTCGGAAAATTTTCAAAATCAGGCTCTCTGAAAAGCCATTTCCTGCATTTTGAGACCATTTTGAAGCAAAATTGAATGATTTCCTTTGACCCTGTTACCCCCTCACTTAGACTCAAAAACGCACTCCTCTGCACTTCAATTTGTACTTTTTGGAAATTTAAGCTTAATCTGTACATCTACACTGATATGCCACACCACACATCTCAGTTGCAACAGATTCAACTGATTTTATTCTCTGGGTTTGACGTATTATTATCATTGCCTAACTTACAAAAGTATTCTTTTGCAAATTGCGAAACTCATACTGTTCAAAGTCCCCATGAATCTCCGCGGTCGCATGCGCATGAGTTTCTTGCAAGCGACTGGGGATGAATCAGCAATATGATCTCAAGCAGTCTGTGTGCGCGATATCAATATGATTATATTTACAAAGAAATGAATTGTAAACATGTCTGGGATGTCACAGAATGCGTTTAACAGTGTTTCAAGTTCCACTGTCAAATCATGGCTAATATTTGTGTTCCAAAACATATTTAAAAATAATTTCACAACACGGAAGACAGAAATACAGCAAATCAATGCCAATGCGGGTTTTTATGCTAGCCTGGCGGGTCGGCGGGTTTGGATGTCCAAATGCGGGTCTGACCTGCCAGATGCGGGTCACTTGGGACCTATGCGTACGTGGACTGGAAGGTATGAAAATCTCTCCAGAAATGTATGGATGTTTCTTAACTCCAATAATTCTTCAGAAATTACCTGACGAATTTCGAATCGCAATCACACGTAATTTGGGATCTGACCCATGGGAACTGGAGGATATTCTGAGTGAATTTCATAAAGAGCTATTATTGAGAGAGCAGTGTCTCATTAACACCAAGGAATCGAAGCCCTCGAACTCGACTAAGAAAGATGAATCAGTTAGTTCTACATCAACTTTGGTGAATGATTCTGATCGAAGGAACGAGCAGGTGAGTCGCGTGTGGTGTTCATTCTGTAATCAAGACCATCGTAGCGCCAAGTGTAACGTCGTGACGAATCCTGAGTCCAAGAAGCAAATTCTTAAGAAAAAAGGGAAATGCTTTCTCTGCTTAAGGTCTGGACATCTATCAAGGAGCTGTCAGAGTTTCGTAAAATGTTTTAAATGTCAAGGGACTCATCATGTATCCATTTGTAATAATTCTGAACAAACTCAAAAGAATCATGAGAAGTCTGGAAATGCAGCTAGTGGGTCTACCAGCTTGTATGTAGATCAGTCTAAGAGATCAGTTTTCTTGCAAACTCCTGCAGCTGAGGTGGTTCGTCCAGATGACGAAAGATATTGCAAACATGTTCGTTTGGTATTGGACTCTTGTAGCCAGAGGTCTTATATCACAGAAGAACTCAAGAACCAACTGGGATTGCCAGTCATTGGTAAGGATTCACTCCTAATAAAAACGTTTGGAGAATCGGATGCGAGGCTACACCTATGTGAGATTGTTCAAGTGGGTATCAAGACTGCATCAGGAGAAACTGTGTATATTCAGACATATGTAGTACCTGTGATCTGTGGCCCTCTTACTCAACAACCTATTGAAAGTGCCCAATACAATTACCACCATTTGCGAGAACTTCCTTTGGCAGACAGAAATTATACAAGAAATCTGACAGTTAGTATTCTAATTGGTGCTGATCATTACTGGACCCTTGTTGAAGGTACTGTTATAAAAGGTGGTCTATGTGAACCTGTTGC
The DNA here is from genome assembly GCA_030142905.1 of Heliopora coerulea. Classification (NCBI taxonomy): domain Eukaryota; kingdom Metazoa; phylum Cnidaria; class Anthozoa; order Scleralcyonacea; family Helioporidae; genus Heliopora; species Heliopora coerulea. The sequence goes on along the minus strand of JASJOG010000150.1, from coordinate 452,318 downwards.
TCTTGCAACCAAACTTGGATATGTACTCTCTGGACCTACCACAGTCATGGTGAATGACGAGAGTAGCAATTCGGTGAACCTCACTGCAACTCATGTTCTCAAGGTGGAAACAAATGTTGTAAAATCAGACAAGCTGGCCTCAGAAGTCCGACGATTTTGGGACTATGAGTCTCTTGGCATCCTAGATGAAAATTTGCCTCCGTATGACAAGTTTTTGCTCTGAGTAAGGCGAAACTTGCCTTACTGTTGCAACGTCTGAAGTCAAAACCTGAGGTATTAAGCCACTACAACGAATTCGTTCAAGATCAGATAGCACAAGAAATCGTTGAACCAGTGAAGGAAAATATCAACAGGAGTGTTGGAAACGTTTATTACATCCCTCATCATAAAGTGATTCGTGTCGACAAGGAAACGACTAAACTACGTGTTGTTTATGATGCCAGTGCCCGGGAAAGAAAAAACTCACCTAGTCTCAATGACTGTCTCGTTGCTGGTCCCTCTCTTTCTCCTTTGATTTATGATATCCTATTGCGGTTTCGTGTTCACAAGATTGCTACCACTGGAGACATTGAGAAGGCATTTCTGAACGTTTCGGTTGATCCGAGGGATCGTGATTATCTACGTTTCCTTTGGGTCGATGACATCACAAGCAAGCTCCCAACTCTTCAAGCTTACAGATTTACAAGAATCCCTTTCGGTGTCTCTTCGAGTCCTTTCTTATTGAATGCAACTATTTATCATCATCTCACTTCCATAGAAATCCCAAGAGAGTTTGCTGAGAAGGTGTTAAAAAGTTTATACGTGGATGATTTTGTCAGTGGAGACGATTCTGAAGAATCAACTTTTGAACTGTATCAGCATCTGAAAGTGTCCTTCAATAGTGGAGGTTTTAATATGCGGAAATGGGCTACAAATTTACAAGGACAAATTGAACAAGCCGAAGGTGTAGATGATCCTCCCAGTAGTTCATTTGACGACCAAATAATCCAAGAAGAAGACCAAAGCTTTTCAAGTTCGTTGTTCGAGTCACCTAAGAAGCCCAACAGAGCGAAACGTAAGGTACTAGGAATAGGATGGGACACTGGGAAGGATTTGCTGCTCTTGAACCTGAACCCATCATCAGAAGCTGTCAATAAGGATCCAATAACAAAGAGAGCTATCCTTAGCGCAACAAGCAAACTGTATGATCCTCTGGGACTGTTAAGCCCTGTCATTATTCCGTTAAAGATGATCTTTAAGTCCATTTGCAAGTCGAAGGTAGATTGGGATAACCCTGTTAACTCCTTTCTTCAGGAGGAGTGGCTCAAGCTTTATCAAGACATGAGCAAGGTTGGAGTTGTGGAGATTAAGAGGCATTGCTCCCAAGATTCATCTTCGTTAGACTTACAAAGCATTCAAATCCATGGATTCGCAGATGCATCAGAAGAAGCCTATGGAGCTGTCGTTTACCTTCGAGCGAAATTGAAATCTGAAGTTGTCTTCACCCAGCTCGTATCCTCGAAGACCCGAGTTGCACCCGCGAATGCAGATACCATACCACGCCTAGAACTGTTAGGTGCTCTGATCCTAGCTCGGCTAGTTCGTAACATCACAACAGCATTGGAAGGAGTGTTAAAAATTGATTCTATTTTTTGCTGGTTAGACTCTCAAATTGGCTTGTGGTGGATCTGGGGTGTGAACAAGGAATTTAAGGAGTTTGTGCAAAATAGAGTTGACGAAATTCGTCGCCTCGTGAACCCAGCTCAGTGGAACTATTGCCCCTCTGAATTCAATCCAGCTGACATCTGTTCTCGTGGATCATTGGCTTCGAGGTTGACTGGTAACCAGCTCTGGTGGAATGTCCCTGAGTTTCTACTCAAGAGCAAGGAAGCATGGCCAAACATGCGAGAGAATTCCATTGAGATCACAAATGGTGAATCAGACCCACCCCTCGAGTTGAGAAAGGAAATACCCAGCAGCAACAGAAAACAGAAGAACAGCGCAGTCCGAGCGAATATTGCAACTGAAAATACCACAAAGGAAAGGCCGAATCTTGGATGCGTTCTCTTATTAGAAAGGTTCAACAGTATACAAAAACTGATACGAGTCACAGCATATCTTTTGCGTTTCATATCTAATCTCAGAAGGAGTATGGCTAATAAGAAGCTGACCTATGGAGGAATCAAGGCAGAAGAAGCAACTAACGCAAAGGAGCTTTGGTGCAAGGAAGTGCAAAAATCGATTTATGAAGACAAGAATTTTGAGCAGGTCAAGGCATCACTGTCTGTGTTCAAGGATGAAAGGGGAATTCTAAAATGTGGAGGCCGTCTTAAAAACGCTCCAATCCCGTATGATGCTTGCCATCCGATATTTCTACCGAGATGCTCCCACTTCACGAACTTGGTCATTTGGGAGTGCCATCTTAAGGTCCTTCACAATGGTGTAAGAGATACACTCACAGAACTGAGATCAAGCTTCTGGGTGACAACGGGAAGACAAGCTGTGAAGACCGTGATAGGAAAACGTGCAGTTGTAAGAAAATTGAGGGCCGAAGCTATGCAGTTCCTCCTTCCTCACCTCTTCCTGAATTCCGATTAAACGACGAATTCGCATTCAGTCGAGTGGGAATAGATTTCGCTGGTCCTCTCTATGTCAAAGATGCGCACCCAAAGAAAGGAGAAATTAACAAGTCTTACATAGCATTGTTTACATGTGCTGCAAGCCGTGCAGTTCATTTGGAGCTCGTGCCAAACCTGAGTACGTAAAGTTTTGTGAGAGCCTTAATTCATTTTAGAGGAAGACGAAGAACACCAAGCCTGATTATTAGTGATAACGGGAAAACCTTTAAGGATTCAAGAGTACAAGCCTATTGCCGACGTAGCGGCATAGCTTGGAAGTTTAATGTGGAAGCAGCTCCTTGGTGGGGCGGATTTTTTGAACGACTTGTAAAATCCGTGAAGTTAAGTTTGAAAAAATGCTTAAGGAACGCTCGATTAAGCCATGATGAACTGTCTACAGCATTGGTAGAAGTTGAAGTGGTCTTAAACTCACGACCTTTGACATACGTCTACGATGTAATGGAAGAGCCTTTGACACCTTCGCAATTGATTGTTGGCCGTAGAATTTTGTCTGTGCCATCAAGGTGTTCCATCAACAAGGTTGAAGGAAGTACAGAGTCACTCACAAGAAGAACGAGATATTTACAGCAAACACTTGATCACTTTTGGAATCGATGGCGAACAGAATATTTGACAGAACTTCGGGAGTATCATCGATATTCCAAGAGATCCAATTCGAATCGTCAAGTAAAGGTGGGAGATGTGGTATGCCTGCATGACCCCAAGACCCCAAGACAGCTTTGGTGTCTGGGAAAAATCGAGCGCTTACTTCCTGGTCGTGGTGGTTATGTCCGAAGCGCAATCGTAAGAGTAAAGTCTGGTAACTCCCCAAACTCAGAATGGAGACGACCCTTGCAAAGATTGTATCCTTTGGAAGTGGGACAAGACGTAAAACCTGACAATTCTTTACCATCTAGTACAAACGTTCCTATTAGAATGATAAGAGATGAAGATATTCCAAATGTAGTCGAGAATGCTCGTTAAATTTGGGTTCGTTCGAACTCAATGTAACTCTTACTTCTAAATCCGTTGAATGTTAAAATTTTGATTGATGGCATCAATCAACTGCGGAGAGTGTGTAGAAAACTGAACACTAGTATGTCACGTGAACTATGAAATATGATACTGAAATGAACATTTTTGAAAGAAAGAAAATGTGTATTTCCATGTCCATGACCAATCCATCACGATGAAGTCAAGCAACCCTATTTTAGTCCACAGATGCCTCTAGTTCCCAGTGGATTGATTGATGGAATACCAAAGATAAGAGTACCTTAAAATTTTAAGAGAATTTGGTGTCCATATTTAGTAAAATTCTTTACATTGCACTGATAGCTATGCCTTTTTTTTTGGCGCGTTTAACATGCTCATCAAAACACTAGGAAAACATTTACTGTATATTTTTGGGGATCAGTTGTGCTTACTGTTTTTTGCTTGTTTATTACCACACATCCCCGAAGTTCCGTTCTATTTTCCCGTATTTTATTCTGTTGTATTTTATATTTTTTTTCAGCTTTTTGTATCAAAACGTTGGTCTTTGCTTGTTAAATAGTGTTTTAAAATGTTTTCCATGTCTTTATTTATAATTCTTTTTCTCATCGGCACTTTATTTCTCATCCGTATAGTTCTATCCACCATCCGCATCCGCATTTAACCTTTAACCCCTAAAAAACCCCTGAATTAATAGTATCGGCTACTATTGCACTTTTCTACCTGGCGTAACAAGGTAATTGTGCTTCTGCTGGTTCCAAACACAAACGGGGACTGTATCTTTCAGTAAGTATGGAAACGTTCAATCACAACTCTTCTTAAATTGTTTAATTGCAATTACATCTCTACATCCACGATTATCAACTGACTCTAAAGTTACAAGACTTTTTCTTTTTGGCGTCGCCCGGAAGCTCCACCTCACATTGTGCTTTGTTCTCTTGACGTAAACAACATGCTATAGTCCTATTAGATTACAAGCTCTGAATTAACCATTGTCAATAATTAAGGATACAGCTAAATTATTAGAGTTTGAAGTCCAACAATAAGGTAATTCAATAACAGTCGTGATTACTCTACAATCAACTAAATAGAATATTTACAAAATATTCGACAGCTACAGCCCGCGCTCAAGATGTAAGGTTTAATTCGGAGATGTATTTAAAATACGCTTTTAGCTATGTATTTTACGTACATCATTAGTGCAATTGCTTTCTTCAAAGATTGGGTAGTTGAAGTCAAAAGAGGAAGCCATCATCATACCGGATAAAAAGACCAAGATCTCGAAAGCATTCGACGAAAGTATTTTCGAATAAACGATATTCGTTGAAAAATTTTGTCATTTGTCAGTCCTTGTAGTCGGTTGAATATTACATCAGGTCACTACAGGGGTCATCGTGAACAAACGGAAGCGGGCCTTTGTTTTGATGCCATAACTTTGTACCATATATGTTACATATAACATAATACCGTCGTGTTTAACGGATATAGGTCCCCTTTTCAACAAAGCATCAACGGGAAACGTCGATGTTTCCACACCACCGGTGACACCGTGTTTCCGACTAAAGAGGTCCTTGGAATAACTCATGTGATGGCCATGACTAAGTGCGGTGTTCGACATCACGTGCCATTCGAGCTACAACGAGAAACAAGGACTCCTAATTTACCAATCATTCAATTATTATCGTTCATTTGAAGGTAGTTACGTCGATTGTTTTTGACGTCATTTCCTTTGTTCTTTCCAGTATGATGATTTTCCTCTGTCCTCGTCCACACAACATTTGAAGAAAGCGATTACACAAATAATCCTGGTAAAGCAAAACCTTTTCTCACCTTTTTGCGCGAGCTGTAGGCGATATTAAGTCAAGATTTCTTTGGTCGGCCGAGTTCGTCGACAAAATCGACCTATAAATGTAGCTATCCTTCGTCTATAAGAGTATCTTACAGCGACTGTCGGTACTAATTCACTTCCACTTTCTCTAATTCAGAATATACGTTGTGCAGACTCACTTTCATCTCGTGTTACAAGCTGGTCAGGGTTCTGTTCTTTGGGAGGGTGGTTAAATTTAATGCTGGTCATTTTAATCAGGATTACGTCATAAAATTTGATAAAATACTTAAAATTCCATTTGTTAAAAACCTTTTCCGTTCTTGATATTTTTCCACCAATTAAGGCCTGCCAACTGACGGACCAACTGAAAATGAGTTGGTCAATCTGTTAAACCGTTTCCAACTGAAGCGGAATGTCTCCCCTTCACGACTAAAATCGTCCGGTGTAATCCAGTGTCCATAGTGAGACAATAAAAGATAGACGCAGTCGGTCCGTTTGAAAAACAATGGAGCAGCTGTTAAAGACAAGGTTTTGAACTACTGGAATTGAAATAAGTTCCAAGAAATAAGTCGTGCTGCCGTAGTGGACGACATCTGGTGCTCATTATGTGGTATTCATTGTTTCTTTTAGCTTCTTACTACTTTTCTCCAAGTATTTTAACTGTCGTCTTGAATTAGGTTACCTTTTCAACCAAACTCTAAAATTCTTAGATTTCACCAATGCTGCTCATCGCCACTCATTGTATTTCAGTGAGTTCTAAAAAATATTAAAATTAAGTAATTAGTTGAATAAAAAGGGTTTGAGGAAGAACTATTAAATTTTTTATGTCACTGTTTCAATAGGAGGTTGCAATATTTTTTTAAAAATATTGGAAATCAGTTTGATCACGTGAAAGTGGAAGTTCGATATGTTGAACTTGAAAATAAGTAATCTATACTTTGGTTGTCTGATTACTTCTGAAAAATTATTCTGAAACGAGAAAGAAAATGCGCAGGTTTTCGCATTTTTTATTCAAACACTGCAAAAGAGCAGGGGGTGGGTTAGAAAACTGCACTGAGGTGAGATTATTAGTATGCTGTAAATCGGATACAGAATACTAATAAGATTAATGAACTTTTCCCTTCGGTTTTCTACATCAAAATTTATTGAACCTTCAACATAACCGGTTAACATGGCCATTTGAATGCATTCGTATTTTAAGAAAGATCGCATACCGATTGGCCGCTCATATTGTACCTATTACATAAATACCAATTATTTCGATTCATGCCAGCGGTTCGCCGCATTAGCTCAGTTGGCAGAGCGCGTGATGTTAACACACCACGTAGTAGTTTGATGTTTAGGAAACATGAGAGCTTGGATATATTGAAGTAGATGAACGATCTTCAAGCTCGATACTCAGAAAATGATATCTGAGCCCCAGACGGGGATCGAACCCGCAACCTTCTGATCGTTCATCTACTTCAATATATCCAAGCTCTCATGTTTCCTAAACATCAAACTGCTTCAATCATTATCAATATATAGTGGCTTCCGCTTAGGTCGCACATATATATATCGAATTTGCAACTTAGCTCGCCATCTGAGTCTCGGTAGCTCAATGGTTAGAGCGTCTAACCGGTCATCAGAAGGTTGCGGGTTCGATCCCCGTCTGGGGCTCAGATATCATTTTCTGAGTATCGAGCTTGAAGATCGTTCAACTACTTCAATATATCCAAGCTCTCATGTTTCCTAAACATCAAACTGCTTCAATCATTATCAATATATAGTGGCTTCCGCTTAGGTCGCACATATATATATCGAATTTGCAACTTAGCTCGCCATCTGAGTCTCGGTAGCTCAATGGTTAGAGCGTCTAACCGGTCATCAGAAGGTTGCGGGTTCGATCCCCGTCTGGGGCTCAGATATCATTTTCTGAGTATCGAGCTTGAAGATCGTTCATCTACACCACGTAGTCTAGGGCTAAACGACTGCACTCCGTGTGCCCGGTCTGGACAGCGCGCTGCCGGGCATCACAGGTTGCAGTGTGGTACTCCATTGAATGTAGCGGTGATCCTTTTGTCATTTAAACTTTCGTGATTTTTTTTTTTTCATGTCTTTTCTTCCACTATCGAAAACAATGTGGTTATGACTTCGATATTTTAACTTTTGCTACACGAGAATGTGACAATGCTGACAACAGAGTATAGCAAAAACAATCTTTTAAAAGTTCAATGGTCCTTACTCGTCCCCAGTCCTCCAGCCTGGTGCTGTGTAGTTTTACACCTTCATTACCAGAAAATATACAATCATTAATGCCAACCTCAAACTCATTAACGCAAAAATACATTCATTTTATTCAAGCGACATTCATTAGCAGAGATACACAACCATTTGTATCAAAGGCCATTCTATGGCGCCAACAGACGACCATTGAAACCATTCTACTATACACTGGGTATAATAAATTTCAATTATGCAAGAGAAATATCTTGCCTAATTGAAATTTTATTATCCCTGATGTATAGAAGGTCATCTTAATGGTCGTCTGTTCGCACAATGAAATGCCCTTCGATGCAAATGGTTGTGTATCTACGCTAATGAACGTCGACTGAATAAAATGAATATATTTTTGCGTTAATGAGTTTGAGGTGGACGTTAATGATTGTATATTTTCTGTAATGAACGACAGAAGGTGTAATCTCTTCAGCTAGTTCATGCAAAGCGGAACGTTCATTTAGTGGACTTAATCGCATGAAAACTCAAAAGTTCATCGTGGCTGCGCAGCACGATGACGCAGCAACGCCTCAACTACGTCATAATGTCACGTGCACCGAGAACGACTTTCAGCACTCAACCCACAAGATATTGCCCAGGAATTTTTAAGCAGATCGGCAGATACACGGACTAGTGTTTTTGTAAAGTTTTGAATGGTCTTAGCATCTGTTACTTTGATTCACTCGCATCCATTTTTGCATTAACGTCGAGAAAAGGTCAGAAAGACAAGAATTATGAGAATTAAATAAACGGGTTAACACCTTGTCTATTTTCTTTTACTTTTAAACTAGAGCTTTTCTTTCGTTTATTCAATATTGTTTCATACAGGTTTATTAAAGTACATCTCTCTTGTTTTGTTGTAGTTGTTGACACTAAATTTCATATACAGTACGTGGTTATTTGGGCGACAAGCCAATGGTAGAATAAAATTTGGCACTAGATAAGAAAAATATCCTAAAGTTTCCTTGGCCCATAAGGTGGCCCCACCAAACATTCGCCTTGCACTTCATCGTGCATTTGCGTGTCCAAGTGACGGATTTACAATTCAGCGCCTTTGGGCTATTTAGTTGCCGAGCAGTGGCAAAATTTTTAAACTTTTCGTTCATGAACTATAAAAGAGCCCAACATGTCGTGAAATGGCTACAAATATAGCTTCGTTTCTAATGAAAATTAAGGTGTATATTTCGCTTTAACAGTGTCTCAAAATGCACGAAATGGAATTTCAGAGACCTCAGCTTTTAAGAATTTTCCGATGTGCATCCACCAGGAGCCCCTATAAAGACTTGAGCTTCGTGCCCAGCAGCCGCTGTGGGGCTCTACCACAAATTAATTATTGCTTGGGTCACCCCCACTTCCACGTATAGATCGACGCCCATGTTTGTGTCTCCTGGAGAGAGAGTTGTTCGTGTGGAGATTGAACTCATGTCTAGGAAATGTACCTTGCCGACATGATGGGAACGACGATAAACTATTGTAAGAAGGGTTTATCGTGGAGGGAATTACGCAATATTTATACAGCGCATCAACAAACTACATCAATATCCCGTTTCATTTTGTATTGTCTTGAATTTCCTTCATTCGTTTACAAGAGTTTGGTATCATCATCATCATCATTATTATTATCCTCCCCTGGACTACTGCCTCGCAGTGGTGGGGAGGCTTGTGCACCTTGATGAACCCAAAAGCTATGCTGGTGGGAGCAAATGCTCCTGGTAGGGTCACCCAAGCCAGACAGGTCGAAGGCTAGAGGTCAGACAAAATGTAGTCCGGTGGTTGTGTAACCTTAAAGTCACTAACCTCAAACATGAGTGAATTATGACAGATATAAATAGTGAGTACAACGACGTGAATGGAGTTTGAGCAACTGGGGAAGGTTCCTCGTCCGGCAGGTGTTCTGCGGATCAGCAGCGTAGACCCGGTCGTCATCCTATTACTGCTGAAACATCACGACGAGTTTGGAATAAGGAACTGAATGTAATAGTTATGGAATGTTACTATGAAAGTAAACCAACAGACGAAAAGGAAGTCCCAATAAGAGGCTACAGGCAGAGAATGAACAGGGTATTTGAAGAAAGGGGACCTTTTAGATCAACTGAATAAAGGATTGCTGACCAAGCAAGAGCGGTTAGGAAAAAGGGATGGCTTACAGAAATGGAATTGGATGAAATTAAAAGGAGAGTTTTAAGTGAAGATAATGTAATAGGTGAAGTAGCACAACCTAGAGAAGTTGATAATGGGAAAGTACAAAGGCAAGATGATAATGAGAGCAGTATTGAGATTGACGGTAATGCACAACCAAGTGACACCGAAAGTAGAGAACCGGAGAATAACTGGCAAAATAATCCAGATGTGTCCGAGGAAGAACTTGAAATACTGCTTAGAATCAAGGAGATTATGGATAGAGGGGAGTTCGACACAACAACGACGACACTCAAAAGAGTAGATAGGATTTGGTTGAGCATTATATCGCAGAAAGAGAACAAGGCTATTAAGCATTTTCAAACAACAAATGTCAGACACAAATAATCTGTTGAAGGCAGTGAGCATGTATGTAGCAGAAAATTTGGGAATAAAAACAACACGAATGATGGACGAAGCAAAGAACCATGGTGGAGGAGAAGGATAGAAAGAGATATCAAGAAATTGAGAAGGGATATAGGAGTGTTAGAGTGTAAAAGAAAAGGTGAATTACGATCTCGAGAGAGGTGTTCTATACTGGAAAGAAAATACAGAATTAAAACTGAAGGAATTGTGACAGTGATAGAAGAGCTGAAACAACGAGTATTAGCAAAAGCATCAAAGATTCGACGGTATGAAGAAAGAATTAAGCAGTATCGCCAAAATCGATTGTTTACTGTAGATCAGAACAAGGTTTATAGAGAGATAAATGGACAAATTAACATGGAAAAGATCCTTCCTGACGGGTGAGAGTAGAATGTTCTGGAGGGGTGACCGAAGCAATAATTATTATTATTATTATTATTATTATTATTATTATTATTATTATTATTATTATTATTATTTCTATTTCTTCTCGCAGTGCACAAAAATGTCCACTGGTAAATGATCTTGACATAAGTTAGATATCAAGACAAGTCTCTTGCCCTTAGGTATCTAGAACTTTTCGGATTATTCTTGTCGTTCCTAACAAAGTTAATTTTTGGAAGAGGTGTGTGCTGCAATTAATTTCAATCTGATAAAGCCATTTTCTATGATTCATTCCAATCGTTCCCAGGGCTCCAATTATCACAGGTATAATCTTTACTTCTCTGAGATTCCACAATCGTTTTAGTTCTCGTCTCAAATCTTGATACACATCAATCTTCTCCTCTTTCTTCACAATTCTCGTGTCGAAGGGACAAGCAATATCTATCAACAGGCATGACCGCCTAGATTTATTTACTACAACTATATCTGGTCTATTATGATCAAGCCTGTTATCCGTTTGTACCGGAAAGTCCCATAGTAACTTGAATTCATCTGTTTCAATCACTTTCTCAGGTGTATGCTTATACTATGATTCCTCGCAGGGAATACCTGCCTTCTTGCATAATTTCCAGTGTACCACTTTTGCTACTTGATCATGTCTCCATTCCTTGTAGTATCTTTGTGCCAACATTTGGCACTCGATCGTTATATGCGCCACAGTTTCCTCTGCATTACCATAAATTCTGCAGCTATTTGCCACATTCTCCTTATACACTGAATGTCTTATTGAATTGGTTGCGATTGCCTGCTCTTGTGCTGCAAATATTGTGCTTTCTGTTTCTTTCTTCAATCCCGCATAGCAAAGCCACTCCCAATTTTTCTCTTTATCCATATCATCTTTTACTGCTGCTATAAACCGCCCGTGGAGTGCTTTCTCATTCCACTGTCGTTGGTGGTTTTTTTATTGTCTTTCCTTAAACTGCTCCCTTCTTTGACTCTTTTGATGTTAACCACTCCTTCCCTTACCATCTCTCTCGTCATCTCACCTTGCCGTCTACTCAAGTACAGTGCTAAATTATTTCTTTCTCCCTTAACACACTCTTCAATTCCAGTAAGTCCTCTCCCTCGGAATTATTATTATTATTATTATTAGAATTATTAAACTTTTAATGTGGGTAAACTTAATTCACATTATTAGTTCTCTATGAGGTATTGTACCTGATGACCTCTGATAAAGATAACAAATAGAGTCCAATTATGAATCAGTCTTTGCTCCAACCCGAAAGCAACTGGACAGTGGGTTTTGACCCTGTAACAACCAAGGATTGCTACATACTCAAATCCCAAAGTATCACGTACTTTTTTCAGCACTCTTAAATCGTCGCCAGATGGACATATTAGTCTTCTTTCATCGACCATTTTAAATTGGGGTTTAGCCACTTCTAGGTTTATTTTTATACAACTTTAAGGATGGCGATCACAACCTTCCACACTGATGTATAGGTTTTGTCGTCAAAACAAATTAACTCCCTGCTTGTCAAGAAGTCTTTGCTTTTTCGTTAACTGGGGATGTTAATGACATCTTCCATCGCATAGTACCGTTGTACCCAATTTAACATAAGTTTTCCCGGTCCTTGCAAATGAGAGTTAACGTGGTTCCGACTTCAAAGTGTCCGTAAATACTCATTTCTAAGGTAGCCTTATGTTTATATTTTCTATCAGTAGAGAGGATGGAGGATAAATAAGTGGAGAAAGAAAATCTACACTTTAAAGACCTCAGTGGTGACAGTGATTACACGGATCTCGATAATGATGTCACCACATATGGTGGGTTTGACTAAATTGAAGACGTTGCTCTTGACAGAAACATCAAATTCGTTTTTATTTGCTTAAGTTGGAGAATGAGATTGAAGATCCTGAATTCATAAAGTGGCGATTCATAAGTTGTGTTTGAGATAGAAAAGGCAAGTGGTGAGTACACCATTAAGTCTTGGGGAGTCACTGAAGCTCCACTAGGAATAGATAGTGGAAATGTTGCTGGTAACAAGTATAAGGAATTTACGACAAAAGGAGATCAGAAATCTAGTTAGGACTTTGAAAACTACAGTAGGGTAAGGAGAAATGTACGAATTGCAACTGCAACTGAGGTTCCAGCCGTAATTACGTTACCAGTTGGGTTGGAAAGAGCAGATAATAAAATTGTACATGTTGGAGGTGGTGGAAAGGGTCGCAAGGATTGTGAAACTTCATTCACTTGGGATACACTCAAGATAAACGTAAAGGTAAACTTACGTCACAGATTTTGTGGTTCTGCGAATGGTCGTTTATAGAATAGAAAAACGTTGTTCGTGATATCTTTTTAAAATGAGGACGGCGTTTTCGATCTTCAACAATGCCCCTGAGATTTCGAATTATTCATTTTCCTTTCATGAAAAGAAAATGGGCTCCAGGGGCGCAATTAGAGTGGGGGCTGGGGGATGGCGACTCCAGCCCATTTAGTACGAAATCTCATACGTGCACTTTTAGCGACAGCTTTTTGCCTTCACTTCCCAAAGCCATGAAGATCGAAATTTCTAGTTGCGCCCTTAATTTCACCAATATGATGGCAAAAACGACACGTGAAGAGTTGTACAGCACCTTGATTGAGGAGTAACTAGATCAAGATACACTTATCAAGATGCACTTGGCGGAGGATCAAGAACGTGCTGCAGAACGCTGAGTATTTTAGAAGTTCCCCAAGACCACCAAACAGTATTCGGTTGGACTCCTGAGCTCACCGGCTGTCTTACATTGTTTTACTGAAAATAACAGGTGTGGAGATGTGATAACTCAACAATGTTCAAGTACGTATCAGTTTGTAAAGCACGGCATGTGGGGCGGGCATGGACAACGTGACAAGGACATATGACAGAGCTAACATCAAGAACACTTTTAAAAGTAGAGACACACTATAGTGTTGCTAGGTCGCTAGAGCTCAGCGACAAGGCGACCGGCGACCAAGCGACAAGTGGCTAGACGCACTGTAAAAGTCGCTAGCGCTAAAGCGAATAAAATTGAACAACACAACTATTTCCCCCAGCCAAATTTTATCGCGGAAAAGCGATTTTTGCTTTAGCCTCACAGGCTCTGGTCTGTAACTAATAAGACACCTATTCAATTTAAACATAGAAATGTCGATTTACGCAATAAAATTTGCCTGGTGGAAAACAGCTTTAGCCCAATCTTTTCCCTGGCATTCAACTTCATTTTCTCATTCTTATAGTCCGTCCGTGACATATAAACCACGGCGTACAATTTGTGCTTATCAGAACCTCATCGAACGACGTTACTGTGAAAATTTTTGCTAGCGACCAAGCCATTTCATGTGCTTCAGCGATTTCAGCAACGTGGTCCCAGCGACAGAGCGACAACCCTTGGTAACCGCACAAATTTTTCGCTAAGCTCCAGTGACAGAGCGACAGCGATGGTATTTCTCTACCTTAAGCACAATTAACATACTGTTTTAAAGAACCCAATGTTCCTGGAAGCCAACAATGTGCACAGTAAGGCAATGAGTCAACCCGTACAAGCAGGATGGTTCAGGTGGGTTGAACATTGAGAAAATTGCTGAACTGGAAGTTATGTAGCAAGGGTTGACAAGGATACGGTTCTGTGACTTGTCTTATAACTTTCTATACCTTAGGAAACTGCATCGCCTCCACAACTGCTACCCAGTGGGTAGATGATCTCTCCTACCCTAAAGAAATTGCAAATAAGTTCAAGGCCTCTTTGGGACAGTCAGCAAGCTGGTTCCCAGCCTAACAGAAGAAGTAATGTATAATCCTAAAACAAAATATTCGGTTGAGTGTCGAAGTGATCCACTGGGAGTAGGAATTCTTCCAGTTTCCATGGTTGGACTAGTACACTAACAACTATACAATAACGAAAGGAGAATAGTGGCTATAAACCAATTTGACATTAACCACTTCAAATTGATGAACAAATAGCCTTTATGACAAAACCATGAAAAAACCCAAGAAGGGGACAAATGTCAAGTTGATAAATCATAATTTTACTATAAATACAAATCACAAATGTACAACGGTAACATATAATTCGATAGACTACCAATTATCATTATTATTATTTGTACAAAACTTTCGTAACGCCTGTTGTCTACAGTCTACTGGGATGCACTATTGTATCGCCAAAAATCGGTTTTTAAATACCTGATATGCAACAATTTTACATACCATTGTTGACTTGCCTCATCAACTAACTACACCGCTTTCATTAAGTTAAAAATATCGTTTAGGAATTCGTGACTCCTCTGTATTTACAGTGGTTTGTTAATCGCTGTCGCTTCCTGATTCACTCAGTTCCAAATCTTTGCCTAGGAGATAATAAAAATTTAGAGTGAGACAAATATTATCAAGCGTTTGGACCTTGTGACGCATGTCAGACGACTGAGCTAGATAAATCAACAGTAATGATACGTCAGCCATCAATCAACGCCCTAAAATAACTTAGAATAAGGTGCTGCTGTTGCGATAACAATTGTTAAGTGGTGGGAAGTGTAAAGGCTTTTGTAATTACGTTCGAGTGTCTGCCTTAGGTCGGTTTGTGTTTTGGTAAAAATTATTTCAAATGGAGAGTCACAACTTCGAATTTAAGCGATCTCTATAATTTATAAAAGAAAATTAATGAAAATTCCATCTTAATATGTTTTCTTTCGGAACGGAAAACGGATAGGGACTACTGACAGTATTGAGGGTACAGATACCAAGTCTTCCAAGCTATCAAGACGGTTGTAGCTTCTACTGTACAATCCTTCTATACAATCTAGAGTGAATGAATGTTGTTCGCTTGACAGATAATACTTACAAATCTGGTTATATGACGACGATGATTCACCTTTTAGATTGACAACCTTTTCTTGTTCCGTTGCCTACTCAAACGGATTTTACAGAACAAAAAGCATTATTAAAACGTGGGGGGAAAATGTTACAACTCATCCGTTAAGTTCTTAGGTGATCCATGTGTGAAAATTTTTTAACAATGTGAATATTTTTCATAACATGGCCGAAAGAAACATTTCTATGACTATTCCTCCGAGACGTTTTACAACCTACACCACTCAACTCAAATACCTTAACCTCGTTCACGATGAACACTATATTTCCAACCATGTTATATACGTGTGTATATGTAGATATACTACATACTGTATATAGACATTATACATATTTAACATTAATATTAAAAATTAAGTTGTTTTAAATATTTGAAAAAATTAAAATTGAAATTACAATATTAATAAAAACATAGAATATACGAAATTAATATAAAATAATGTAGGTAATATTTAAACCAAGCTGGAGTGCTTTATCGGACAAAAAATACGAGGCGACTACTGAGTGTTCTAGATTCGATAAAGCATGTTCTACAATTTTTTTTAAATAAATTCTAAAGCGAACCCTTTCACATATTAAGAATATTACATCATGTACATGTAGGTCTTGTTATAAAATTAAGTGCCCAGCTATAAACTTGGCACATCTATTTACTGTCTAGTAGTTGTTGTACCATCCTTTGAATAAACGAAAAAAGTGTTACAGTAAGCCAAACAAGAGAAAAGACAAGCGTTCCCCACAACGTATAACTTCTAACCCATTACACAAGAAATTTGGAAAGGACGCAAACGTTTTAATCCTTCCAGTGTGTTGTCCTATCGTGTATGTTCTGCTTCTGAGTTTAGTTTACTTTAGTTTACTAGCTTTGCCCAATACAGTGGCAGGGTATCCTCAACAGCTAAAGCCAGTTACTGAGGGCCCCAGTGACTGCTACTTTACAAAATGAAAATAAATACTGCAACTTGAATCGTAGAAATGAACTTTGGGAACTGCAGAAACGACTCTCAGATTAGGTCAAGGCACCTTCATACGCTGTAGTTTCTTTTCAGGGAAAGGGTCCTGGGGCTCTCAGTTTCGAACGGAACAAAGACAGTCCATTTTTGAACGTTGCTTTGATAGCAAGTTCTACCGACAATGGGCATATTGTGAACTTGAATGGGCGTCCATCGCTAGCAGATGTTAAATATATAATACATAATACTACGTATCGTAAGACGATGCGGGATGGATCTGGATATACTTTAAGTATAACTTCGAGAAATATATCGTTCAAGAGAATGGAATGCCACGTAGGCAGTTTTGTACAAAGCAGAAAAAGGTTAATGGTGCTAGTCTGCCGAAAAACAAGAGAACGAAGTACGGCTACCCGCTCTCTCGTTTTACGTTTTTTGAGTACTACCTCTAAAATAGTATAGATATAGTACTTTCGTTCCCTTTTGGTTTTTTCGCGTCGGTCTCGACTGTCAAAAGTTTCGGCAGTTCTCTCGTTCTTTTGGTTATTTACAGATCGTTCAACACTGTCTATCCGGCACTCTACTAATATGATACCTTTAAACTTTTTCTACTGCTGTTAAAAGAAATGGACTGTTAAGCACTGATACGAAGTTCAACTTACAGGGCCAATTAAAGTAGCATTCAATTTTGCAACTTCTTCATCAACATCTTCCAAATCAGAGTCAGAATCGGAGGAGGAGCTGTTACTTGTAGGAGAGTCTATCGCAACGGACATACTAGAGTTGGATTTCATTTGGGTCTATAAAATAAAAAAAAAAGTTTAGAACACATCCCACCATCATAGTGAAACCACGCAAACTATTATCTTCATTGCTCCAATAAGCTAGACATCAGTTAATTGTTTCTCCTAAAAGTCTTTGCCAAGTGAAGTTTCAAAGATGAATGTAATGGATCATTCAGCTCTTAAAGTTGCCGTAATCTAAATCTAAAGTCTTACCTTCGTGTCTTCAGAGGAAATGACCGGTTCGTTTTGGTGGACAGTGTTGCTGGACGACTGATTACTTTTAGCAGTTGTATTGGTAGTATGGGCTGACCTAAAAACAATAGTTTTTCAGAAAATGGATTGAACTGGAGTGTGTTTTCTGTTACGTTTAACCATATTATTTCAGTGTTGTTAGAGAAGACTGCAAATTCCCGCTTAACTCACGAATGGCAATCTGTAGCTATGGCCATACAGAAAATTGGCCATGATCCGATCAACAATTTTTGCTTGAATTTGAAAATGACAGTTGGTTAGGCAGCAGAATTGTCAGTAGCAAATACGAAAGTCTTGATTTGTCATGACAACTACCATTTCGATGCGCAAACTCAACTACATGTATACTAATAAAGAGGGCCATCATTGGTGGGTTGAAACAAAGCATCACACTCATTTGTGAATCACAACTACAAGAACACTAATTATATACAAACCTTATTTTTTTAAGATGAACAGTGCTTGTCAGTCGTTCAAGTGTTATTGTCTAAAAGGATATATTAGAATAATCAAGCAAAACGTCAAGTAGAAGAAGAAGAAGAAGAAAAGGAAGAAAAGAATAAGAAGATCAAGAAGGAACCATAGCCTTCTGGTTATTGGTGAGGCACTCAAGCCACTGAGCTACTGACACTAAGATGGTGGGTGAATGTTAGAATGGTTAATACAACAAATCACTTAATTGTTGTAACATGAAAATATGAAAGGATCACAGTCAAATGAATTCAGTAGGAAAACAGCAGAATACAGTACGTTCTTTGTCAAGACTTTCTATTTACAGTACAAGCTTTCAGTACTTTTGTCTTAAACAGGTAGAAAGATGAAATAAAATACAAAATGTTTTACATGCATGTTCTTCAGCTATTCTAACTTACACAGAAAAACTTTCTGAGTCCCTGATGGTAATCAAAGCTGCAACCTTCTGATTGCTGGTGAGAATTCCCATCAGGGACTCAGAAAGATTTTCTGAGTAGAATAGCTTGAGAACATGCATATAAAACATCATATATCTACCAAGCTACCACATTTAATAAAATACAAAATATTGCTCTCATACAGCTCAGTTGCTAACTTCAAGATAAAACTCAGAGCAGATCTTTCAAGTGTTTACTGGTGATAAACTTAGTGATTCCTAATTTTTGCAAAAGGTATTTCAAGAGCTTAACTATGGTGACAAGAAAAAACAGTGAGTTGAAAATCATACTTGTTTCGGTTATTAATCCACCATTAGTGTGGATCTCTAAATTGACTGCCAAATACTAAGTTCTACTATAATATAGGTATGTATTTACCCTCTTTTCCTTATCCACAACCAGAATACATTCCTTGGGGCAAGGTTTTTTTGAGCCTCTGTAAACTGTAGTCCCAGACTCCTATCAACAGTAAGACATTTCTTTGCATATCTGATTATTTTAGGCTAAAAGTACACACCGTAATTTGAAAATTTTTTTTAATTTTCCTTCGCAATGATGATCCAGTGCATTTGGGGTCATTGTTATATGGGGTGAAGAATGCACTATTCTTAGTTGCATGAACACACACTGGATTTATAGGAAAGGTATCATCATCACTACCAGGCATCATCATTATTGTAATCATCACTACCACCATCATCATCATCATCATCATTACCATCATTTCCATCATCATCATCATCATCATCATCATCATCATTGATGATAATCATCATTATCATCACCATCATCACCATTTCCACCACCATCATCACCACCATCACCATCATTGCCATCACATCAACCACCATCACAAGCATAATAATCAGCATAATCATTATCATCATCTTCACCACCAACATCATCAATATCATCATAATCATAACCATGATCATTTAATAGTGATTTTTTTACTACTTGTCAGTACAATAGGTTCTTGATAATTGTGTAGGAGAACTCAAATAATAATGTGACACTACAAGTAGCCCCAGTGGCATAGAGGTTGGGAGTGGTGGCAGTTGGTCCCCATGTAAATTTCTTCCACACATTAATTTTATTGACACATGTATTTTCATTGACAAAAGATTGCCTTTTAGTTGGTTTTTGTTTATCTTTTTTTCTAAGAGTGGGATAATCCTCAGGAACCAAGTAAAGATGTTAGTTTGAATGATCTTAGCTATATACCGTAGTACATGTAGACCTCTATAGGGGGTTTCAAAGGGGTTGTTGGTGCATTTATAGCACTGCCTCCCTGCAGTATCATATAAGTTCAGCATACTGCTGCACAACAGGACATTAGAATGAAGTTGATGGTGATCAGGAGGGGAAGAATGCCCTTGTAAGTAGGGGACATGGGTGCTATGATGGCCCCCAGCAAAATATCATGGAATTTGTAGAGTACATTGTCATCAGAAGTTACATGCCTCTGAAAAGTGGCTGTTTTTACCACCAAAATGTATTCTGATTTCTTCTAACCTTCCAAAAAGCCTTTCTGTAAATCTAAGGGAACAGTGAAAATGTTTCCTAATTCCTTTATAGAATCAACTGTAGATACTGTAGCAAGCCCAATTCATAAATGGCTCTTGCTTTCTGAAGTGTATCTAAATGTCAATACTTCTCTCTTACAATGGGTGAGTGTAATCCACCATTGATAATAATATCATCATAAAACATAAAGATTCTATGCTCAGTCATCTGGGGCACAGCCTCTGACCATGGAGGCCAAGAGTTTGAATACAACTCATGCAGTTGGTATCAGATGATGTTTGGCTGTATTGTAGGATAAGATAATGAAAGTTGAGGAGATTATTTTTAAACCCTCTCACTGCTAAACCCACAAGCATGTGAGGTTAAATTACTAAAGGTAAATGGCAGCCCTGCAGTGAAAATGTTAGCCACATACATGTACCTGGAACTTGTTTGCATCTTTGCAGCCAGGCCAGCAGCCAGAAGAGTTCTGGGGATTTACATGAACTACCATCCCCTTTTACTAACCTAGCCCTCTAAAACTTACAATTAATAGTCCTCTGGTTTATAGTTCTAATGTGTTAAAACAATCTGTCCAATCATGAATGAGTTACTACAGATATATTAATACAGATATCAAAATACTAAGATTCACATTGTGATGCAATCAGGCTTTGTCATAGCTTGAAAATACTGAGAAACTTTTAATCAGTAATGAACTCCTCATTTGCAAAAGTACAGTACTGTAGATAACATGCCTGGTACTTCCATAAAAAACCCCCACAAGATATTTACAGAGAATTACCTGTATGTTAGGAAGAGAAACAGTTACTTCTCCTCCTGCACCAACTTCAAGATTTCCTGGCTGGGATGTGTCAACTGAAGCTGGTTTAAAATCATCTGACAAAAACAAACACAGAATATTTTTCATAGTTGTGTGTTCCATTCAGCAGGGACCATTGTTGGGTTGAGCTACACAAATGTTGTAGTGTTTGTGGTTGTGCTATTATCATGATTATATGTTGAAGCTTAGACAATCAATACAATAATTATGGCTAAGTTAGCCTATTGATGGGGAGCTCATGTGTAATTTGGTTTTGAAAACTTGACAAAAGAGTCAGAACATGTTTGCACATAGCCATGTCAGATGTTATCACTCATGTATGCAAGCTTTGCCTGGTGATAGCAAGCTTTCACCCATTGTAACATGACTTTTCCATGAAAATAGTTTATCCTTTAGTTAATATATTTCTCAGCCACACTTATTCTATACAGGCCAACTCTTATTTAATCTAAATGGTTTGAACCTATGAGTATCAGCAGAATTTAGAAGTTCACCATAAAGGTTGCTGTGGTATCACAAGACAGTTATCGGTGATGTACATTTTGATGGTTCCAGTGGGAACCATCTTTAAAATCAGCTAGGAAGCATTAGTCAGTTTCACTGATTATGAGGTCATGTAAAATACATTGGTTTCACACACTCTTCTTGAACCCTAAAATTTATTAGACTTTTGATTATTCTAGCTACTATTAATAATCCTAGACAATTTTTTCAGCAAAGTGGGATGTCTGCCCTTTAATGGGTTAGAATACATAAACACACTACCCCAGGATTTTTACATGCTTCCAGGTACCTTAAAAAATGTTTATACCAGCATTAAAAGACAAAGGAAAAATTTTTTGAAGCACAGTATGCAGTGTTTCTGAGCTCCTGTGGCTATCATCATATAAAAGACTTATCACTGATTGAAACTCTGACTGAAAGTGTAAGTCAGATTCACTGATAATATAGACAATGTGTTGTTCCTCTGCACACCTCCTCACCCTCACAAAGTATGTCTGTCTCAGGAGAATCTACACAAGAGGTTTGACCCAAAGGACAGTGATTCCCAAGTTTTTCTAAGACCACTTTGTAGACAAAGGAATTCATAAAGGCCTATTTATCTGAAAAGCAGTCCATTACTTGAAATAGCTGGCATTCACTGGCTAAAAGATTTAAAAATATTAGGCCAAAAGGTTCTATAGATAGATGATAAGCAATATATTTTGAAGTCTAACAATACCTAGTGGCATAACTCAAACATTTCTAGGGTACAGGGGCTTCATGGGACCTAAGTACATTTTGACAGGGCAACATCTAGTACAGATTTGAAGGAGTGTGTCTCAAACACTTAAATATGTCACTTTGTTAATTTTCAATTATGGGTATGTCCAACTATATTGTGCATTTGATTACTCTGCAAGTTGGGATGGCCCAGTAAACTATTTAGAGGATCAGGCACCCCAGCCCATCCTGGTGGTTACTGCACAGAAAATACCTAAAAACAGTTGGCCTCCAGCCCCATCCCGTGTTTCTCTGGGTATTTGGCCAATCGTGATGACGTCACTCACGTTTCTATTGTCACTGCATGCATGGAGACAATTATTTGTTAGATTATATCCTCCCACAACTGTAACAAGAAACAAATCGGCAGAAAACCCTCCTAACTTTCTTCAAATAAAGTAGCCAAGATCCCTTAAGGTATATAGTCGTAAAAAAACCTCGTCATTTTCGTGAAACCTGTTAAAACCAGTAACTAGAAAAATTTAATCTTACATCGAACTGTATGGAATCCAGTATTTGGTCTGTTTGAAAGAAAACTGTCCCCGAGAATTAATTCAAATTCCTCTTCTGAATCAAAGGGAAACCCGAGGGCTTGGGAAGACGCCATTCCTTTCGGTATTTAACTTGTCTAAGTTGTGTTTCAGTTATTCGCCATTTGGTGGTAGCAACAGGTTCAGCCTGGTAGGGGAGTCAACGCATGCGTAATATCACATTATAGCAGATCAGTGCCCGTCCGATGGAAGTCCGATAAACGGTTGTTAACCACAACTATTGAAGGGTACGGTCATGATTTATAGCCGGGTATTGTCTTTCGCACTTATGAAATGGAGAAGAAGGGAGAACCAGAGATTCTGATAATTGAACCTTTTTATGGTGGTTCACATAGACAATTAGTTGACTTACTAACAGAAAAATTTAATAATTGTTGTGTGTTCACATTGCCAGCCAAAAAATGGCATTGGAGAATGAGGACAAGTTCTCTGTATTTTGCCCAGAATGTTCCTTCAAGATCATCGTACAGGTATACTTGGCAAGACTTTAATGATTAAAGCTGCTATGAATAGGCCTCCAGTTATGTAGCTTCGACAGCCTTAACAGTTGGTGGATCTGATGGAGCATGAGTCCCTCAGGGCTTCCCAGTCTCCCTTTGAGAATTTTCGAATTGTAGGAAGTCTATGGTGCATTTTATGCATGTCTTGTCAAAATTGACTAGTAAAATATCAAAACTATTCTGTGTTGTTTTTCAGCTAATTAATTATTTCGTGTGGGCAAGATTGTCTAGTTTGGTGACACTCACCTAGTCATCCTCAGTAATGAAATCACTTTATTTACATTTATTATGGGATGGGGAAACAAATCACCCCAACATGGTTTTTGAAGGTTTCTCCTCATCTGGCTAAGATAATGATTCCAAAGTGGGTGACATTCTCCTCAAAATATATGACCAGCATTTTGCTAAAAGATTAATGCTAGAGCTGCCAAGCTGTTCCCATGCCAACCAGAAGTTGAACATCACTTAACAAGTCCAAAATGCAGAATATTTGTTTCAATGATTAGAGAGTTGTGGCTGATATATTTTCCAAATATGTGTTTTCTAAGTTTACTGCATTTTTGCTTTTATTTGTTGGTCAGCAAGGCATAATGGGAATTTTTTTTCACGAGTTTTTTTAACCCTTCACTCTATAACTATCAAATACCTCAGAGTCTGGGTAAAACCCATTTAAATTTGTTCAACTGGTCAAGAAATATTACATATTCTGCAATTCAGTTATTTTTTCTCAGTTACAGTATTAATAAAAAACAATCACATAAACATTTGTGCAAAGTTTATTAGTCACAACAACAACAGATTTACCAATAAACCAACAGAAAAGGGAAACTGAGACTAACTCAAGGCTACAGCTACCAATGCTAAGGGATTCTCATAGAAACATGTAGATGTATATAAACAAGTTGGAAATATTGAAATGGAAGGCTTTAATTCAGGTTCAGAACCATGAGAAATTTACATTGCAATGATTTTGTTTGAGATGACATGTGTAGAGGAGATGGAGGAGGATGTGTAGAAACAAAATGGTAGGTCTATGGCAGATCAATATAATTTTATTCTTATTTTCTCCCTCTTCCAATTCTGAGAGAAGGAGATTGCTGGCAGTTAAACATGAAGTAAAATTCATATGGTCTAATCCAAATCAAAAGTCTAAATCCTAATCCTATTCCCAACTGTATTGCTAACACTAATTCTAACTTTGACTCAAACCTTTATTGTAGCCTCAATTTCAAACTTAGTAACTTAAACATTGTTGGCTGCCAGGGGCAGATCCAGGGTTTTAGAAATGGGGCAACATAAAGATGAGCACTGAAGGTGCAAGAAATTTCTAGGGGTCCAGGGACATGTTCCCCTGAGAAATTTTGAATTCCTAGGTATCTGAAATGCTATTTCTAGCATTATGGGGGGTAGTTTTTAAAAAGTGAGATTTTAAGAACATACTTAGTCATAATTAACACATTTTTTTTTGAAAAATGAAGCACAAGTCAATATCTTTTTAGTATATCTCTTGAGCAGAATGTCATTTTGGCCACAGACAATGATCATCAATGCATCATGATAATCACCTTTGTATTTTTTGCAATTTTCATTGATCTGCCTTAGAAGTTTACAGATCAGCTTTTACCTGCTGGAGAGCATTCCCAGTTGCAATTGCAAATAAATGTGTTTTAGCAACTGAGGTTAGGTAACTATTTCCATTGTCATTAGAGAACTGTCTGCATCTATCTAGAGTATGTAAACTGGCATGTATGCATAAAACAGAGGGACTAATGCTTCTTTAGATCTGTGGCTGGCTACATGGTTGTTGGGGATTGCATGTTATCAGTACCCCTGTGTGACTATAAACTGAGTTGTAGGGGAGCTGGGGTCAGTAGGTTGAGAGAAGAGTGTTGTCCAGTTTGTCTCTACCAAGTATGACAGGTTCTCTCTGGGTACTCTGGTTTCCTCCTGTAGTAACACTGGACCTGTGAGGGGTGACCCTTACTGGACCTCTAAGGAGAACAACTTATGTAGCTGACAGGATTATCCAGTATTAATAAAGGCACTTTACTTCAGGTTCAGGGGTTAGTCATCCACACAATATTGCCAGTCTAGGGTGTCGTGAAAAACAGAATGCCCAAGGGAATGGCAATTGGTGAGAATTAAAATAAATGGAACCAAGAAGGATGTCAGTAATTTTGTGAGGAAAATTTATCCACCCATACTTAAAAACTGTGTTGCTTCTTTATATATCTTATTTGATATTGTCAAATTCTGGGGGTATTTTACTTGATCATCATTATATTATAACAGTTATCTTCACATACTGTATATAATAATTATAAGCTTTTGTTTACAGGTATTTTTATCATACCACCTCTTCACTGTGATGGAGAACTGTCACTTAAAATGTCAGACTGAGTTTTTATTTTGTTGACTTGCAATGGCATGGGCAGCATAAAACAAATGGGGGACATCGTGGGGGTCCATGTGGGTCAAAGGCACATAGATACTGTGAGGTGTGGAAAATTTGTAAGTCTCATCATTAACTTGCCTCTAACAATTCTTCAGGGAGCTCTATATAGCCACTTCAAAATGATAGTAGACTTGACCAGAGACTGCAATCACTCCCACCTGAATGTATTCTCTTCATATTTCAGCAAATCTAGTTGACTATTCCTCTGAAA
This sequence comes from Heliopora coerulea, assembly GCA_030142905.1. Lineage (NCBI taxonomy): Eukaryota > Metazoa > Cnidaria > Anthozoa > Scleralcyonacea > Helioporidae > Heliopora > Heliopora coerulea. The sequence goes on along the minus strand of JASJOG010000150.1, from coordinate 426,596 downwards.
AGTGGGATCTGTACTTCCCTATTCCTCTAATATTCTCACCACTGTTGTCATGGTAATATTTCCTCTCATTTAAGTACTCATTTTGTTGTCTAAAATTCTAAAGTGTACCCTCGCCCCTCAAAGGATTAAACAAAAAATTGTGCAACTGTATGACTTCCAATATGGGACATGCAACCCCCATGTGTCTCCCTCTTATGATAAAGTCATATCTGCTGTTAGCCAGAATGAAATTCTGAGAGGCTATTAATCCTTTGTGGGTTGAGGAGTTAATTAGTACCATTTGATACAAAAAACAATGACCACTTGTACATTTAACCATAATCTCTTGTGCACAACAAATGTTTGTTGTCGTAAAATAAATTACGGGAAGACATACTGTAGGGTTTGAAAAACATCACATTTAATGAGAAAAACTTACCGGCTCAATTCATGGTGACGGGTGTTCAACATTTTTCAGGTATTATTCAAATTGATTTAAGTTTACAAAGCACTGTGGTTAAATGTACTGCCACCATCATTCTAAGTACCGTCAATCAAAATGTCAACTCTTCAACCCCCAGACCCCTCTTCCCATTTAATAAAAGTGCCCGGTACTTCCAATAATACAGTTCAAGGCCATCTTGCAGGAGGAGAGGTTATGCTGTTTAAAAAATTTTTTTGATCAATTGAAAGTTTATATTATGAAGCAAGAATACATTTGATTATTGAAATCTTTTTATCTATGCCCAGTATATAGATTTCTCTGTGTGTTATCTGTTTAGGATCATATTCGCAAGTTCCGTTCTGAACTTAGCAGAACTCCTAGCACTCAGACCAGATTTGGCTTCTCTTCAAAAAATTTTATATTTCCATGAAAACCAGTTGGTTTACCCAGTCCGAAAACAACAAGAAAGAGACTTTCAGTATGGTTATAACCAAATAATATCAAGGTAACTAGTAATTATGATTGTGGTAATATCATAATTTTTTAGAATGTAATTATTTATTGCAGTTTGCCAAATATAAGAAATGGCAACAAATTTGAGTTGTTTTTATAATAAATTGTCTCATAACCTCACGACTCAAATCTAATTTAAACATAAATAAATACTCAATGAAAATATGTTGACAATTACTCGGAGTTACCGTTGTTTTGCATTTTATGAGGACACTCACTGGTTCCCGTAAATTCTGTGCACGACATGTTTAAATCTTTTCAACAAAATATGTATGAAAGAGCTCGACGTCCTGGGTAAAAACAAGACAGTAAGCCTAAATTTCCACCCCTCAAAACGAAAGGAGCATTAAAAGCAATGAAGAAAGGCTAGAAAACAACCAAGTCCATGATAAGCTATAGAAGTAAAATTTTGGACTTCGACAACCGCTAAATACTGTGTGACCGCTTAATACAGGGCCACTCAATGTACAATCAACGGCATGATTTACCTAATTCTTTTTTCCACCACAAACTTGTTTCCCTTCAGGAAATCACATACTTGATACCTATCGTTTCCACATTTCCACATATCTTTCATTTCATCATAATCTGTTTTAATCTTCTAACCAAAAAATCCTTTAATCACTGGGGTGTTTTTTTTATTCAAGTTAGTAATCGGTTAAGGAGAAGCGACAGGAAAAAGTCCTTTCCTTTTAAATTTTCATCCAGCGTTGTCGAGGGTTGAATACACATATACATGCATCTACACCTATATCTGTATCCATAGCTACACCTATAACTACACCTACAACTTTGCCTATAACTATATCTATAACCATACTTGTACCTCTACATCTGCATTTATAAGGACATCCAATGATCGTTCCCAAAGTACAACATTGTCATAAAAGAACTAATGACTGCAATTTTTGATAAAAAGAAGAGTTATTTTGTGTTTTTAATTAAAAAAAAAGAAACAACCCCAATTTTTATGGCTCAAGTACGTTGACATTTTCTGAATTGTTAAAATAAAACAAATTTAAGGTTTTTAGATTAGGTATCAGCAATTTCAAAGACAAAATAATTTTCTTTTTGTTAGTCTTGTTGCAGATAAAGTGTTGTTCAATTCAAAGTTCAACATGGAATCTTTTCTCAATTCTATAAACCCATTTCTCAACTTGATGCCTGATTGCCGACCAAAAAACATCCCCAATGCAATCAGGGTAAAAAGTAAAGTATTGTATTTCCCAGTCACTTTGGTGGATAATATAATCCTTAAAAGAGAAGAGCTACAGATAGGGACGGATGACCAGGTAAGCACAAAGTTAATCAAACACAAAATTATTATCAAAGTTTCATTATTTCGTTATGTTTTTCAATTTAAGCTGTATGCCCTTTTGTATGCAACAGGAAACTCTGACCTCCAGACGAGACTTGACCCCGCAACTTTGTATAATAAATTGCACTGCCTAACCCGAAAGTATAACAACCTCCAAATTTTCTAGTGAATACCGGCAATTTATAAAATTGCCATTGCTATTCATGATCATACAGGGATTTGTTAGTTGCAGTTCCTCTTCCTTTCCATGTTGTTTCAAAAAGCAATTTAGACGTAATTTTATAACAACTTTTAATAATTCAGTAACAAACAGAAAGAAAAATCATATCGTATACAGATAGTACAGTATGTTCTTCTTTTATTTCCTAAGGAACCTTGGAGCAGCAGCTGTCCGGACACCTTCACTTTTTTGACGGCCGTAATCCAACATAAGGACAGCCACAAAATTCTAGCTTAAGTGACAAATTCTGTGGCTGTTATCAGGAACATCTTGTCGTTTTTAAATATTTTAAATTATATTAGATGGTGTCTCGACAGGCTACGTTGTAATTTTGACTCAAGGCAAGGATTCAAGAGTTCATATCGCTAGAAAAGCAATCACCAAGCCAGCAGCCATTTTTTCAGAATAATGAGATAAATTTTCCTCAAAAAAACGAAATTTACAAAGTATTCCATAGGGCATGGCGCTGTGCCTAGAATTTTGCAGGGCAAAGGACAATGGGACACCCATGCGCGTAGCCAGGAATTTTTCTGGGACGGGAGGCTTCCAAGTTTCAATGTCGAACAACTTTTGCCGCTGGAAATTTTCAACCCTCTAAAAGATGTACTGCCCTGCTACTGCCTTCTTCTATGCTAGTTTATCACAGGGTTATCTGAGCGTCATGGTAATGGAGAGTTAGGCTAACGACCGTGCTTTTAAAGCCCTTCGTTTGTGTATTTCACTTTTATTTACAGAATTTTTTTTTATTTACAAGAAGACTCGCATATTTAAGAGAGATGAAAGATCGTGCAACTGCAAGACTCGAATAGATGATGACTTCGCATTTTTCGCTTCACTCCAGTTATTTTTTTGAACTAAGGTCAATTTTGAAGGTTCCAGTCTCCAGGTATTTTATTGCGTTTCAAAAAGCAGGGTCTAATTTGGATATTCTTGGATTAAATTTCAAAGATGGCGATTAATTTCCGTACTTCATATTCGGTATTAATCGACAAAAGATACGAAAATATGTGGCATAAAATGTTTGTGTAGTTTAAAATACTCAGTCTAGGACTAGTAAAACAGACTTAGGCGCAAGAGTCTTCTGGGAACGCTGACGGGTAAATGCAATCGACACTAATACCATCAAACACCACTAGGGTGAATATTTCTCTACAGAAAGAGAATGGTAATTTTGGTAACGCTTTCTCCTTAAAAATGTCAGTAATAATGTTCAATAAATTGTGAATAATATAGAGCGTAAAAGCATCACAATCGACTGGTTTTGGCGCTTGCTATACTCAATGGCCTGCAAACGCTTTTTTTAATATCCTGCTGACAACAGACCAAACATTTACATCCTCACTTCAGCTGTTCAGATAATGCGTTTCGACATATTATCCCGATGCCAGGAGTGGTTTGATCCTCGCAAACCAAAGCTGACCAGATTGTGATACTGTCTTATGACTCATCATGGAACTGGAAACTCAAGGTCGTTGCAGCTATGGAGGGGATTGAACCCCCTGGCTACGCCACTGGGGACACCTACACCTCTCAAAAGTTCCCGACGTGATGTTATTTGCGGTAACGCGTAGGACTTTCTAAACAAATCAAAAGTCATAACTTTTTGTCGATACACAACCTGCTTGCAGGCTAGTTTACATCAAACGCAATCAGGGGCAGCATCTGTGGAATGGATGTTCATGGCCTTGGTCCATCCATTTAATAGTTACACAATAAAGAGGATGATTCTGAAATAGAATTGAAACACTGCACATCCATCCTCATGGATAGCGTTAAGTTGTCGCTAGAATATCTCGTGCACTTAAATTGGGTAAAAACTCGCCTCTAATCCCTGTGGACTCGATAGCTCAACAGGTAGAGCGGCGAACCAGTATCCCGAAGGTGCGAGTTCAAATCCCGCTCGAGTCAAAATTTTTCAGTTGACTTCGGCAGTGTAGGTTAATTGTGAAGTTTCGTTTCATAATACCCTGAGGATGATTCTGAAATAAAATTTAATACTATATATGCATCTTCATCAGCTGTTACCCATGATCTAGGTAACAGCCGGTTCTGTTTACTTCATAAAATAGCTTACAAATTAAATAACTTTCCTTTTTATTGTCATGATAGCATAAATTCTCCTTACTGCTGAAGATGGCATACACATAAAACCCCAACAGGGTTTTGTTGCCTCAAGCCTAACAAATGTGTAAAATGATTGCGGTATTTGGCTACTAACTCTGTTTGATACGGCCATTATCATGTTTGTGTCAGCCCTGACACTTCAAAGGCTGTGACCGTCTATTGCGTTTTTATTCTTGTGTGTGTGATGACTTGCAGTTTTCCGTATGTCCATGGAAGTTTAAAAGAACACGGCATTCAAATAATCACCCCGCACGGTTTTGAAATGTTTTTTCATGATATTTCGTGTATTGTCTTCAGTCAACCATCTTTAATTTACAGGAATTTTTCCAGGATAGAAGACCTCTTCATATTGTTTGGCCACATCGCTGGTATGGTTATAATGTTTTAATTTCTCTTTGTACTAAGAACTTGTTGTTTCTCCTTCCGTCTGCTTGCTGATCGACGTTTAAAATAGAAAACGCTTGCCATCATTTACACCACATCAATTGCCTTGGTATTAATTTTTGGATTTGGTTGGATAAGTTTATTTTGACATACGTGACATTTTCATGCATAAAAACCTTTCATAGTACCTGATTTACTTTACGTTTCACTCTCTGACGAAGCACCTTCCCTCGCGACGTTGATTTTCAGTTTCGACAGTTCTTTTTTCTTTAGGAATTTTAAAGCTGTAATATTTAAGAACTGAGCAGGAGTGCTTTGTGGGATTTAAAGCATGGGACGATAACCGAGTGTTTTAGATCCGATAAAGCACGTACTGAGAGTTTCTTAAGTGACTTCAAAAACGAACCCCTTAACATGCTAATTCGCGGAGAAAGTTAGAGAATTGATGTTTTCTAAGACGCAAAAATTTGAATAGAAAAGTTGGCGTGTTTTTATCACATTTAAAGACACGATGCGGTTATGATTTTCCCTTTTATTTTCTTTGTGAATTATTAATGAGTTTTTGAGCGAAGTTTCCCTCTATCTGCGAAGCAATCTGTCCTTGACCACGTACGTCATTCCCAGCTGGATTGATTCTTCAATTGGCTGGGCAGCAGTCTAGTAACCTCGATTGGTGCGAGCTCAAAGTCTGTACCAGTAAAACACTTTTCCGTTCTGGTAATATTTTGTAACTTTTTATTCTTTAAATAGTGTTTCTATTACAGGCTCATGGGAAGCGATTTCTCGTCAAGTGTTATTTTTTCCTCCCTAGGGAACATGACAAAGATCCTGAAACGTTTTTCAACACAATATTTCAGCTTACCGAACTTGGAGAAAGGTTTTATCTCTCTGTAATTGGCCAGACTTTCGAAGACGTTCCAGGTGAATTTTCTGAAGCTGAGGTGCTGTGTAATGTATAAACCGCAAAATAGAAAATACCAGAACCGCGGCTTAAAGTGCACATAAACCCTCTGCAGTTTTTAATTTTTTGTATAGAGGACCCAAAAAGAGCTGATAAGTTCTTTTACAATTTTTGATTTAGTACATTCGCTTTGGAGCTATGTCACTTTTGATACGCCATTTGCATGTAAAAGACGCACATCAACGAGACCTGGGACTCAGGAAAGTATAGATTTCACACAACAAAGAAAACAACTGCGTTTTGACCACAAACTTATCAAAATGCTTATATTTCGTATAATTGTCACCATGTCAAACTCAAACTAGGACTCTGACACCTATGAAAGCATATCTTCTTGTTCTGCTTCTCTTAATTTGCCTAGTTCCCAGGCCCTTATAACATTGAGAACATACGCATAATTTTTAGCGGAGAGTTCGAAATTGGACTTATTGGCAGTACTTAAAAAGAGATATCTCGGAAACGAATAGACAAAATCAAAAACTGTAAAAAACTTACTAGCGAGTTTTTGATCCTCTTTACAAAAAACTAAAAACCGTGAAGGGTTTATGTGCAGTTTAACACCTACAGAATAAGAAGAAAAGTGAAATGCTGATGCCACAGTTACTGCTACAAGTACTGTACTACAATTTGATAATTCATACTGTTCTCGCTGCAACTGCTGCTCCTTACTCCAAATTTCACATTGATTGTTTACAGAAATTTTTCACACGGCCAAAGACAAACTTGGACAATGCGTCATACACTGGGGATACCAAGAAACGCTAGAAGAGTACTTAAACGTTCTCAGAGAGGCAGATGTCGTAGTATCAACTGCAAAACACGAGTTTTTCGGCGTGGCAATGTAAGCAGTATTCATAAGAGAATGGATTGTTATATTCACGTACTAATGGGAATGGGACTGCAGACCATGTTATAATTATGATCCTGAATCAAAAGATTATTGCTAGCGCATGTTCCCCTCACCGGGTATATGTAGGTTTATAAAATAACATACATCCTGCGCACGCTCTGACTGGATGAGCATCGTTTCCTCTCGAGTACAGAAACTCGACTGATTTAATATTGGAGTACGGAGACACGGATGACGTCTCAAAGATTTTAAAATACCTTGGTTGTTGAATAACACATATATAGTAGCTTATGTGTCTCTGTACTGTGTTACAAAAAAAACTTAACAACGTAAACTGAACGTTTAATAAGTCTGCAGGCAAGTGGTCATACCTGCAACAATGCATATTTGCGGATTCTAACGTCCCTGGTTCAGACCTTGCCGGAAGGTTTTTTCCTCATAATACATTGTTTTAAAATTGTTGTTCTGATCTTCTAATTTTTTGTTTTCTTTAAAACTTCCATTAAACAATTCTAACACTTAACTTCTTTAAATTTCCAGTGGTAATACGATCCATCTATCAATTAAATTTAAGTTTTGGATCTTTGACAACCGTTACAAATTCATCGACTTCGTTCGAATTCTCAAAAGATATGATGGAATGGTGGGCGAAGGGTAGTTGGGTAATCGTATTTCCAGTTTATCAAATGCAATAAATTTTTTTTTAAACTTTACTTGGTGGTATTAGCTATAGGTTTAATACCTGCAGAACGTGACATGACGCAAGCTATTAGTTATGATGCAAACTAAATAACTATGACACAGCCAAGTAATGCCGCAAGGTAGTAATTATGACACAGTCCCTAGCGAACAATACCATTTCAATAGTGTGATGAAGTCTTTACTCAAGAGGACAAAGGCTTACTATTTTTCTTTCATGTTGATACACAGGTTGGAGGCCGTGTGTTGTAAATGTTTCCCACTGTGTCCCAACAGTTTGGTTTATCCAGAGATTTTCCCAAGTAAGTGTCCGCTCACGAAGGCGAAAGAGGAATGAACAGATTTGGTAAACGGCAACGGGAACAGAAATAGCATGGACAAATACGAAAACAACAAGAGCAACAGCAACGACGTCAACAATATTTAGCGGACACAAATGACGCCATCACACGGTTGCCTGGAAACGTTTCATTCGCTGACGTCTGAAAAACAATGAAAAAAATAAAACAATTTGGTCATCATTAATTCTAATACAAAACCTAACCCTAATCCTAACCCTGATCCTAATCCTAAACGTTGTTCAAAACTATGTTATTGACACTAATCGTCACCCAAATAAATATCCTAACGCTAAACTTGTGTACAACTTGGCGTGGATTGTTAACAACCGCTGAGCTGCCGTGGTTAACATTTTTTAAAACAAACTGATCGATATTTATTCTTACCTAAACTTTAAAGTTGACTTAAAGAATTGTTTTCTCGAATTCAAACGCTATATTTAACCCAAAACTCGCCTACGGTATTTTGATTACGTGTAAATTTTCGTGATGGTGTGGACTGAGTTGGCTAAAATCCAGTCTAAACAGGAAAAACTACTACGACGGCAACCGTATTAACAATAACGGTAAAAGCAACTGCGACAAAAATAACAGCGAAGGCAACAACAGTGGTAACCGGTTCATATTGTGTATATATTTCCTGTCAATTTCAAAAGTGGCGTGAGAAAACTTAATCAAGAAGTGAACAACCAATGAGACTGAATGAGCTTCCTGGACTCACTCAATAGGCGAACTAAGATGCTGGTTCGACATATGTGCTTGGTCTCAGGATAAAAATGAGAGCCCAGCTCAAAATTTTAAGGTGAAGAACCATGATCGCAACAAGGCAAGACACCAGTTAAAACATTTTGAAAATAAGTTGGATTCTAACGTTTCGTTGCAACGTGCAACATCTTCAGAGTGTAATATTACAAGGTTATCAGTGTCTATATATAAGTCTATTTACATGCGAGAATGAATAATTAATTAGCGCCCAACCAATCACAAAAGGTGACAAGTAAGAAGCTGAGAGAAAAATTAATGACGGAGCGAGAGACTAAAACAAAGAAAGAGGTGTGGAAGAGATATTTTCGTTGAGCGGAGGTTTGAGTTTAGAAATAAGTAGGCTTTCCCGAAGAAGTAGTTCAAAATTCGAATTGGAACGGCAAGAAGAGGCAATAGTAAAGTCGTCGGGGGAGATGCTATGTCCGGTTTGACGAGTATGAGTGAGAACGCTCGACATTGAATGAGTTGCCCGTTTCTTTCCCGTCAAAGGCGAAACTCCCATGTGCTCCGAGATACGTGTATGTAAATGGCGGCGTGTTTGCCCCAAATACGATGCACCGCAGCATCGACACGTGTAATTATAAACAACACGCGATCTCATTAACATGGGAATCCGGTCTTTGAAAGGAAAGAAACTAGACAAGCGCCGGCCAGATTGGAAAATAAATCGTAAAGACAAATCTGGGACATAGCGCTTGTCTAGTTTCTTTCCCTTCAAAGACCGGATTCCCATGTTAATGAGATCGCGTGTTGTTTATAATTACACGTGTCGATGCTGCGGTGCATCGTATTTGGGGCAAACACGCCGCCATTTACATACACGTATCTCGGAGCACATGGGAGTTTCGCCTTTGACGGGAAAGAAACGGGCAACTCATTCAATGTCGAGCGTTCTCACTCATACTCGTCAAACCGGACATAGCATCTCCCCCGACGACTTTACTATTGCCTCTTCTTGCCGTTCCAATTCGAATTTTGAACTACTTCTTCGGGAAAGCCTACTTATTTCTAAACTCAAACCTCCGCTCAACGAAAATATCTCTTCCACACCTCTTTCTTTGTTTTAGTCTCTCGCTCCGTCATTAATTTTTCTCTCAGCTTCTTACTTGTCACCTTTTGTGATTGGTTGGGCGCTAATTAATTATTCATTCTCGCATGTAAATAGACTTATATATAGACACTGATAACCTTGTAATATTACACTCTGAAGATGTTGCACGTTGCAACGAAACGTTAGAATCCAACTTATTTTCAAAATGTTTTAACTGGTGTCTTGCCTTGTTGCGATCATGGTTCTTCACCTTAAAATTTTGAGCTGGGCTCTCATTTTTATCCTGAGACTACGTTTTCCGCCCGGAAAGTCTATAGCCACGATATGTGCTTGGTGGTCAGACCGCATCACCGGCCGCCTGAAATTTGCGGGCTCGATCCCCGACTGGAGCCCAGAAATTTCAGTATCGCTTTAAAAAACGTATTAACTGTGGTAAATGGTAAGGCTAGACAGTTCTGAAAAGAACTAGAGGAACACACACAGAGTGAAAAAATAAATACTAAAAAGAGGCACAAAGCATTTCAGCAGACCACTCCTCAGGTGCAACCAGACCTCTCTGCCGATATGCATAGTGCCTCTTTTTAGTATTTGTTTTCTCACTCTGAGTGGAATCCTCTAGTTCTTTTCAGAACTGTCTAGTATAACCATTCACCATGGTTAATACGTTTTTTAAAGCGATATTGAAATTTGTCACCACGACAATTTCTTTGTTTTAGCCCAGAAATTGTTTTTGTGAGTAAACGAACTTGACGAAAATCCACGTCTCGCCTGCAACAACAGCAGTAACGGTAACAGCAATGTCAACAATAACAACAGCAACAACGGCGACAACAACAACAACGGCAAGAATAATATCAACAACAACAGCATCAGCAACAACAATGGCAACAGGAATAACAACGAGAACGTCGGCGGCGACATTGAATCATTCAATGTCGCCGCCGACGTTCTCGTTGTTATTTATTTGAATGGACTTTTATTTGCGGTTTGACTTGTCTTTAATCTCCACAGTGGCTGGTATTTCATTATCTCTCTATTTTAGAAGAATGTTTATACAATACGTCTCAGCAGCTTTTTAAAAAATTGAAGCAGTTTGTATTGAAACCTGGATTACTGCGTCAAGCTAAAATAAAGGTATGTTATTTTAAATAGTTTTTCTATCAAATTCTAAATTTTTCCATCGGAGTTCGTAATTTTCTCGTAATGAACATTGCTTGGCCCCCTCGACGAAGTCAAAAAACAGCAGAATTTTATATAGTAGGGGTAGAAAGGGAGTTTGCCTCTAATCGCTCTAGCTCGGTACAACTAGTAGAAGTAGACCTTAAACAGTGGCTTACCCAATGGGGTCCGGGGGGCCCGTGCCCCTCCTAGGTATGTCCTAGGTATTACCCGTTGGTACATCCGAGTAAACCGTCGGTACACCATTGGCGAAATAGCAGAGGATTATTCTTCCTTCTTTATTGTCTAATCACAAACATTTTTACACGAAATTCCTTCTAACCACTTAAAAATATTCCGATGATGTCTACTCGAGTTTTTCGAGTTACTTACTGATTTACTACAACGACATGGATTTTCAAAGTTGTTATTTTGAACTTAACTTTTCTCACTTTTGTTGCGTTGTTTTTGCATGAACTGAAGACTTAACAATTTGGGAAAAAAAAAAACAAGGGAAAAGAATGCGACCTGTGTAACACGTCTATGTCACCACTGTGTGCATTAAGTTAATCGACACAGTAGTGGGGTAGACTACAAGAGCATGTTCTATATAGCTCGTCGGTACGTCTTCGATGCTGGGAAAACGCTTACTATTAGACATTCAGAAACAGGTAATGATCACTTACCCCAGAGTCAATGGTTATTACGTCGTGTATTTCGTCAGCATTATATATAGATTAAAGGCCTAGGGAGAGGTTTTTATTCAACTGTGAAGACCGAGCACGAAGCGCGAGGTCATTACAGTTGAATAAAAACCGACCTCGTGGCTTTTAACTTGTTTATATGCTCATCAGACCATATTCTTTTGTTTTCCGGAGGTTCTAAAAATACATTTGAAATTTAAATTACTGGTGATATGAGTTCTTATAGCAATAAGAATTGAGGTATTGTTCTGCCTGTTTTTTAACAGGGAATTCATCTTTTATAGTTTGAGTGCTTTGGGTGTACACGTAAGCTGATTGAAATGATGTTCTATATTTATGAATAGTAATGTTCTTCAACGTTATTTGGCTAACGTGTTTGGCGAAAGGCGAATATGAAAATTGTCAAAGATGTATTTTGAAATTAAGATTCGTTTGTTCAACCAAAGGTGAGTAGCCGGTAGTGAAACTCGAAGAAAGTGATGACTTGGAATGTCAAACAAAGATTGCTTGCCATTATTTTGCATGAAGAGGGACGAAGACAAATTGAAGTCACACTCTTTCTTCCACATGACCATGCCAAATAGGGACACAGAAACACGAATGGCAAGTAAAAGAGTGTTTTCAAGTAATGAAATACGAAGTGCTTTTATTAAGTTCGGATATTGTCGGAGAATTAAGCATGTTGACCTGGTGGTGTTCATACTGAATGACATTAGTTATGTTTTAAAGGGTTAGTTATTTTAGTGTGAGTCGGAATTCTCGAAACGTTGCTTGGGCTGAGAAACTAGGATGAAGATAATGTCCTACATTAGCCTGGTTTTATTCTTGTTAAATGATAGCCTATTAGGAGGTTATTATTTTAAAAATAATAACCGAGTAGGAGGTTATTATTTAAAAATAATAACCTAGTAGGAGGTTATTATTTTAAGTAAAGATCGGTCTTTACTTAAAATAATAACCCCTTAACGCTCCATTGAATAATCAAAACAACTGGCTACATTCAAAATGAGATGATTACCCCAAAATTAATAACCGACGGAAAACAAAAGAATATGGTCTGATGAGTTTAATAAATTGCTTAAGTCTTTCGTAGTGGTTGTCAATAGCTAGTTTTCCCTATGACGTCAGCTCAATACAACTCCCAGAATACTTTGCTATATTTTCATTTTCATGCAAACAGTGAATTCCTAAAGCGAACATAAAGACAATTGCTCCGAATAACATTACAAACGAGATACCAAAAGGAATTCTGGTAGTTCTATTCAGCAGATGTATAAAGGCAACCCGGCCATTAAATCTATTGCGTCCTTGAGTTTAGACGTTTTATGGCTGTCTTCTGTGATTTTAACAGAATTTAAATTCATCTGTTATAATTAATTCGCAATTTTCATCGTCAAGAAAGGTTTCTTCGTGTGCGTTGTTTGGCTACCAGTAATAATCAGCTCGTTCAATTCATTCCGCGCGTTACAGTCCACCACCGTAGATGTGGGTCGTTCGACCCACTGGTCAAAAAGATTTACTGGTAAGCCAAAAATGCAACAAAATTAAGTAAAACAACTCGAATAATCAAACAATTATTGAACTTCGTTGCCACAAAATATAGTGATTTTTCAATTTCTGGCACATCAATTATTTGCCTGTACCTTCGGCATCGGCAAGTGATTGATTTCCTCGCCACTGTTAAATCATGATATTTCGCTCTTCCTTGTCCAATAATTATTATTATCCAGCTTTGTTTTGACGAGTAAAAATAACGCAATTGGCGAGTAAAAGTATTTAGCGATATTCTGCTCTTTAAAAAAAAGTGTTTAAAACCGGTATATTTGTCGCACTCGTGCACTAAAGTACCACTCATGAACACAACTCCTGCTAACGATTTCCACACGGATATTGTAAGATGTTCATAAGACTCTTGTCAGTAACTGGTGTACATGTTGGTTAAATTAGCCAACAATATTTGCACAGTGCAGTTCAGGCTTTTATTTCGCAATATTTGGAAAGAAAAGGAGTTTTGATTAATTTGAATGACGTAAAAAGAGTTTTGGTACAGTTGGACACTAGATAACTTGTCATTTGTGTTTTGACTCGCCTTACGGGATCGCCAAAATATGACGTGACCCAAAATATACATTCAGCCGTTCCGTACACTAAACTGCCTGATAACGTATATTTTTGATTTGAATGATGGAGCACTGGTCAGTGTGATTGTTAGGGAAATGCTAATTTTAAGTCTCTTTGTTTGTCTCATAGAATACACAATTAGAGATCGCTTTTTTGTCTTATCTAGCTCACCGTACTTTAGCCGATTACCGTATTTATTCCAACAGACGCCCACTATCAAACGCCTCTCTCCAATAAACGTCCCCTTGCCTCACGAAAATATTTAATAAATGCCTCCCACCAATATACGCCTGTCTGAATCAAACGCACCCTAGTAAATCAAATGGGCTACGGCCTCGTTTTTAACATTAGCAGTTTGTGTTTTAACATTAAGTTTGCAGAAGATGAGTTTTTTTGTAGAGGAACGACTGTTTGTACTCAATGTCAGAGCGAGGATATCGAATATACTTGTCTTTGATATGTTTCAGTTCTTATTCCAGAGTCTTTGCACAGGCTGTTGACTTGGTCATTGCTCGGTAGAGACCTGGTACCATCAGGCCAACGTCTCGCTTTCTTTTCCCACAAACTCTCACTTCAACGACGTTTCCTTTCGCAGCAGTTAGTAGTTGTCCCCGGTCTTTAAAGTTCTGTTGAAACATGCCCCGCTAAAGTCTGACCATCTCCCCTTCATTGTTTGTACACAATTACTGCGTTTGAGACACACTTTATCACCCTTACGCTCAGTTGTCATTCTTACAACCCAGAACGTCGCCTGACACCGGGATTCACCTTTATCCACATGGTGCTTTCGTATTGCAATTTTGGAATTTGAATTGAAAGCGCGTAAAATATTAAATTTTGCAAACAAAAAACAAACAAACAAAAAAACCCAACAAAAAAACAAAAAAACATCTCGCCTCTGTTATAGACGCCTCTCTCATAAATGCTCATTGTAGGGCTGTAGGCGTCTATTGCAATAAATATCACAGTGAGATATGGTGTCTACAAATCCAACGGTTGATTTGATTCGGCAACATGCGATTTTGTTCGGAACTGCCGCACATTGACCGATAGATTATTGCCCGACAGGGTTTCCACGAAAAATCGGCTAGTATGCGACGGGTTTTATGTAATCCTTACACAAGTTTTTATATTTAGTGTGACATAACAAGATTTGGATGGACTGAACTTCAGGAACAATATAAGGAGGCTTTTCGATGTACTAAGCTGACGAAGGTGGGAAATTATGGCAAACAACTCTTCAATACAGTTGAGAAGGAAGCACATGAAGATGAATGAAACAACAAAGTTTTCACGCGTTTTTGAACTCTCTTTGTTTATTTGTTTTGGCCAGCTTTGCTCTATTTCACCTATACATATCAGGTTGTTGGGTATGAAGGTTTCCAAAAGCAAGAGAAGCCAACGTTTATTTGAATACGTAATAATGGGGATTAGCATATACTGTAGTAATTAAGACAAAAAGATAAATTAAGTTTATGCTTCAAATACGAAGGACCAAGGATTGTAAATTTTCATTTCCTTTTGAAAAACTATGTCTTTGTGTGCTCCGGTAGATGTATGTTTTCACATCTGGCGTCATTTTTCATTGTTGTAATTAAATATATTTGTTTCTGGAGCTTCTTCTTCTAACAGCTTTTCCTTAGATTAATATAGTACAATTACCATGCTTCAAATCAGAGGGAAATGTTTGAGACTAGAATGTCATCTGGCTTTGCATATGAAACTCCATTACGGATTTTATACAAAGACACCTGGTTTTTTGATATTAATATTTATATATTCGTGCCGCGAGGTTTTAAGCTCAGGTGAATTAGCATTTCGATCTTTCCTTGTCAAGTCCCATTCTTTGATTTCAGTTAAACCAAATGTTTGAGCGGTGACGTTGTTGCAAATAGGCTGACTATGTTTCTTACGAAAACCTCTTGACTTCGTTATCCCGGCGTTGACATAATCTCTTTTTACCAGTCCCGTTTGTGAACTTTCACCACAATGGATTTCCTGGACGGAAGATTCACATTTTCTGTGCTTCATCTCGAAGCTCGTTTCATTCGATAAGTCATCCGAAGAATCCCCATAACCCGAGCTGTTATTCTCGCATTTATTCGAGTGTAGCTGTAACTCAGAATAGTTCAATTTTCTCTCGTGGGGATTGGACTGTTGGCGTTGTAAAAGTGGTGTTGCACAAGTCTCCTCATCGGACAAACTTTCAACAGACATGTGCAGTTGAATCGTTGACACAGTTCTTCCATGAGCCATGTTTAGTTTGGGTAATGAGTGTTCTCGGTTTTCATCTTGCGTTTCGGATGCCATTCCTTGAAATATTTCAGAGATTTTGAGAGCAATACTTTTAGCATGGCGTTTTGAACGGCATTCGACGACATAGCAATCCAATCCTCCATAAATACTTTCGGGCGAGCGATAAAAGAAAGCAAAAATCTTTTGATGTTGTTTATCCACGCCACAATACACAACCCTCTTGATAACAAACTTCTTTGGTAAACTTTCTGTCACATTTGAAACATTTACAAAAGTAATTCCGTCTGGAGAAACAGTCAAGTTATACAAGGGTAGCTTTTCAATTTTCTGTCGACTTACTGAGTACATGTCTGCCATGGCCCGACATATTTCGTCTACACCAGGATGGGAACATAAAACACTTCCCAAGAGTTTCACTGGATAATGCTGGCATTTTCTTTCCCGCTGCAAACCTTTAAAGGCAAATCTCTTCATAACTCAAATCGCGCAGAATCAAGCGGTGCTCGGTATCAGCAACAAAAAATTATTTTGATGAGAAATCTTGAATGAGAATGTCGTTATCACTTCACCGCTTCTCTCATGTCATTATATAAGACAAAAGAAACACCTTATTTGAATTTCAATCGTTATGACGTCTGAAGATTAATTGCTCATGATCTGGCATTTCGCTTCAGTTTTGCTCGACAGTTCACAAAGCATGAATCTGCTCGAATTGTCCTTTACCCCAATAATCCGATAATTTCTACGATATTTAATATCTTGTCAAATCTATTGACATTTTAATCAAAAAACTAGTCTGCATCTATAATTTATGCATGTGAATAGTCTTCTATCGGAAAAGATAAGGACCGATTGATATTAATTTCTCCGTCACTCACTCGCAATCTGCTGATCGTTTTTGCAATTCAATAATTTATTCAAATCTATCAGCATTGCAGGCAATAAGTGCAGAATTTCTCAGTGAATATTCTCTGAAAGAGCACCTGCTTGTAAATGAATTAGGCAAAGATTTCAACGTTAAACTCATAAACATTAAAACTAGACAGGTGATTCATGTTGAATTCAAATTTAATTGTGAAGACCAAGGAAAGCTAAGCAGTGGTGGAAACGATACACCTGATTCGCATCACGATTTAACATTTTTGTCTAGTTTCGCCAGCGTGTGTCGTTCTAATATTTAGGCAAAAAGGTGTGATATTAGAATGAAAGTCATTGGAAAATGCAGATACTGAAAGCAAGAAAACTGTTATATCGAGTACACGCATGGGAATAACTAAGAAGTATAAAAGCTAAAAACCCTTCTCGTTGACAAAATTGGCAATTTCTGGGGAACGGTGAAATAACTGCAGATTCTGCTATGTTGAAGCGGAAAACTCATACTTGCTCGTATAATTTAACAGCTTGCTGTTATCAACAAAGTTTTTCCCTAATTAAGCTTTTCTAGTTTCATGTATAAATTACATGAACCTAATCCCTGATCTTGTGCGTCTCTGCATGTTCTTGCAGAGATCGAAGACGAAACGATTTCCAGAAATATTACGCCCATATTAGAATCTGTATGACATGTCTCGTGTATTTATGTTTTGACACATCTTTGCCGAGGAGATCTGCACGATATGTTGTCTCGTGCAATAGCCATGTGAACTTTCTTTTTCTAACTATGCTTCCTAGTCATCTATCATGCCATTGTTTTCCACAGATGTCTGAATAAAAAACTAAAATTTAATCAAAGTAACATTTCATACTTATTTAAAATGTACTGTTCCAAATTCTAAATAAAGTGTGTCAATAGCACCGACGATACCCTTACACGTGCAATATTTTTTCTCCTAATTTTTCTCGTTGCTAACGCTGCTGTGTGCAGTAAGTCTTGGACAGTTCTACGCAGCATGATTTCCGCTAACGATTTGCTCCAGCTCGTTCTTTAGACTTCCGTTAGTTTGATACATACACCAGGATGACAATCATCAGGCACAACGTTGCACGTGTAGTAGTGATTTTATGAAGGGTTTGAGTTCGCGCATCAGACGGTCATTATGCTTGATGATACGGAAACGTTTGTGAAACTTATTTGTTATTTCTGATGTTAACTGATAGCTGAGGGCCTTGAAACTTAGGCGGAGTAGTAGGCAGTTCCTATCTCAAGGACGATGGCAGAAAAGACGACTGCGTTTCCGCTCTCTATTTCTATTACCAAAAAGAAAAAAAACTGAATGTCAATTAGAGTTCTGCTTTGCGTTATTTAACCTTAAGGTTGCATATTCAGGACGCTTTAGATTGAAAGTCTTTAAATTGTAGTCTTTGTTGATTTCTAAGATTTCTTTTTTCCCCCTGAAAAAATTGCTATTTCATAACGATGTGATGTTTTGTGTTTCGAAACCAAACACCCAAATCATAACATATTCGTGAATGATCCCTTGGCGTCATTTAACTTAAAAATGGCAATATATTCGAAACCTCAAGCTGCTCATACGAAAAACTACTGTACAAAGGCAGCGAGTGATGGTAATTGTTAAACTCCCGCTGATCTTAAATTAAACGTTAGTAGCGCAGACGGGCTCATCTTTTCACGACTTAAAAACTGTTATCAGGGGCAATTAACCACTCTTCAATTTATAATGCCTTGATGAAAGCCTTTTCTCTACTCTCCACATGTACCAAATCAAATCAAACCCAATACACCGCGAAATCTCTGCGGAGATTTCGCTGTATATTGCTCTGGGTATCCTCATAGTAGATAACCTTGATTATCCATTATTGTAAAGTATCGTTTACTATACCTTTAGCTGTTCATTACCAGAAAATATACTGTCATTAACGCCAACCTCAAACTCATAAACGTGGAAATGCATTCATTGTAATGAATCGACACTCATCAATGCTTTTGTCACGCTCAATTAAAATTTTTTGTCTAGAAGGTGACATTCATTAGCATAGATACGAAACCAAGTGCATCAAAGGGCATTCTATTGCGCCAAAAGACGACCATTAACACCATTCCAGTATATATTTGGGAAAATAAAATTTCAATTACGCAAGACATT
The DNA here is from genome assembly GCA_030142905.1 of Heliopora coerulea. Lineage (NCBI taxonomy): Eukaryota > Metazoa > Cnidaria > Anthozoa > Scleralcyonacea > Helioporidae > Heliopora > Heliopora coerulea. Next base: position 407,666 of record JASJOG010000150.1, on the reverse strand, counting down.
TCTCCGGTCTGTTAGAGGGTCGAGTTAAGGTTTTACCGAATTCGGACATGTATAAAAGATAAGGGGATAAAACTGTCATAATTCGTACATAAACTAAATTCGGTTAGACCGTTCGAACCTCTTTTTTCGCCAATATGTCGATGACTGTTTTGCCATTTTTCGCCCAGCCAACCACGTTCTATGTGTTCAGCTGAGCCCTTTCAAGACTATCTTAACTCACAACATTGAAATATATTTTGTAGTGAGATAGAGAATAGTGAACAGAAACTTTTCATGATAATCTGACACTGCCGAAATCAATTGAAAAATGTTGACTCGAGCGGGATTTGAACTCGCACCTTTGGGATACCGGTCCACCGCTCTACCTGTTTAGCTATCGCGTCCACAGGGATTGGAGGCGAGTTTTATCCAATTTAAGTGCACATCCTCTCATGGATAAGTGTTAAGTTGTCACGAGAATATCTCGTGCAGTTAAATTGGATAAAACTCACGTCCAATCCCTATGGCCTCGATAGCTCAAAAGTTAGAGCGGCGGACGGTATCCGGCAGATGTGTGTTCAAACCCCGCTCGAGTCAACATTTTTTTAGTTGATTTCGACAGTGTCAGATTATCATGAAAAGTTTCTGTTCATGTATATCTCTGAGGATGATTCTGAAATAGAGAATAGGTCTACTCTATCTTTCTTGAACGTCTTTATTGATCGCACACACGGCTTTCAACCTCTGTTTATCGGAAGCTTACGTTCACCGGTTTGTGTATAAATTTTGATAGTTTTATTCCCTTATCTTTTAAACGTGGTTTTGTCTGCACCTTCACTTAACTGATATTATAAAATGTTCTCATCATGCCTTATTTTTCCTGACAAGAATAATTTCAAGCTGTTAATCAACTTTTGTTCACAGCACTTTGCTAACACACATCAACCTTTACGTCTTAGACAAAACATATTTTGCAATCAAATCTTACAATACACGGCATAAATTATGATAGTTTTATTCCGTTATCTTTTATACATTTCGGGATTCCATATAAGCTTAAATCGACCCTACAGTAGACCGGAGAAATATCTTGTGTAATGAGATTTTTTTCACCCCATTACTTTTTCTGCAGGAATAACGTTTCCTTTAGTCAATTACAAAAACTTGGAGTGACGAATTAGCATCCAAAACAAATGCGCCCTCGAAATACTGATCACTTTTCCTGACATTTAACTTCAGCTGTTGAAAACTGACAAAATGACGAAAAAATTGTAATTCAGTATTGACCATTATATGTCGCATATGTAAAAGAAATACATATTGGAGATGGAAAAAATAAGATCACTTCGTTTTGTTTCAAATTAAAAACTATGTCCCTAAACAGTTATTTTATTTGAAAATATGCATTAGAAATTAGATTTTGGACAAGGGATCCAGCACCATTTTTCAACACGAGTCACACTATTTCAAACGCATATCTCTTGAAAGATGATGATAGTTTCTACTGTTCTGCTTACAGGGACGTTTTCGTATTGCCAATATTTGTATATTGCTTTTTTTTTATAATGCCGAGCAGCATTGACACTTATTATAAGTAAACCACACGAGATCTCAGTTTGAAAAGAATCAAGTGCTTGAAACGAGGAAAAAAATTATCACATTAGGCAGCACATTTATGTGAAAAAGGACATAGTAAAGCAATGGTCTTTATACACAGTTACATGTAAAAAATATTCTACGATTTTTTACTCTGAAGTTGTACGTTATTTTGAAGCGTTTGCGGTCAGGCGTTGGTAGTCGACACTCCCTACTGAACCATGCACCCTCTGGCTCTGTGAAGCATTCTAGTTTTGTATTTGCATGTGATATCATTCATGCGTTATTGTTGCGAAAATGGTGTTGTTTTCATTAACCAGTCGAAGCACGCTAAAACTTCACTCTTAACCAATCAAAATTGACGTGAGGTCAACTTTTACACTCTAAGCTAGTCTTACACCAACGCGACTCTAACAAGAGATCTTTGATTACAACCTGAAATGTCTGCGTTCTTGTTTGATGCATTAGTTACCATTCCTATTTGACATTTCGACTTTATTCCAAAGTAAAATTATAACAACTAGAATCTTATGTTTTAATTGCTATTCTTCTGAATATTTTTGGCAATAAATTGAAGGCTGAACTCCTCGAGAGGGAGCCATTATTGCTAGCTGATTTCGAGCCCCCGACGGTCCAAATCAGCTAGTAAAGTTGGACCGGGCGCACATATGTAAAGGTGATCCAAATCCGCTATGACACCATGGTGTTACTATTATACTACAGGGTAGTACTTGATTTTGTTGCGTTACTAATAAGTCTGACGCTTCATTTCCAAACACGAGCGTTGAGTAGTTTGCACTAGCAATTGATTTCCTAATTTTTGAGAAGTGTGCGTAAGTTTCGAAGTACATGCAGGGCAAAGGTATACATTATTTCACGACATTTTTACACAGGCAATCGGATATGAATGCTCGATGTCACTCAGGGCAAACAAGAGCATTTATGAATTGCTTTGAAATGCACGGACATGGTATTGAGAATTGCTGATATGTCTGAAAGTAGAAGTACCCTATTTTCCAATATGTTTCAGCCAACACCATGCAGAATCAAGGTTTTAAAAATGAATGTTAATCTTCATAGAGTGTAGCGCTACTTAGGTAGCTTGCTTATTATGAAATTAAACCAAGATAAACAATTTTCTAGAAAATTGATCTGTAGTTATGACTTTTTTCCTATGTGCCATGGAGTATTTTTATGTGTAAAGAAATTTACGTTCTTTTCAGATTGTTTGGTCAAAATTGAATCTTGTTTCTAATAACACAAGAAATCACATTTGTGTTGGTGTGTTCGTACAACCACATGGTTGTTGCACTTCTCGCTAAGAATTTCATTCGCTCCCCCAGTTCTCAACTCAAACCCTCTCTTGCCCCCCCCAAAAAGCAAAAAGCCTAATTACGTCACTGTCCCGCAGAAAGTTTATTGTGATAAGTAATTGCAACTAATATGGCAATCATTTAATATTGTAGTCAGATAATTAGGACAATTTTTATCACCAAACATGTACAGGCACACACACAGTTATCTGATTTGCATATTTCAGTAACCTGAATATCTATGGTAAGAAATGAGACATGGAGAAGTGGAAAACGCCATTTTCATTCACTTCCTATTTATTTTTAAATAAAATCAAAATTGAAGAGACAATTTTTTGGCCGTCATTTCCTCACCGTCATGACGTGACGTGGAACCGACCGACAGTTGAATGGTAATTGCATGTCATATTCACCTTCCTGATTATTTAAATGCGGTATACCGTATCTATTCGACGTTTATTAAATCTCATCAGAAAACATTGAATAAAACAAAGCTGCTACATTTTTATCAATAAAAAATGGTAGCAAAAACTCTTACAAACAAGCGCCGCTCAAGAGTTTGCATCGTTGAGCGGTGCAGCGCTTATTCCAGGGCGACAATTATTGGTATTTTTGTGCTTATCTGCGGTGGTCTTCGAGGGCTACGTTTGTTAACATTTTTGTCCGAAAGTACAGCGCTTACTCTAAGGCGATACTAATTAGTATTTTCCTATCATGTGCGGCACTCATTCGCGGACACTGCTTATTATACAACTCATTAGTATTTTTGCTATAGTGTACGGTGCTTATTCGAGTAAATATGGCATACCACGACAGAATAAAGCGAACAACACACTCCATGGTAAATTATTAGGATACTCATAGGTGAATTTGTGGCAAAACAAAATTTCTAACACAGTAATAACGTTTACGCGCAGACGCAGTGCACTGACTTCTACTCCGCCTTTAATTTCATTTGACGCTCATTCATGTTGAAAGAAGGTGTTGTGGAACAGTTCTTCTGAGCTACTGCTGAACTTGCAGATCGCGGACGTCCATTTTGCTGGAGCCATGTGGGACCATTCGTGAGAAATGTTTGACTCAGATCAAATAAATTCATAACAGACGAACGCTTATAAAATGTTAAGGGAAACAACACTCTCTCTTAAATTCCTTTTTCACAATCTAAATGTAAATAAATTACCTCTGTCATCGCGTTTCATGCACGTTTTTTTGATGTTTTGTAGCATTTCATTCAATATTTGCAATTTTATTGTTGCCATTGTTTTTTTGTTGTCTCCAGAACAACCAGTTGCCCAAAAATAGGACTTATAAACGACCATTTACATATTGTTATTTGTATATTATATACGAAAATAAAAATAAATAAAAATTTAAGAAAAAATCAAAAATAAACATAAAATTAAATTAGATCCTAGTACAGAATATGACTTGTCACCAACATGGGTTTGGCATTGGGGTTGGGGTTGAGTTTGGGGTGTGGATTAGGATAACGATTAGGGTTAGAGAAACTAGTTAAAATGTGGTGATCGAGTAGGGTGGGCATGTGATTACACGACGAGAGTAAATATTGTAAAATTGAAACGAAAAAAGAAGAGAACGAAAGAAAAAGAAAAGAAAAAAATGGAGATATGAAGACAAAACCAGGGTGAAATGTGGAATTAGAAACAAGCCAAGCCGACAAAATTTGCAGAAATTTCTTTGCTGCCAACGTGCCCATCGTTGTTATCAAACTGAAACAGATCACATGCCTATCAAAGTTGATAAAACGATATAACACGATATTTTGACGTCATCTTGACATTAGATTCAAATGTAAGATACATGATTTACCAAAGTTTATATAAGAAGTTATATGAATACATTAAAATATGGCAAAAAAGGTAGTACATTGAAATTGTAATGAGAACAAAACTTTTCTCAAAAACGTGCAAATAAATAAAGTAAAAATTTCGGTTTAATTAGTCTTTTTGCTCAATGAAGGCTTTAAATACTTAACAAGCAACAGACATTTCAAACCAGACAGTCAAGCCTCCCTTTGCACAAATGAAGAATTGAAAACATGCCATTTAACTCTTGAAGATTTCTCGCACGGAGATTTCCCCATTGTTTATTGAGCTTTTGTGATATTTTAATGTATTCACATAGCTTCTTATTTAAACTTTGGGAAATCTTATATCGTAGACTTGAAAATGATGTCATGACGACATTTTTGCTATATCGCTGACTTTTATCTTTACTTCCTCTTGTTTTGTTCATATTAACACATCCACTGTCCTCATATTTTAATTAATTCATTTATTACCTTATTTGTCTAGATGGAGTTTTTCATTTTTGGTTATTTTTTCATAAAATGCTTTGTCTCTCTGCTCTTTTATCTGGTCATGTCACTAATGGACCCTTCCCATTTCATTTACTCCTTTTTTCCATAAGCGTACTCGTCATTCCCACACTTCCTAGTTTCTTGGAAACATGCTTTCCAGTCATGCTTGCAACTTGAAGACTTAATGAACAAGATGTCAGCAGCTAATTTTCCAAAAATGCTGGTGCCATTGGCTTCTTTCAATTGAGCACTAGGATTTTCGAATATCTTGTTCACCTGTTTCTATGCCTTTTTCTTTCTTCTTTTCGAGGTCGAAGCTTAACTAGCATAAGGGGAGTCTTCTGTTTGATACTATCGGTTTTCTCCAAAAGTTTTGCTTTCAAATGTTCGTCTTTATATAATAAATTACATTATTATCCATGCTTTGTGCGATTTTACTCATTCGTTATGAAGTTTTATAAATTCCTTCACTCGTATCCCGCTCTTTTTTAAAGCATTTCACAACCCGTAAATAAAAGTAGTAAGTATACATCTACCACGAATTAAGTAACGTATGGATAAGATTCACGCAACTTTGAGGGAGTTAAAACGAAAAGGATACGTCTCTTTCTGCGACACAAGGAAGTTTGAATACAGATGGAGGTTGAGTAAAACGACTTTTAGAAACACCTGTGAATGAATTAGGTTACAGACTTTCGTCATGTGCTACTAGTTGAATAAAAACTCGAAGTTATTTCAAAACTACGTGGCCGGACCCATGTCGATTTTACCTGTTGGATGAAAGTAAAAAGTTGCTTTCGGAGAGTAAACCGTGCCCATGCGAGAAGGCATGAACAATGCTGGCAAACACACGTCTAAAAAGAAACAAGAGGTGGCCCAATATTTGAGGCAATTTTTGTTTACCGTTTTCATATAAGGTTCTTTACATCTATTAAGTTAGTCAAGTGTACTTCATTCACAAAACTATTTTGTTTACTGCGAGCAACATGTCACCGGGGGGACGTTTCACCTTATTCAGAGCTAAACAGGATGAAGGTTTGAAAGTCTGAAGTAGTTATTGACAGATAAAATAATGTTTATTTACTCCCAGGCGGCCAATAGGATCGGGGACGACAATACGTTTGTTCTTCGAGTTTTCATCCGTATCAAATTGACAAATCAAGTGACCAAGCACAATTTTAAATTTGTCATTAATAGCATTGTTAAAAACTGAACATACAAACAAGCGACAAGAGCCCCCCGTCTCTGCCCCCCACCCCCTGATCCTTCACTGTTCATGTCGTCAATGGCAAATTTGAACTACTAGCAGCTCTGCCCAAAATTATTTGAAAGAGAATACTTTCCCAACAGATTTACGAATTTTCACACCAATTTGCGTATAAGCGCAAGCTTGAAACCATTCCTTTCGGGTTTCTTATAGTTTTTAAAACGTAGCGCTTGAGGTTGACTAAGCATTTCGTTTTAACTGAAATTTTTAGTTACCTGCACTGAAATTTTGATCTTGGGAACACCTAATCAGATAGGACGTAAAATATGCACACTCAATTTGCGCAGGAAGTCATATCGGCAATTTGCTGCATAATCCATAAAATAATAGATGTCCGTAAAGACAGGGATACGTTAATAGATCAATTCCTAGGCCTTGCAAGGTTGTTCATGTTAGAAAGGAGTAATCGACTCCCTATTCTTATCTAGTTGCCCCGGGAAACGTATAAATCAGCAATTTTACCCTCCAGGTGTTACTTTAAGGTGCTACTACACCTTAAAGTGTAGCAACCGATTGACAGATACGGGGAAATGGACCAATACGGAGATCTATATTGTGACCGAAGGGTTTTGCGCGGATATGATCAAAAAATGAAGTGAAACACTTGAGCACTTAGCCTGCGGGTAAAATGTGCACCTGGCCAATGTCGCGTTGAGTATTTTACTGAATCAGGTTGTGCGCGAAATGAAGCAAATAAAGAATAACATATAGCGGGACATCGAATGAAAGTTGAATGATATATATCGTGCATAACTGATTACGGGACACAACCCTCGACTTACTGCCATGGTTTCAACATTTAAAATTACACTGTAATCCATGTTGTCACTTGTAATAGGAGTCGACCTCTCATGTTTCCACCTGTTGCCAAGTTACGAGCAAGAAAAAAATTGTTCGCTGCGCTTGAGACTATAGAAACGCCCTCCAACTGTATTTCTGAAAATGGAGCGCGGCTTTGCAAATCCTTGGCAAAAATTCCGGCATGTTAACAAAATTTCATCAGGACTTTTGAAATTTTGATAGTTTTTTCATATTATTTTCACCAAAATCAAGAAGGATTTTAAAGAATTTTGGAAAATTTTGAATTTTGCTATTTTAAATTGGATTTTTAAGGATTTTCTGGGTTCTCTAAATGGTCAGGTTTTCGGACTTATTTTTCGAGGATTTTTTTTATTTTTGACGAGGTGTACGAGGATTTTCTTAGTAATACGCCCCACGTTTTAAACTAGGGCCAAGATACGGAGCACGTATTATCATACACTTTTTGCAAGTTGTTTTGAATTAGTTTTGGCCCTGATCACAGCTATAAACGAGTGAAAGCGTGGTAAATTTCTATGTATGACGTTTCAGTTACCATTTAAGTCGATTTCGTCATCCGATAGATTCAACCTGTTTTGTGTTGCCATTTGAAGTTCATAATTTTCCTGAACCTGTATGGAACAAAATGAGACAAAGCAAAATACGACACAATCAATGCTGTAAAAGTAGTGCAGTGTCGTGTGTGACATTAGTGCAGTGCTGCGTTTTGTTGGGTTGTATTGGACTGATCTAGTCTGCACAACACCACAGTTTTTAGTAACGTTGCGAAGTAGTGTGTACAGTGCAGTGTTTTATGGCGCGATGCAAATCCGTGCTCCACTGCAGTGCGTAATCCCATGGTGTTTTTTGCGGGGCTATTCGATAAAGCTCTACCAACTTTTATCAAGCTCTGCTCTGCCCTGCTCATCCAGCTCTCCTTTACTGTGCTGCACTGTTCCATGTTAGGTTAGGCTGTCCATGCAACGCTACGACGTGGAGTGTTTGGTACAATGTTACTTTTGTGCCACTGTGCGCTGCACTGCGCTGGACTACGCCGTACTTGCACAGGGCGACGCTGCACTGCGCTGTGTTGTGCTGCACCGCGTTCTACAGGTTTGAACTCAATGTATCGTGCTTACTCTATGGGCTAGGCTGGCTTACACAATGCCGTACATGGTATTGACATCTATAAGGTATAGCAGACTAGAAAGATTAGATCATTTATAGGTCACCGTAGTCTGGAAGGCAATGGCGCATACAGCTGTTACCCTCAGGTAATACTCAGTTAAAGATCTTGGTTTGATGTCTAATTTACCAATGTTACGTGTTACGTACTTCTTTCCTGGTTTTTTCGCTTAGTTCTTGGCGATATTTCGCACTTGCTCTAGAAAACTGATCTAATCGATCGAAGAACTATAAAAGAACAACAGAAGAATACGAACTTAGTATTACAGCACCAAACATACATGTACTATTTCAACAACAGCAGAAAACCGTTATTGAGGTTTAGATCTTCAAGTCTTACATTTGCCGGAAGGTCTTTTCCCCATTCTGGAAGATTATAACCTGATTTGACCTTGTTTCTCTTTCTCGACGACGACCTTTGAAGACAAGATTTCAATTCTACTAAATTAATTCACGTTGATGCATTACCGTATAACTGATAAAAAAACAGGAACAATATTGTGGCAAAGACCCCATGAGAAGATTAAGATTTGAGAAGAATCACATTATAAGGTTTGCACTAATGTTTACGAAAAATCCATTTGTACTTTTTTCTAATTGCCAAATTTTACAAACCTAATGGCTGTAATTAAATAAGACTGCATTTCGGCTGGTTAATTTCAGTGAAGAAACTTTAGCAAAACAGAAAACACAAATGCTGAGAGATTTTGATTGAGTTTTTATTTTCTATGAATTTACGAAGAAAAATTTAACACCAGCGTACAGTCTATATGGATATGGTAGCTGGAAACATATTTTAACAGGCTCAGAGTTGAGCCAGAAAATCAGTGTAACCATTGAAAATGCAATTTCGCTAAATCCATCTAGAGGGATAAGAACAGCAAACGCAATTTTTTCGTCGTGTGAGGATAGTCTTAATAATAATTAGTGTGGCCAAGAACAAAACAGGTTCCGTTTAAGAATTCTAAATTAGCGAAACTTGAAAAAAAAGTTTAAGCACCTCGTAGATTGAGGCAGGTTATAAAGTTTATGTTAATGTTTCAAGACAAGTATAGAAATTTGCTGCAGTTGAAATTATTATTATACTGTTAATACAGCAGTCAACCTCTCATACAGCGTGTCTTCTACCGACCTTAGTATTTAGCCATAACTATCTTTACTAAGTCACTAACCGTACATCTGCCGTGTGCGGTCGTTGAGGAACTTTTGGAGATGAAGGCAATGGTGGTGATGTTGATTTCATTGGGACAGGTGACGTACAAGCTAAAAGTAATGACCAAAGTACGGCAGATATTAAGGACACTGCTCGCCAAACATCACGAAAATTCGTTTAATTTCCAATTAATTGGGAACGAGATCTGGCAATACTAAAGTGAACAGGACTACAGGAAACGACACAGCCTACAACACTGCACGCAATGATGCAGCTATTACGACGTAGCAAGGGCCAGGAAGAGTTATTAAGGTAGTGGACAACATGCGTTTTGGAGTTGCCGAAGGCAAAGCATTAGGACGAAATAAAGTCGGGACAAGAGTTAGGGTTATATGGGCTTCGACTGACCTATATAGCAACACTTCTTATCGAATTTCAACTTAGTAGATATCTTCCAGAATCATTTGAACTAGAACCGTTACATCCAAAAAACCAGTTGCCGATTATAAGGATATTAGCCGTCCTATGGCTAGTTGTGTAAGCTAGGGCGGGAATGAAGAAGTAGCACATATGAAGTCTTCCATTGCCGTTTACATGTTAAAATATGAAGTCTTCCATTACCGTTTACAAACGTTTGATTTGAAGGAGGCAAAACGTCACCGGAGCTGGTTTTCGATTTGCGAGCTACTTCTTGAAGTCGAATCCTGAAGTATCAAAATAACAAGGAAGAATTTCAGAATATGCACGGTAAAAAAGTTGCCCAGGGGTTCAACCAAAATTGTCTCCAATGGGCAGGAACTTACTCGTATTCCTCCCGTAATTTTGCCAACTCTTCAGCGTGCCTTTGTTTCATGGCTTGAAATTCAGCCTCAGCGTATACCTTTTCTGGCTACAAAAGGTCGGGGGAAAAAAGCATTAATTTATTATTTCGGTGCATTACGAAATACGCATTTTGCTCTGAATAGAAAATATTGAAAATACTTTTTAAGAAAGAATAAATGCCGTTCCTGATTCGCCATTAACTTATCTCATCGAAGGGATATTCAAGCTTTTGAAAAATGCATATTAGATGTTGTGTGACGTCACATTCTCCTCAGATAGAAATAAATTTAACAAAATGAGGAATATCTCAGAAAATAACTGGCAGGAAAGATTGAAACTTTCCAAGGAAACTACATGTTTCTGTTTCCTTTACGATATTACCATAATGACGACTTGATCTTAGACGTCCTCTATTCATAAACTAAACCTGGTTACTAAATCAACACCAAACAGCGTTCATGGCAGGTAATTAATATGAAGATTCCTACTTATGTAAATATTATATTTCAAATTTTGAAATCATCTTATTTTTAAAAAATAAACAGAAATTAGGATTTTATATTTTACTTTAAAAAGGTTGAGTCGAGGCGCTTTCTATGACGACAATGCAGTGTAATATAGAAAGAGCAGCTTGTTTTCTTTCTTTTCATTAACGTTCAAAGTATTAATACTTTTCGCCAGTTATTTGTAACGATACTCCTCAATTTTTGTATTTTACCTGTCTGTATGCGGAATATGACGTCAAAATCATCTAATTCGCATATATTAAAACCTGCATATCTTTTGAACGAGATGAGATTTTGGCAAACAAAGAACGATGTTCCCTCACTTCAAAAGTATTCTTCAATGAGATCAAAACTGGACGGACGGTTGTTTTTTTTCATTACAGTGAGACTCTAGCATAGCTCAAATTAATCACCAAAACATGTCCACTCACCTCATCTTCTTTCAGCTTGCTTTTCCCCTCTTCTTCAAGCCTAAAATTTTCAAAATTTTGAATTAACAAACAACATATGAACCAGAACATGAACGAGGATATGAACGAGTGAATGAACAAACAATCGAACGAGCGAACTGACTGAGTAAGAAAGAAAAAGAGAAAGTATGCAGGGAATGGAAAACGAAAAAAAAAGAAAGAAAGGGAGAAAGGAAGAAAAGAAGGAAGGAAGGAAGGAAGAAAGAAAGAAAGAAAGAAAGAAAGAAAGAAAGAAAGAAAGGATTCCTTCAAGGTTACGGATGACTTCGCAGTTATCCACGTGTAAAATATTTGTAATAAAATTGTTAAAAATATCATCAAGCTGTTGGCTAACCAGTCTGCAACCTACTAATCCAGAAAGATTAGTGCACAGTGTAAACTACACGTTTGTTTCAAGGCTTGGCGCGTCCTGGTTTGGCTGGCTTTTGATCAAACAGTAGACGCTCATACATCCACGTCTGACTTACTTGCCGCCATCTTTCTTTATAAGTGGACTATTAAGTGTACAACTGACACCACTGGTGAGAAAATAGTCAATGAGATAGGAAAGATTAAATCCCTGCTCCGAGAAGTAAGAATTGCACATATTAAGAAAGCGGTTACCAATCATCCATGGCTTGGTTGCATTACTAACAAGTGATGGGAAGCGAAAGATCAAGTTAGAGGTTTCCCCTGGCTGAGTTGCTGGAAGGGCTGTTCAACGGATATTGTAACTGATATGGAGGAACTTGTTCAACAACTTATTCCATCTCGTGTATACTACAGTTTAAAACTTGGGCAAGATGTCACCACCAATCTCTCCCGTCTTTGTGAAAGTAAGCCTGAAACCGTGTCTCGCATTCTAACTGGTTGTCCATGATTTTCCTAGACAGAATACCTCTATCGTCATGATAATGTACTTAAATGTTTGTATTTTACAATACTGCAACAATTTGGCATTATTAAGACGATTCCTCCCCCAAATACTAATGTGGAACCTAAACCGGTTGTGAAGACTGATGACTTGGAGGTCTTCCGGGACATTCCAATTTACTCTTTTGGCCTTCAGCTCCCAACGACAGCTGAAGAGGGAAATAGGCCGGATATGGTAGTTGTCAATCATAGAAGTAAGACGGTTGCTGTTGATGAATGTAGCTGCCCATGGATTGCCAACATGGAAAAGAAAAACAAGTAAAAAACAGACAAATACCAGGAAGTTCGTGTTGAGCTCCAGAGAAGATATGAGAGCTATGATGTCTACCACATTAACGTGCTGCTGGATGTGTTGGGAGGATACTTAAAGTGCTTAAAAACTTTGCTAAATAAGTTATTACAACAGGACAAATTAGTAGAGAGTGTTTTGAAAAGAATGCAAAAAGCAGTTATATGTGGCTCGATTCGTATAAAGAACCTTTTCAAATCTGTTAGAACTTAGGATTTTTAATATGTATATATTTAGTATAGTTGGTTAAAGGTGTTCAAGTTACTCGATTAGAGCCCTGAACATATTTTATGTAATTATCTTTTTAAACAAGACATTAAAGTACAAAGAAAGAAAGAAAGAAAGAAAGAAAGAAAGAAAGAAAGAAAGGAAAGAAAGACATACAGGAAAAAAAGAAAAAAGAATAAACAAACAAGCAAGACATAAAAGGAATGAAGAGAGAGACGAAGAAAGGAAAAAGAAAAAAACAAACAATAAATAAAACCAAGGAACTAAGAGGGTAAAAAGGAAAGAAAGAAAAGAGAAAAAAGAAAGGAAGAAAGAAAGAAAAAAACAGTGAAAGAGAGAAAGAAAGAAAGAAAGAAAGAAAGAAAGAAAGAAGCGAGTGCATGAATGAATGAATGAATGAATGAATGAATGAATGAATGAGTGAATGAATAAACGAACGAACGGATGAAAGAACGAATGAATCGACGGATGGATGGACGCATGGATGAAAAAAAAATGCATTAATCTCCGCAGCCAACTTTACCGCGAATACTTCTTACCAATAAATGAAAATACACTTGAGAGATTTTAAGCATGGTTGGAAAAATCACTGTAAAAGTAAATGTCTTCATTCTTCCAGTTCTTCTGGAAATCTAGATTATTTAGTTATTTATAGTTTAAGTACGCGTGCATGTTTTAACGAGTCTTGTACTCTTAAGTGTTACGTGTATAAATAAATTATTGATTGATTGATTGATTGATTGATTGATTGATTCTACTGCTATATCGTAAAACTAATGTTACCACAATGGTACAACTATAGTTACAGATGTATTTTCACTTCCTGATGACCACTACCCATGCAATCGCATTACGTTTCGGACTACGTACCTTTTTTCTTTCATCATTTCATCGAACAAACTATAAAGATGACAGAACTGACATAAGTTTGGATAACACGCAGGGATCTATAAATTTTAGACTTTCGGTTTTAAGGAATGAAAGGTTGCAACCTCAGCTTACAAAAATTATAACACTGAAATAAAACACACACTTCCCTTGGAAGTACTTTGTGAGCAATTGATATAACACTTCTTATAAACACTGATAACTTTGGAAGATGTTCAAGTTGGCTACCGAGAAAAACTACGATTATTACTGCCGATAAAGATCATCAATAACCGTAACTGGTCTTGTGTTTGTAAAAACACGTGCAGACATTTAGCTATTAGTAATTCATTCATCTGGTGTTTATTTCAGTAATTTAACTTACTCTTGAATGGTTGACGTTTGCGAGGATTTGTTAAGTAAGAGTAACCTATAGAAAATAAATAAATAAAAAATAAAAAAAATAAGGCAAGCAGCGAGAAAACAGCTATCTTACTTCTACAACAGAGAAAAAAGATAGTGAAATCGCGTAGCAAGGTAGTTACTAAAACCACTTTCGTCCAGTCCACCATAACGCCTAAAATCAAGCAAGTGGACAAGTAGATTGACGTTATTAAAGCAATCCCTAATTTAGCGCATTTCATCATTTGTTTGCCGTTCAGACGTCGGTAAATCGCTTGCAGACAACAAAGGCAAGTTTGTTAACGATCTTCTTAACTAATCTGTTTAACAGGACGACAATAAATAAATTAAAACATGTTTCAGACAACAAGTGGAAATCCTGGTCCATTTTTGAAAAGGATGGCGCTTCAGTATTTCAGTCAATAGAACCAATATTTCATTTTGCACAGAGGTAAGTTGTCATTCATGCACTGTCATTGTCATTGACGGGACAATGACGCCAGTGAATGGCGGTAAGGAGTTGCTAAGTCAAAAGATATTATGCTTACCTTTCTTTCTTGGTCTTTAAATACGCCATAAAAACATGAAAAAAAGAAATTTTTCAAAACCTGTGATTACTGCTTGGTAATTACCGTCCATGTCAATTATGCTTTGATAATTATTCATTTATATTTATCCCAAGGACTTCAAGAACGAAGACCGGGAGTAAGGTGGCTGGCCCCATCCAAATGGAGTATCGTATCGTTATCGAGTGAGCTACTCAGTTATTTCCTCTGTCTTTTTATGTTACGTCTGTTCGGACACCTCTTTCTGACACTAGCAGATCTAATTTTCACCTATACACTACTGGGCAAAAATCCAAAGATAAAAGATGATGTATATTCTACATGAGGCAACTTGTTGGGTGTGAATCACATGTGCTCATCCTTTTTATGCAACAAACTTACGAAAATATTTCGACCTTGACGTAAATCGAGTCCGTAAATGTCTGGTCGCAGCTGAAGTCAAATCATTGAGCTAGGCGGACTCAGAGGGTAGAGGATACGTAACAAATCGCTTTGTTTACTGTAAAGATGTGAATTCTGCATATGATAGCATGGTATAAGAACAACGCCCAATTGTGCTCTACAAACACCAAACAACCATATGCACATATAAATCATGCTTATTTTATGGAATCCTTGACCTGCTAAAATCCATAGACCTTAGCAGATCACGACTCACTTCATTTGTGAACCAGTATTACAAATAAACTTCGTTCCACCATCTGACTCCGTGTGGCTCAATTATTCGAGCATTTTACTGGGAGTGGGGATGTGACGAATTCCATTCCGGTTTCGAAATCACAAAACTTATCACAGAGTAAATAAGCTTAAATGGAACCACGCGCAACTGTGATCCAAATGCAATGTTGTCGTTCAAGTTTAGAGTAGCAAAACAACAGCAGACGACAGAAAAACACTGCTTCAAAATCAACGTTTATCGGTTTTTAATATGCGTGGGGAAAAAAGAGTTCCACTTATTCATTATTGTTTCCAATTACATTCAATAGCAAATGAGAAATATCTTGATGTTCTATATACGATGCTCTCAAGCTACTCTACTCAGAAAAACTTTCTGAGTCCCTGACGGGAATCGAACCCGTAAACTTCTGATCGCCGATGAGATGCTCTAACCATTGAGCTACATGGACTCAGATGCCTAGCGAAGGTTACATTTATGTACTGGTCCGTATTGAGAAATATCTTGATGACAAATCTAAAGATCTCTTCACTTGGTGCAGTTTTCATAAAATTCTACTGGTTGAAGGATAGTAGAAAAATTAAGTATTCTACCTGATAGCAAACAAGTGGAACGTGGCCAACCACTGAGTTAAACATTGTTTCTTTATCAGACAACAATGACAGCAGGGAGTAATTTTCCGCCGAAATGGAGTCCATCGGTGACTCGCTTTGGTTAAAGTTTTTCTGGAAAAGCAAATACAACCTAACATTGCTAATAAATGATTCTAGAAGAAAACAGAGGTAAACCAAACTATAATACACCAAATACGAGTCAGAAGCAAAACAAACTACCTTACATGAGAAGTACATAAAGCACAGCATTACAAATATAACAAATAGAAAATTGCTCGAGCGTCTCTGCTGTAAGAGAAACATGAATGACGTCATTTCAATCCGAAAAATCCTATGCGGAAACGTTCGCAGATTTCTATTGTAGTTGCGGTAAGGTAGTCCTTGTTTCTCGATTTGTGGTAAACCTTCCGTCATTAATTCAGCCAGCTTCCGTAAGTAAAATTCTAAAGTACTGAGACGCACACTGCCAAAACAAACAAAAGATTAGCCACAAAAACCACAACATTGTAAACTCGGTCCAGTGATCTCCAAAGGAATGTCTGCGGGACAAATTCGACCCGTCCAACCTCTCATGACCTTCTGCCGAATGTGGTGGCAATTTTACTGTATTTTTTGGGCGATTTCGCACGTGATAAATATCACAAACAGGGATTCAAATCTCAGCTTTCGGAAAAATAAGCCATTACAATACCGTTACCAAATAATTTACCAAATCATTTAAAACCACATGCATGAGTAAATTGAGAAGGAATAGCCCACTTAATGATCGGGCATGACGATTTTAAACTGTGAACTTTTGGAGTTATAAAGAAGTTTGGAGAACTATCCTGTGGATAATATGAACCTTCCATTACCTTCTGTATTTTTATACGGTTAGGCCATCTCATACATGAGATGGCTTCCTGTGAAAATCATTTCTGTAGTTTATGATTGCCCGATCATCATTATTGCTTAGTTATCGTTTACAAACTGTATAAGTGTTTCATTTAGGTTGGAAAAAATACAATATTAAAGACCCTGGATATCAAAATCCTGAGCGCTGAGGCAAAAGACTGAATCCGTCACTGGGCTCTGGTAATTTGTCAAAAGGTTACAGGGTTCCAGCGCCATATCAAGCTAAAAAACGCTTTTACAATCACAAACACTTGAGATGATCTATAGTAACCCCCTTAGCAAGAATGACAACGAAGGAGACATTGAAATAAGATGAAATGCAAAGTCTCATATCAGAACCCAATTACATGGTGAAGCCCCAAATACTCAGACTGTTAATGATTGTAACTGCCAAATAAGGATAACAAAAAGCTTACCACAATTTTTAAATCGCGATATTCCACAGTGCACATTGCAGTCATCTGTCCCGCTTTCCCAGGTTGCACAGCAATCCTCAGTTGTTGTGACTCAATATTCCAAACTGGTTTTCCTTTTACAAACACCTTATCTTCTGGTAACGTAAACACAAATTCCTGGAATCTGTGCAAAATTACAGAAAAACGCCGTACAATTACTTTAAAAAGTGAGATTTCCCTCCTTTGATCTCAAAATCCCTCAACTAATTTGCGAAAATCAAATTTATGGCCCGAGAAAAGTAGTTTATTGTTCTACCGACCGAGTATGAACGCTGTTGCCGGAATCCTGGTTGTGAGTTTTGTGGAAGGTAAAGCAGGTGAAGTGGATTTAATTGGGTATTTAAGTGATGTTCTGTACGATGGTTGGAATTTAGTCAATGTAGTCCTCAAGCACTCTGCCAGGAGGAAGAAGTTGTCATTCTTCAGTCCAATCTTTGTTAATTAAGGCAGATTATAATTCATCTTCCAGGTATCGGTTGGGTCTTACTAAGACCTTCCCCTCCATTACTCGCAATCGCATTTTCTATTTTTCATCACGTCTTATCCGGATAGTTTTCTGATTAAGCGGCGTACCTACTGAGCGTGTTTGGGGCGTGTGACCCCCAACAATGTTTGAAAACACTGGTTCTGTCATCTACTACAGTTAAGTCCCTGGCTTAATATGGACATCCTGACAACATGTGCCAATACAGAGATAACAGACAAGCTGGCGAGTCAAAAAATAATTGGAATTAATAAAAAAAATACTGGTTTGGGCTGATCATAGGATTTATAGTCTCATCAAGTATCTTTGAACAGATACATATATATCTGCCAAATACAAATATTTATATTATATGCGATACATATGCTAAACTGTGTGCAAAGAAATAACAGCTAACACGATACATTAAACAATTTCCATTTAAATAATTTTTATGGTATAGCCCAAAAATTTCAACAAGCATATCCCACTTGCTGCGAATAAGCAGGTGATGTTTCGCGTCAAATCAGCAGCAACGTCTAGGCTTGGTTCCACACAAAATATAAAATTTTAACATGTTTCACAGTTCATTTCGGCATTCCGGAGTCATAAAATGTGGTCAATCCTTGATTAATAAAGTGTGTTCAATCCGTTTGTTTGTCACTCCATTATAAAGGCTTTTTACACAAGCCCGGCTGACCTGGTTAGCCAGAATGACTCGTTTCATAAAGATCTTACCAAGTCAAAAAAAAACAAAACAAACAATCAAAATGAAATTGAAAAACAAAACTGCTTTAGTTCAGTTGCAGGAAAAGTAGAAAATTAATTTAAATTATCTTTTACAGCCGTAGAAATAGTGTTTAAAAAGTAAGCCGGTTAACCACCTAAGCCTGGTTTATATAATATAATCTCTTAGAAAAATGGTGAAAATGAACATCAACTACATCAACTTTTCATTTCGGTAGTCAGCACAGTTCACATGTTTCTACGAAAATTTTTTTAACAGAAAAATTTCCCATCAGACAGGGCAAGCCCTCATCCAGTACCATGAACAAGCTGAAACTTTCAGACGTTTGATCAAATGCTGGGTGAACTTCTTCAAACACTTCACAAAATTCGAAAGGCCGTGCCCTCCCCCTACACGAGACATCTTTCGCACACACTTTCGTGGGGTGATGTATCCACTATCAACATTTTGGGGCTTTCACAAATGTCTCACACTCAAAAGCTGGGAACCGGCAGATGCGTATTGTTCTGCTGTGCCCAAAATCATTTTTTTGACCACGAAAACTAAAGTGGTAAATTCTCTAGAATTAACGAAGAAATTTTCACAAATAAGACAATTGTCCTAATTAAAAATATGTTTTGTTCCCAAGGCGTTTACAGTTCTTCAGGAAGGAAAGGTCCAGTTTAGCTTTAGCTGTTTTGTTTCCCACCAAGTTATCAACCGTTTTGCCAATACCTAGCCTTAGACCCAACTTTACCCTCATATCACGCTCGCTTTTCATTCTGTTTAAGTTATTACGAAGAGTCAATTATTAATACAAACATATTTGTCTTCAGGAGCGATGGAAGACTCATATCGCCATTGGCTTAATTGTACTTCGATTTAAATTTCCAGTTTTTTTGTGTGCCGATTTTTGATACGGCACTAAGACAATATATCCATTTGTCATCAATTACTAAAAGAAAAATATTCCTTTACAATTTTCGAGATTTCTATCCCTTCACTCACAATCACTAATTTGCATCGTTTTAAGTCATCTTGATTTTGAAAGCAACTATACTATTGCGGGCAAATACATTTAAGCATTACTAACTTATTTTCCATAGATGCTTGAAACTTCTTAACTTTATCTTCAGGTACAGGAAGGGTATCTGCTTCACCGCTTTCTTCAATAGTACTGTAAACTCTACCACTGAACACTTGATCTCCAAAACACACAGTACATATCGGTTCAGGAGCTTGCAAACAGAAGTGAAGATATTGAAAGACCTTGTCTCAAAATACACAAAGTTGGTTTGTACTTACATACATAATAATACATACATATGTACGTACCAAAGGTTAGTTTGACGGAAAACAAGAGAGTGCTCAATACCATCAAATGTAAAGCAGCAAGGTATAGTGTAACAAAATTAATTTAAAATTTTTTCGTCGCTGCTCTGAGTTTCATCCGCGTTTCAGTTGCCTGAAGATCACCTACGCGCGTGAAACTCAGAGTAGCGACGAAAACATTTTAACTCAATTTTGTCATATCATACATATATACGTATATGTAAATTATGAATTTCTTAAGAACATAAATATCTAACAAGGCCTTAGCCTCAATTTATCCCCTCCCCTTCAAACAAGCTCCCAGTCTAGAAACACTGGGGAGGAAAGCCTCTAGGGGGTTAAGTAGTGGAAATACGGTACCTTTCCTTTTTGGACTGGTACAAAATGAACTGCATTTGTTCAAGGAAATTGAACCAGATGTCAACCTTCAACCATAACAAAAAACATCCCACAACCGCTGGATAATAAGGATTACTATTTAGTATCTTAGTTTTCCGCAGATATATCACACACTCTTGGGTTTTATTAAGGCCACTGTCTCCCTCATTTCTAGTGCACGACATGCCTTCTTGGAGTAATAGCTCGGAAAGCCCATACTTTTTCGCTAAATTTCGCAAAATAAATAATTTCCGTAAAATAATTTAGGAATAACAAATTAGTACACGTGTTCATTTCCCCGACGTGAGAACGTTTCGACAACTAAAAAGGCCTTACCTCTTTTGCAGACTGGTTTATAAACTCTAACGTGCAGAAACCTTAATCAAATGATCAGAAACTTCATTAAGCTGTGAGCAGGAAAATTCAAGACCAACACTCATTTATTACTAGTGCACAGCTCTCACTGACTACCTTGTGCATGTAACTACACAGTAAGTCCAGGCGAATGACTTTTCAGTTCAGTCCTGGTTACAAGCTAAATTCACTTTAAAAAATTTACTTCGGGTAAACGTTGCCGTCCCTCCTTGCAAGATTTTAAACTGATAAAAATAGTAGAAGATTCATATTCACCTTTCGTACTGTGTCTCGCCAGTCCAAACGCATTTTTCTTCCTTAGCAGGAACTAGTGGCTTGGTATCTTCAGAAGATTCGTCGAAAAACGAAACACCTTTCTAGATAATGATATGGAAGTCATAAAATTACTACACCTCAGATCATGCAGCGGTAGCGGCGTTCTCGCGTTCTTCAGGTAAGGCAACAAAAAAAAGTTGATCCAGGAGTGGCTTAAAATTTAAAACTGAGGCGCAGACTTTGTGGTAAATATTTCTGTTTATTTTGAGGGTCCATTCAAGCGGAGATAGATTCACGTTGGATCAATCTCGAATGAGTGCCTTCCTTCTTTTGGGAAGCATTCACACCAATCCAGAAAAAACACTACGTGCGTACTTCAAATATTGCGTGAAAATTCACAAATGCCGATAATGTAACGTGGAAAATTATTTAAAACAGTCGTGTAGATTTGAGACTTTACGTCTAAAAGAAGCAAATTTAATCATATTCATGAACAATTTTGTCTAAAGCAGTATGAAAAAAATGCAAGAACGAGAACCTCTATTCCTTTAAAAAAAAATATCACGTTATCCATATCTCTGTGCTCTCGATTTACGTTTCGGTATCGGGACATCTGCAGTTTGTCATGTTACCAATGAAATATGCGAAGAAATATGCGAAGTATTTTTGTCTCTTTGCATCAAGTAGCCCACTGACAAACACTCTAACCAATCAATACAGCATTTCAAGGAAAGACAAAACTTTCATTCAATGTTTAGAGACTATTGATGGAACGTATTGACGATCAAAATTTCACTAAGACCTTTGAAGCCCTGGAAGAGAACTGGCTCGGGCAAGGCACTTGTGTTTGGTGACTAAAAAGATTCTGGATGTGGACGTGTAGCATCATTACACAGCTTAAATATCCAACATGATAAACAATAATATGCTAAGAAGTTTAAAATGGAAATTTCCAACTAAAAGTAATAATAAATCTTCGTTGAAGATGTCCACACCACGTACCGTTTTAAAGAAGGGTCCTCAAAGACACTTATACTAAACAATGTTAATACAACGGATATCAATCAACAATAATATGAAGTTAAATGTGGTGGCTTGGTAGATATTTGATATTCCTTTATGCGCATGCTCTCAAGCTATTCTACTCAGAAAAACTTTCTGAGTCCCTGATGGAAACCAAACCCGTGACCTTCTGATCGCCGGTGAGATGCTCTAACCATTGAGCTACATGGACTCAGATGGTGAGCGAAGGTTACATTTATGTACTGGTTCATATTGATGGTAGACATATGTACTGTCAGTCTGCAAGTCTCGATATGTCGTCTATTTATTTTTACTGCTAATCAATGATGTAGTTAAATGTGGTAGCTTGGTAGATATATGTTTCTTTATGCGCATGCCTTCAAGCTATTCTACTCAGAAAAACTTTCTGAATCCCTCACTGGAATACACAATAATACCAAAACTAGATTAAATACTACAATATGGCTCGCTAAAATTGGAATTACTTTCGAAAATTCGACAAACCAAGCTTAAATACAGCTAACAGTGGTGTTCCTCTCAACTTCATTTCCCAGTTGTCCTACAAAAGTGACTGGATCCGTGAAATGACCCAACTACACTGATTTTTAAGACGTAATGAAGGTGTATGGCAATCACTGTCGCGTTCTTACAAACTCTGACAAACGTTTCACGCCTCTTCGTGTTTTACCAACTCTTTAAGATTTTGGCATCCCTCCAAGAACCTTTGAGGAAGGCCTTGTTCCTCGGCTCGACCACAAAGCTATCGCGGCATTAAGCTAATAATTTACCTTCCCATAAGATGGAACATCACTACTTCTCGTCGACATAAACCTTCGTACATGTGTTGTAGCTCTTGGACTGTTAATACTTCGCGTTCCAATGGGAGTTTCTGTTCGCTCTGATTTAAACCGTCGTGGGAATTCTGATAATTAGGAAGTATCACAGATCAAGATTAGAACTGGTAACCATAACTAGGGCTATATGCATGAATGGAACTATAATCTAGCATTTCCAATTGACAACTTGATGTCTATCCCTACTATATGCGGCCAAAGTATCACAATTTTGATTTATTACGAACCACAGATTCACATTCGATCTATATACTATAAGAAATTCATGATAGAGTATTTTTTCATTTTAGTTACAGTTTTACACTCCATGCTACGTCATGCACAGCTCAAATATGAATATACACAATGAATAGGCTATTGAGCATAAAGAATACTAATTAAGAATCAAATTGTAATGAGTGTTTTCTGATATCGCCAAAAGCCTTTCAGCAGTACGACAGATTTGGACGGGCGATAGTGCCATCTTGCTATACCACAATGGCACAATGACCAGTCCGAACCTGCAATACGATATAGTAAGACCTTCACACAGAAGAGTGAAGCATATTTGCAGGCCATACGTGATCACGCCCAACAAGACTGAAGATAAAAATCTTACCGCCTTCTCGCTCGAACGGATATTTCGACTTGAACCTATAAATGAAAGTATTACAATTTCACTCCCATATGCAAAATATTACCGATATAACCAGCTAAACGAAACTACCTCGGTTGGAAAAAGTTCGAATCCTGTTGGATATCTTTCGTTGTTAACAACGATTTCATGACAACGAGTAAAAAGTCAAAAGTTGAGAAACTGCCAAAACTAATATAAAATAGTTTGGGCTTATCTTCCTTTGTAAATATGTAACACAGCCCTTTTAAAATCAAGCAACTCAAAGGCCACCGTGTATAAATAAGTTTAAGTAAAGTAAAGAAAAGTAAGTAAAATTGAAGGTTAAAGTTAGCGTAGGGGGTTAGAGTTAGCGGTGGGATTAGGATTAACGGCAGGGTTTATGGTGTAAGGGAGGATTAGGATTTGAATGATTTTGATATTTGGATCAAGCTGTATGTCAAAACATAAGGAATTAGCTTTGTCTACGCTGAATCCAAAAAAAGAAATAAATTCCCTCGGGTGTTTTAGAGACTGTATGTCATCCATCTGATGGCGACTTACTCGGACTTCATTTAAATGGAATTACCCTCCACTTACCTGATTGGTTACAATAATCTTCCACCTTCATAAAACCCACAGCCAAATTTTATTTTTACTACTTGGATTATTTAAACAGTGGATACGTCCAATCTAGTGGATTAATTAATTCGTTATCTAAGGGATAATTATCTGGGCAGACATACTTGGTGAATGTACGTTTTGAATAGCCAAACTTTGCAACAGAATAAACCGAACCTTTTGAATAGGGAGTAAAGGCATATTTCCATTTGGTGGAAAATGTTACGCGCGCGACAGTTGTATTGTTAAAATTCAATAATTTTTCACTTGGTTTCACTTGACAGCTCCGAAAACAAAAGGAAAAAGTCGCGCGCGCGACATTTTGCACCAGATGAAAATCCAACTTAAAGGTTGTTTTTTACTAGCCAAATTTTATCGCACGAAGCGACTTTTCCCTTTATCTCAAAGGCTCTCGACTATAACTTATGAAACCTATTCAATTTACACACACAAAAAAAATTTCGATTCACGCGATAACATCCGCCTAGTGGAAAACAATCTTAATTCACCGATGAAGTTAGCTTCGAATGACCCAACCTCAGATGACTTCTTGGTAACTTTTTAATCTATTCACCTTGATGACGTGAAAGTCAGTCTCGTTTCACGGTCATTGGCAATTTTTCTTATACTTCTCGGCCCATGTTTTCCTGAATGGTCCTCCTCAGAAGATAATCCACTCTCTTCCTCGTGATCCACCTGAGTGAAAACACGAACATTTTTTGTATATTAAGCTGATGATATACTGAGCTAAGATATCGTTGTGCTATTTAATTAATACACCAGGCATAAGTGTTGGAAGTAAACAGTTAGGTGTAACAGTTTTTTAACTGGACAGGTTGGGCAATTCAGACTTCAGTTTGAGCTAGAATATGTCATACAAAAGTACAATGCCACTGCAAATGTAAAATAGTACGAAAACTTTGCAACGATTGAGTAGTATTTTTGGGAGCTTTCTCACTCAGAACTAAAGACTTTACGGCATGAATCTGACCTTCGACATAAAACCCAAGAGAACAATTTCAAGCTGTAGTGTGTAAAGCGCAAATAAATGCGTGGAATCGATGGCTCTGATCGAAAGTGTAACTTTTTTTTCCTTCGCGCTACCCGAATTTATTAGTGAACAGGCACAAATAAATGCTCGAACACTCTTTTATAAAACAACGTGCATTGTACGTGAGCTCTGATTGGTTAATACTCGTGTTTGGATGAGAGTATGCAAGCGCAGAAAATTTCCCGCCAAAAGTTTAGAGGTGTCTGTGTTGCACGAACAGTCTTATTATGTTATAAAAGATCTGTTTAATCTTCTTTCTGATTGGTAGTTGTTTGTTTTGGAGAATTCTTCCCTTCATGAATCTGTTAATGAAGTTAACAGCTTCTCATCTGATTCATTAGTTATTTTATTAAAAAAAAAATAAATGGATTTTCGTGTTTCTATACCGTGATCCAAACGCTAAAAACTTTTCTTAAGTCTCGCAACATCCCGCGTGTTTGGATCACAGTATCCAAACACGGGAGTCCATTTGGTATTTCTTAATTCCAATGACATTTAAATAATTGTATAATTCAAGGAATGCACCAAATTCCGGAATTGATCAAATAACACTCAGTCTCTCACATTATAAACACGCAACTCTTATATCAGAAATTATGGACAACCTTGTCAACCTCTTTCATGTCATTTTTCCCACGGCTGTGTTGCAAGATTTTTTATTCTGTGGGATGTAGAGCCAAATTTTAATAACTATTACAATTGAAAAAGTGTACTGGAAAAACATTCCAGTAACTTAGCGTACCTGTTGTTCGTCACTAGTTCGGCCACTACGACTGTTTCGGGCTTCACGCCTCAGAAGAGACTGGTGCCTAAAACTTCTGACGTTTCTCCGGTGATGGCGAGGAATATAAGTTTCAGTTTTAGAATCTGAGCAATGTAATAAAATATAACGTCGCTTCGTCAGTTGGGCAGGTACAAGAAGGGGTGGTCATTCCGGTTTCGTACCCGGATTAGGGTCAGCAGCTCAGAGATTCTTCTCAGAATAAAAACTTGAGAAGCATCAGCATTTATAACTATTAACACCAAGCCACTGGATGAAATTCTATAAAATCCGCTCAAGTCAATTCATTACAGATGTTTCCTAGAAACAGTCTCTTACCATAATTTGGTTCCTCATCTGTTGAATTTGGAGGAAAAGGTATTGAAAGTATTTCTCTGGAAAGACAAAAACCAAAAGGTAAAAACTCAGTAAGTTAAGATACACTTGCCCGAAATCTCACCCTGCTCATATCATTTCTCCACAGCAAAGCAGGAGGTTTTCTTACTCATATGCACCTAATTCCAAGACAGTTCACAAAAATCATTTTTAGTCTCGATTGAATCTGTATTTCTGAAGTTTAAAAGACAATCACCGAACTTTTTCCAACCAGTAATCCCAACAGAATTTCCCTGTCATAAATAGAACTAGAAATCTAGTTTTCTTAATATTATTTGGCATTAAACTTGAAACACCAATCATTATTCATCCATTATTAATATAACGTGATGACCTCGACAAAGGCAGCACATACGTTATTCAAGAAATCAGTTTAAATTTGTAATATTCGCTCACAACCTGAGTTTATGTAGTTTAAAGGTTGAAGCGTCTCACGGGTTATCTCAATGTTACGAATCGCATTCATATGCAACCTTCGCTCATCAATTGGGTCCGTAAAACTCAATACCTAGAAAGTCTGCTTCATCATGAACATTGATCACGTATGTACTCTTAACATTTTTATATATTCTCTTTTGTAATTACAGGTATAAATTTCTTACTATTTTTACCATTTGTAAATCATATTTAACTAACATTTGTAATTGTATTTTACTATCTCATTGTAAACAATGGACGTATTTCAACCCTTATGGGTTGCAAAGTCTATTTTTAATTAATAAATTCAAATTCAAAAATCATCAAACGGTTTTATAGATATATACAGGGTTTAAACGTTCCGAAAGTTTATGACCTTTATATATCTACAGATATATATTTTTAGATATATATTTACGGGTCGTTAACTTTCGTAACCTTCGTTATCAATCTGAGTTTTGAATTCTGTCGTTTAAGTCATCTCATTGTTATCAGGTTACAGCTTTCATTCCCGTCCAGGAGTTAAAAAACACAATGATCTGGCATTAAGACTGTCCCGAACTTCTAACATCGTTTGTCATTATAGCACCTGCACAATAACAACAAGTTACAACCATGTTTACCAGTCAAAATTCGTACAATTCTCCATCATGCAAACACACGGACAAACAAAAGAAGAGACAACAGATTCGAGAACACATCCCAATTTTCATTTAAAAAGGCTGGCAACTTGATTTGCTACGATCCAAAGACAAATAAAAGAATATCCAGCCAGTTTGGTCAATCTCAGCATCGTTATATTCTTCACAAACGGTATCGTTGATGCACTTGTCTTCAAGCACTAAATCTTGGCCACAAAGCATGAACTCCCGCGAGCATTGCTAAAGTTGGAACGCATGAATTTGGCATTTAGGGTTGACGTCCCACAAGAAATAGCAGAAGAACCAAGGGAGAAAGGTGTAGTTCGTGAAAGTTGACACTATTTTTGTTTAGACTGTGACTCTTGATCTGTTTGTGCGTGCAGTACAATTTTCGCCCATAATTCTCAAAATACAATTCGTAAAAAATATACCTTACGAACGAGTGCATAGTTTAAAACAACATTTCATATTTTACGGCAGTGGATTCATGGCCAACCCTGTAACTGTTTACAGCAACGGCAGGTAACTGAAATATATTATGTTCCCAACCACTATTTCCCACAGTGCTCATCTGCTATCAGTATCATCACTAAACGACCCAAACATGATAGAACTTGAACACACGCGGCCTAACTGAAAGAGGGCGTGGGAATTTATAATCTGATTGTTGTACACAACATAACAAGCAGAGCGTCAAGTAACCATAAGTTCATGCTATCGTTACAACACATTAGGCACCTTAAGATCTACCACGTCAACTTCAACAACGACGTCCTTTAAAATTTCGGTACTTCAAGAAATCACAAGTTTATTGACCATCGTGCTTGATACTTGTGGCTTGTTTTGACTCTTAATACCCTCCAGTCCTCCTAAAACGACTGTAATCTCGGGTTAAATTCAATCTTAAGGAACCGCTTTTTTCACTTTGCGAGCTGACGCCGTCTTCAAGACGTGAAAATGGTCTGGGTGACACTTTATGCAGAACGATGACGGTGTTGAGGATGCCCTGGAGAATAAAAATTATTCATCCTCTTTGTTTTGCATGAAGAATTATTTTGTTTCGAAGGACGCGTCGTTGAAGTTGATGTCGTAGATCTTAAGGTCCCTATTGCCCAATCTGAACGTGCTTTTTGGAATCTGCCTAGTCGTCTGCGTTGTCCAAGGACAATGTCTGTGTTTGTTTGTTTTGTCGTTGTTTCTATTCGTTTTTTTAAGTATTAGTACTATTACTAAATATTATAATAATTAAATATTATATATTAAGCCCACTAGCACAGTTTTCATGAATTTTTTTCAGTTTTTTTATAATTTACTGAGGTATAAACAAAATTCCTACCCTGATTTAACTTTTTCTTTTAAAGAATTAATCAAAAACTTCCATCTGTGACCATGACTTTTAGCGCTCTACATAAAAAATAACGAAATATACGCTGA
Source organism: Heliopora coerulea (assembly GCA_030142905.1). Taxonomy (NCBI): domain Eukaryota; kingdom Metazoa; phylum Cnidaria; class Anthozoa; order Scleralcyonacea; family Helioporidae; genus Heliopora; species Heliopora coerulea. Next base: position 379,032 of record JASJOG010000150.1, on the reverse strand, counting down.
AAAACGCTCGTTAAACGCATTATCACGATTTTGCAATTTGAATTAGTAGAAAGGAATATTATTTCCATTAAAAACAAATAAAGCAGACAAACCATCACTTTGGTGAATATCTTTTCCCAATTCATTATTCTTTTTTCCTTCTCTATCCTCTCTGACTGAAATGAAGAATCGAGAACGAAGGATATGGTCATACCAATGAAATTATTTGGGAAGTGTATAATTCATGCCAGACCTGGTTAAAATCTGCTCTCCAAAGGATACAGGCCAAGGAAGAAGAGTTCTCCACCTCAGTGCTTTACTTAACAAAATCTCGCTTGACCTTCACTCGCTAAGAACTGTTCCTTATCAATTCAACCAATCACCAAAGTACTTATCAGTTCTCAAACTAGTGTCTCTCAGCACCAATCGAACACCTCAATGGAACAGACAAAGTTCCAGGTCTAAACTTTTTCCTAAACGCATACCAAACTGAGAAACGAAACGTACCGTAATTCCAACCAATTCTAATTTTTTCACAGCAATATCTAGTCGTCTTTGCTTGCTAAAATGAAAAATAACAGAAAAACGAATTTGTTAAAAAGCGTTAATTTGACTTGATCAGTAAAGAGAACAAAACCTAGTTTGAGTGCCAAATACAACTACCACGAAATGCATTCATACTTTGATAAACAAAATAAAGTATTTTGTTTTATTTAATAGTTTTCGTACTTGTCCCCTGAGGTTTGTCTCATCACTAATTAGGCTCAAAACGCAAAAGATGTCATTCATCATTTCACACGTAAAATATTTGTTATTTGACAAGTACGATGTATGGAACAACCCGTTTTCTTAACTTTCCAATCACAGTAAACCTATCTACCTCAATAAACTTGGAACCTAAACCGTTTTTTCACCTTTCATAATCCTCATGGAGCTTCTTGAAAACGTTGCTCTTCGCTTCCCACTGGGAGGAATATAATCGGACCAGCCGGATCAGTTCATTTGTTGGTACACTAAGATCGGAAGCACTGAAACAGATATACTGAAATTATAGTCCAGAATAATGATGATAATGACAATGACAATGACCATGATAATGATAATAATAAAGATTATAATAATGATAAAGATAATGATAATGAAAACGACAATGATAATAATAAATGGACTCCCTAGAGCAGACTGTACACCTGTTTAATATGAAAAATACGGAGTTCTCATTTTAAAAAGGGGGAAACTGAAAGTTATTTATTTGAGAAACTTCATTTAATCAGCAACAGATTTACCAGGCGGATAATAAGTGCAAACTAATTAAAGACATTAACCAATAAGATGATAAACAAAATGAAAGGCACCGAACCAATGTTGGAATTTAAGGAAGGCTTAATTTTCGCATCAAGCAAACTTTCACGTAGAAGTAATTCTTGTTATTTTGAATCTGAATTACTTCTACGAGAAAGTAGATTGGTTCCGTGTTTTTCTTTTTGTTTTGAAATTTCCATTGTATTTTACTAAATCCTTGATCTTCTCTGGTCATATATCAATTGAGGGTGAGCTACATTCCGCCTGGAGCCTTATACCTCAAGAACTTTTCGCAAAATCCTTGCGGTTCCGAGAAATGTTGCTATCTGCCAGAACTCCGTTCATATGGTAATCTGTATGAAACTGGATGCTCTTTTGTAAGTTCTTCACCACCAGATCTTAACATCTACACGTCAGAGATGCGCAATTTCTCTTCTTAACTCTGAATACGTTGGGTTTATTTCTTTATTAGCGTTCACAATAAACCCGTAACGCGTCGTGATGTAATTAACGGTGCCACAGAAATATAGTGCAGGGCTATTTTTCGAGTGCTAGGTCGAGTCATACGACGAAGCGTTAAGGCTGCCTAATACAGTACGATTGTCACATACGACTGTTCGCCTTGCTCAAGTTTCACGACTTAGGAAAAGGAACAAGTCGTCCACCATCACTCTGACCTCCCTCTGTCCTATCGACATTCAGCTACTTGGCCAAGGCGACAAGTTCGCCACCCTAACCCTGTCCTCTCTCGGTCCCATCGATGTCATAAAACATGGTAAAAGAAACATGCAGTTCACCCTAAATCTGACCTTCCCCCTCAGAAAATGCAGGGATATTTACAACAAGTGGGTTAATTTATTTTTTGTAATGTACCTTCTGTATAGTCTGGAGCAGGTTAGGGTCAAGTTGATTTGAAGATTTGATGGCAAAGGATGCTGAAAGTAAAAAGGAAATTTAATTACCATCACTATTACTATTACTATTACTATTACTATTACTATTACTATTACTATTATTATAACTATCATTATTACTATTACTGTTACTATTACTATTATTATAACTATCATTATTACTATTACTGTTACTGTTACTATTACCATGACAATTACCACCACCATGACCGTTACCATGACCATTACCATCACCATCACTGCCACCACTATCTCCATCACCATCATCATCCCAATCATCTTTACTATGATTATGACTGTGGCTATGACCATCACCATGACCATGATCATCACCATCACCAACACCATCATCAGTACCATGACTATGATTATCACTATAATTATCACTATCTGATTATGACTATCACTAGCACTATCATTATCACCATCACTATTACTATTATCATTATTATTATTATTACAACTCGCACACCACCCAACTAAGGACAGTGGAAGGGGTCTCAGCCTGCTACGGGCTCCCAGCATCCCGCCAGGTAAGGCCGCAACAGACATTGCACATTTCAGGGAACTTGTGGGGAAAGGAAATTTTACCATAAATATACTGGTAACTTCCCATTGAAATCGAGTTGCAACAAGCATCCAAGGATCACAAAGGCATTTTCAGTTCTCTTCAGGTCTCTAAGACCTTCCTTAATATTCTCGCTGTCCCGAGTATTGCGGTTTTCTGGATATGTTTTGCCTTTGTCTTTATTCCAATTTTCTAAATCCATTTGACAAGGTTTTTTGTCATCGTTCCAAGGGCTCCAACAACAGCTGGTATCACTTCCACTCTTCTCATAAACCATATTCTTGCTATTTCTCGCTTCAAGTGCTGGTATTTCTCGACTTTCTCTCTTTCCTTTTCTGCCACTCTACTATCCCCTGGTGTTGCAAAATCAATGATTTTACACACTTTCTCTTCCTTCTCCATAATCACTATGTCTAGTCTTCTCGCTTCGATTATATGGTAGCATTGTATGTTGAAATCCCAGAGCGTTTTAGTTCTGTCCGTTTCTAGTACATTGCTTGGTTGGTGTTCGAACCATTTATCTTCTCTATCCAATTCATACAATCTAGACAGTTCCCAGTGAATAATTCTGGCTAGGTTGTCGAGTCACTTTTTAATGCAATCTCTCTGCGCAAGTTTACTACATTCACTCACCAAGTGACTCACACTTTCACCCTTGTCATTACAGATTCGGCATAATGGAGACTTTACAGTTGTGTCAACGTAAAACGTCACATAATTGGTTCTTAGAGCCTGCTCCTGAGCAGCAAAACTCAGCGCTTCTGTTCCTGCCTTTAAATCTGACTTTTTTATTCAGTCCCAAGTTCTATCCTTATCTACAGTAGCTCACAAAAGTGAGTACACCCTTTGCACTTTTGAAATTATTTCACTGCAACTTTCCAAGCAGCTACATTAGTGGCATTGGCATGAATTTCATTAGAGTGTAGACATTTATTTGCACATAAAAAACTGCTATTCCACAAAAACAATGTAATATACAATTGAGAATTCTGAAAACAGTGGCCACAAAAGTGAGTACACCCTTATAGCACAGTCACTTAGAATCTGCGCCAATGTCAATATTTTGTGTGAGAACCATTGTTTTTCAGGACAGCTTTGATCCTATTGAGCATTGAGCTCACAAGAGTTGCACAGGTCTTTGCTGGGATGTTCTTCCACTTTTCTGTGATGACCTCTCGGAGCTGTCTAATGTTGGACACCCGACGTTCCTCCAACTTGCGTTTCAGGATGCCCCACAAGGGCTCGATTGGGTTCAGATCAGGCGACATGCTAGGCCACTCTAACACTTTCAATTTCCGCTTCTCCAGAAAGGCAATGGTCCGCTTGAAGCGATGCTTCGGGTCATTGTCGTGCTGAAATACAGCTCTTTTACCAAGCTTTTTCAGGGAGGGTACCATCTTCTCCTTCAAAATGTTACAGTACATAGTGGAATCCATAATTCCATCAATGAATTTGACCTCTCCAGTAGCAGCAGCACTCATGTAGCCCCAAACCATGATGCCACCACCACGTTTGACTGTAGGCACAACACACTTTTCTTGGTACCGTTCATCAGGTCGTCGCCATATATACTGCACCCCATCAGATCCAAACAAGTTGATCTTTTTTTCATCAGACCACAAGACATGCTGCTAGTAGGTCGTCGGTTTGGATTGATATGCTTCAGCAAACTGTTTGCGAGCCTTCTTGTGGACTTGCTTCAGTAAAGGTTTACGCCTTGGACGACGCCCATGCAAATTGACCTGGTGGAGTGTGTGACATATGGTTTGCGCACTCACAGTCTGACCAGATGTTTTGGAAATCTCTTTAGCAATACTAGTAGCACTTTTATGTCTGTCCTGAAGAGTCAGCTTGCGAACTTGGCGAACAGTACGTGCAGCCATCTTCCTAGGTCTGCCTTGGCGACCCTGATTCACTGTCATGCGATTCTTGGCAAATCTCTGAATGACCTTGGCCACAGTGTTGCGGCTTAGTTTCAAGGATGTACTGATCTTCGTGTATACTTGGCCATCTTTATGAAGGGCAACAATTTTATCCTTGAGATCTTTAGAGAGTTCTTGCCCCTTAGGTGCTATGCTGACTATTCAGTAACTACTTGTGTGGTATTTCTGAGGCATGTACTTCTTCAGGTTGAATATTTATAGCCTACCAGCACATGGTATCACAACGCAGTGGTCTAGTCATGCAGAAAGAATGTAAACATGGCAGCTATCTTTCCATGGTTGGCCAACTTCATACCAAAGAGTCTCTAGGGTGTACTCACTTTTGTTCCCACTGTTTTCAGAATTCTCAATTGTATATAACATTGTTTTTGTGGAATAGCAGTTCTGCATGTGCAAATAAGTCGCAGAATGTCTACCTTCTAATGAACTTCATGCCAGTGCCACTAATGCAGCTTCTGGTAAAGTTGCAGTGAAGTAATTTCAAAAGTGCAAAGGGTGTACTCACTTTTGTGAGCTACTGTACATCTGTTTCTTCCAGTTCCCGAAGGAATTGTCCACACATCTTCTTTTCCCTCCAGGATTTCTCTCCATCTTCCACACCTTTCTTTTAGAATTCCTCTGGTTTAGCACAATTCAACACATCTACAATTCCAGCACTTTTCACTACTTACAGCAACGGCTCAATACTGTTCCTCACATACCACCCAATGTTATTCTCTTCACTACGAATGCACCTTTCGCAACTTATTAAACCACTTCCTCCTCTTGCTCTAGATAAGTATATCCTGTTGGCATCACTTTTTGGATGTAAGGCTCCATACATAATCATCATCTTACGAGTCCTTCTGTCCAACTTTGACATCTCATCTTTGTTCCACTTCAGAATCCCTGCACCACATCGTAGTACTGATACTGCCCAAGTGTTGACTGCCAGAATCTTATTCCTCCCATTTAGCTTTCATTTCAACACTGCCTTGAGTCGTCTCGTATATTCTTTCTGAAACTGTCCTTCAATTTCTTTGTCTTTTACTTTATGCAGTTCTAAGATCCCCAAATATTTATGTCCTTCACTTTCCACCTCCTTCACGGTCATACCATTTGGGAGTTCGATGTCTTCACATGTCATTACCTTCCCTCTCTTCATAATCACTACACCACATCTCTTTATCCCAAACTCCATACCGATATTGTCACTGAATGCACGTACTGTGTTTACAAGTGATTCTTTTTGTCTCTCACTTTTACCAAACAACTTCAAATCATCCATAAAGAACATGTGGTTGATTCTTGTCTTTCCCATGGTATAGCCTTCTTTTAGTTTTCTCAATACTAATGTCAACGGTACCATGCAGATTACAAACAGCAATGGTGACAAAGTTGTGCTTCTTGTCAGGAATTGGTTGATGTTGTCAGCAATTTGGAAGAATTCGGGACATTCTCTTATCCAACTATGCGGCACCATGTCATAAGCCTTTCGATAGTCCACCCATGCCATTGCCAAATTCGTATGTCTTTTCTTACAGTGTTGCAACACCATTCTGTCAATCAGCAGCTGATCTTTAGTCCTCCTACTCTCTGTACGACATCCCTTTTGTTCTTCTGGCAAAATCTTGTTTTCATCCAAGAAGTATACATACTTTCTGCTATTAGTCCAGTTATGAGTTTCCACATTACGGGTAAACAGGAGATTGGCCAAAAGTTGTCTGCTGCATTCCCTTTGGCAGAGTCCTTCAAACAGAAGATAGTCCTACCAATTGTCATCCAGTCTGGAACCATGTGTTTCTCGTTTAACATGTCATCCATTTGTTTTGCAATGCACTCGTGTAACGCATCCAGCTCTTTGATCGAATATCCCTGCACTCCATCAGGTCCAGGCGCCTTCCAGTTCGGTATCTTTCTACATTGTGTTCTTACCATTTCGACAGTGATGACTACATTGTCCTGCTTTACATCTCTTTCGCATCTTTTTAGGTCCTTAAGCCATTTCGCTTCCTTATTGTGCTCCTTCGTATTGTCCCAGATCTCCTTCCAGAATCTTCTACTTTCTTCTGCATGAGGAATAACTCTTTTGTAATATACCTCTCTATTGAATTCTTTATACATTCTCTTCTGATCAATATTGAACATTCGATCCTGCTTGTATTGTTTTATTCTCTCTTCATATCCCCTTATTTTTGCTGCCTCAGCCATAAGACGTTGTTTCAACTTTTTAGTTACCATTTTTACCCCTTTCTTTTTTAGATGGTACTTCCTATCCAGGCTGTTATATTTGTTGATGCTATAAAGTTCATTTTCCATGTGCCTTTCTGGTATGTTCACGTCCTCTCCCAGTCTCTTGATATCCCCCTCTATTCTTCTTTTCCACCACGGTTCAGACGTTTTACTACTGCTTTTCGTTTTAATCCCGTTTGTTCTCCTATATATACCGCTGCTGCTTTTACCAATTTATTGGTGTCACTTATGTTATCTGTTATTACATAATTCAATACACAATTCACTTTCTTCGTTATGTCATTCAGCTCCCTTCTGTCTACTTTCTTAAACCTCTTTATCATCTGCAAATCGTCTTTTTTCATTAAATCGACTATTTGTGATGTCATTTCCTTCTCTTCGTCATTCATCTCTCCTTCAATTACAACTCCATTTTCATTATTCCTACTTTCATCCTCCGTTCGTCTACTTCTATTTTCTTCTTCAAGATAGTGTCTTTCATCTGCTGTTATTTCCATCTCTTGTCATCCATCTACATTCTCTTGTGTCTCCCCCATATCTTCGCTCTCGCTGTTCTCTTGTTCTAATACTCTCCTCTTGAGATACGAACTTGGCTCATGAGTTCCACAACTCTGTTTCTGTTGCTGTTGCCTTAATCGTGGTCTTAGTCGCAGTCGTAGCCAGATAACTCACAAACCCAAAACTGCCGATTAAACTATCGTTTCTTTGTGCATAAAACAGAAATGTTGAATAACTGCCGAAACTGAAAGCAACTAACGTCTCGTGCGATGACCTTTTCAAGCTTCACTCTCTGTCAGAGGGTCTTTTTCACGTTTTACTCTCAGCCAAAGGCCATGGTATTTACTGGGACAGCAGAATACAACCATTGGACGCGTGGTTTATTTTAGTGCTACCAAAAACTTTTTTCTGTTCCATGGCAAGGAAGACTTTTGGCATTGAATTGGAACTAATGAGTGATGTGGATATGTTCCAATTTATAGAAAAAGGAATGAGAGGTGGTATTTCTTACATTGCGAACAGATATGGTTCCGCAAATAATAAATATATGAAGAACTTTAAAAAGAATGAAGATAGTAAATACATAATGTACTTGGACGCAAATAATTTATATGGCTGGGCAATGAGTCAATCTTTACCTACTGGAGGATTTAAATGGAAAGATCCAAATGAAGTGCAACTAAGCAGTTACACGGATAGCGCAGAAAAAGGACTACTATTGGAAGAAGATTTAGAACATCCTAAGGAATTACATGACCTGCATAACCACTATCTATTAGCACCAGAAAAGAAAGCTATAAAGAAAGAAGAATTATACAAATATTGTAAGATGATAGAGAAGAAATATAAAATATCAGTTGGACTTGTAAGTAAATTAATAACCACACTAAATGATAAGAAAAAGTACGTTATACATTACAGAAATTTGCAATTGTATTTATCCTTAGGGATGAAACTGAAAAAGATCCACAGGGTATTAGAATTTAAACAATCAAAATGGTTGAAAGAATACATTGATTTTAACACACAAAAAATTTAACACACAAAAGAGAACAAATGCTAAGAATGCTTTTGAGAAGGACTTTTTTAAGCTGATGAATAATGCCGTTTATAGAAAAACTATGGAAAACTTAAGAAAACATGTAGATGTCCGATTAATTACAGATCAGAAGAAATTAATAGAGATAGTATCAAAACCAACATATGTAAGTAGTAAAATTTTTAATGAAAACCTTGTTGCTGTCCATAAGATAAAAGAAATATTAACATTAAATAGACCTGCTTATGTTGGAATGTGTATACTGGAACTCTCAAAGAATCTTAAGTATGATTTCTATTATAACACAATAATGAAGATGTAAAGCTGCTATTCACAGATACAGACAGCTTAATGAATGAAATAAAAGCAGGATATGTATATAATGATCTCTACAAGAAGAAAGACTTATTTGACAACAGTGATTACTCTATTGACTCTCCTTTTTATTTTAAAGAGAATAAAAAAGTAATAGGAAAAATGAAAGATGAAGCAGCAGGTATTCCAATAGCAGAATTTATAGAACTACGAAGTAAAATGTATAGTTATATAAAAGACAATGAAAAAGGTGGTAAAACAGCCAAAGGTGTTAAGAAAAATGTAATAAAAAAAGACATTACACATAAACACTATAAAGATACATTGCTTGAGAAAAAGCAAATGCATCATAAGATGAAAACAATAAGAAGTAATTTACATGAGTTAAGCAGTTATGAAATTAATAAGATCTCACTGTCATGTTTTGACGATAAACGTTATATTCTTGAGGATGGCGTTAGTAGCTATGCGTATGGTCATTACAGAACACGCAAATGTTATATATCATATATAATTACTATAAGATAATTGAGTAAATTTAAAAAGAATCATTGGAAAAAAAGTATGTAATCTAAAATCTAAGAGTAGTATAGAGATGGGGGTCCATTTTATGGAGATTAGGTGGTTTTTTAAATTTTAACAAAAACTAATACATTTCTTTGAGAACACTGAAAATACCATCAAAAGGGGGTGATTTTCCTGTAGTGGGGTACATGGATTTTCACCTAATGGACAGGTGTGCTCATACCCCCATCTCTATACTACTTCAAACACATTTTGCTTGTTTTCTTGACCGAAATCACACTTCTTTTGCCCCCAGATCTCATAGCTCGTTTTCATAACTTTGATGGTACAACGCCTTGCTGAAGTTTGTTCAGTTGAATGGCTGCGTTCCTTCGTGCATTACATAACATAAGAAGAGCTAGCCCTCAGTGTATCATACAAGCAGTCTTTTAGCAATATTCCATTAACCTCTTTTTGTCTAATAGCTAATTAATGCCAAAAGCTACATGTCAGTTTCGAGGTTACACTTCATTGTTACCCATAAAAAATGATCTTGCCCGTACATATGAATTTTTGATCATATGGCCTCTGTCGAAAAAATTTGGACATCCGTTCTCTAGGTACGCTTACCTAGTTTCTTTATTTTCATTTCTTTATGTTCTGAGATCACGTACTGTGTACAAATATGTGTCAATGCTTGGATGCAATGAATTTCGGCCAAGCTAGACGCATCTCGGAACACATTACAATTTCATGATGGCATTTCAACTGAAAAAATACCAGAAAACACTCGGCTACGCCTAATGTTGCTTCTGAGCTTTTTTTTCCCGTTGAAATGACGTCATTCATGTTTATATCATAGTACAGAGACACTCAAGTAATTTTTTTATACGTTAATTATTAAAATGTCTTTTAGATCTGATAATAATACGTCGCCTGGTGAAAATGTTGCCCGACGTTTAAAATGAAGTTATTTGTACATGACTCATTTTGGTCGTAAGAGATTCAATTTATTTAATATTATCTACCGTATTAAAAATTTGATATTTCTATTAAATAGTACTCACAAACCTTCAGCATTTCATCTTTAATCGCTAGCATCTAAATTGGCATTACACAGAGATGAAAAAAACAAAACAATTAATTTTATCGTGCAATACCAAGAACGAAGGTAAGAGCAACTTAGAATGCTGTGAACCAATAAATTTGGATCTGCTTCAGGGTAGATCTCGTTACAAAGCTAGTAATTTAGAACAAAAAACACAGAATTACGTGTACTGCATTTACTTGAATAAGCGCTTTAATATAATAACGCGGCTCTCGTTCGAAGCACCTGAATTCTTGAGCAGCACTTAACCGAAGTGTTTTTCTTCTTGTCATCGTTTTCAGAAATAAAAAAAGTTTTGTTTCATTTAAAGAAGTTGTTTTTTAATGAAATTTAATAGGTGCCACCCTCGAATAAGCGCCGCATCTAAAAGTCTTAAAATGTAATAAGCACCGAGACGTTTTTCGAGTAAATACAGTGCAGTAAATTCTAATTTCACAGATCAGGTAAATTCTTTACCTAAGCGTACAACAGGGTATCGGGAATAAGATTAGTGTGGTTCATTGGATCATCCAATGTCATTGTACCGTTATGGCTGCATGGATAAGACAGGTATAACCAAAAGTGCGTGTTTTAATTCCCCTTTCGTCAGTTTCACTTCAGGTATTTTTATGAAGTTTTCATCGAAAGATACGACATGAGACTGATGTTGACTTTGAAATAAAGTCGAAATATCACTGTTTAAAATTGTCTCCTGATGTATAACTCGAATCTTGAGTTTCCAAGATGACTCTTTTCCTGAAATTGTTCCGTCTTATACTTTCTAAAGTTGTCGGCTGGTCATGGTTAAAGTAAAATAAAATTACCTCCTTCCAAATTCAAAAGAGGATGTGTGTTTCTCATTGTAGGACACCAAAGGAAAAGACTTCCAAATTTGTAGACTTTTATCTTCAGCCCATTGTTAGAACATTACCTAATGCTATCAAAGACCCCACTGAATTTTTGTGTAAATTAAGGAATCTGGGTGATATTCCTGAAAATCCCATTATTTCTACAATGGACGTTGTGGCTCTTTATAAACATACTCCTCACAGTGAGGGTTTAGGGAGTTTGAGGAAAGTAATGCATGAATATCATATGAGTGTAGGTCTTGGAAAATTAGTGCCTGTTGGGGAGTTGGTAGAATTGGCGAGATTAATATTGGAAAATTGTTATTTTAATTTTGAAGATAAGATTTATCACAAAATGTTTGGTACAGCAATAGATACTAAGTTTGTACCTTCTTTTGCCAATAGTTTTTATGTTAATGTTGGAAGAGAAAATTTAGACAGAATATCACCCGAAACCTTTGGTGTGGTGGGAGTTCCCTTACAATGCTTTTTTTCATTTGGCTCCATGGAGGGGAAACTTCGTTAGAGTTTTAGATATGTTAAATCCTATCATGAAACAATTAAGTATACTTCGGAGGACTTATGAAGAGCTTCCACGGATACTAAGATCTTGACAGATGTTTATTCTCAGCCTACAGATACCCATCAATATTTACATTATAGATCGTGTCATCCGAAGCATGTGAAGCAGGGGATTCCCTATGGATAGAGTTCGAAAAAGATACGTAGTATCGAAGAGAGTTGCCTGCATTTTTTTTTTATTTAAACAAAGTAACACATCCCCCCATCTTCTGTAGCGTATTTCTTTTACATAACGTTAGCTTTACTACGATAACGTACAACATCACGAGCAGACAGCACATACGCTTTGTTCGAATCTAGTCCTCGTCCATGAGTTCATCTTTAAATAGCTTTTCTTTGTACTTGATTGAGGGCCGTTTATTCGAGAAGAGGCGTTCATTCGATAGGGGAGTTTATCGAAAATTTACAAGCTTAGGGAGGCGTCTATTCCAGTTGAGGAATTTATTCAGAAAAATACGGTATAGAGACATGCTAGGGGATCTTCGTGTCAATTTTATAACGAGTGGTTTTACGAAAAATTGGTAGATTCTCAATTTAGGAGGGTCAGAGCTACGACCAGGGAAAGCCTTCCTTGTCAAGAAACTAATAATAGGAGTACGGAATAGAATAATAGAATGCCATGGCTTATATATGACTTTTTGTCCAGCGTTGTCGGGGGTAGGTAAAATTATTAACTCTGACCCTTGACGACGCAAGGTATGTTTTCGAAGAAAAGCCGTGGATGATATAGCGGAGACCTATGAATTTGAGCGATATTTTTTTGAGGTCTAAAATTAAGGGAAAAAATAGTGGGGGTAAGAGAATACGAAATTGTGGTAAATCGCGACGCCAAATTTCCTGTTTTGTAGATAAAGGATCTACATTTCTTAGAAAAGATCGCACACTTTAATTATTTGTTTGATTGCGATTTGTCAGGAGTGATTTATCTGATAATTTGTAAAAAGTGTTCTAAAATTTATGTTGGCAGTACTACAACATCTTTTAGAATAAGATTTAATAACAATAAGGGTAGTGCCAAAAGGTATGGAATGGGTCAGGGGGGTATGCCAGGGGAGCATTTGTATGCCTATTTCCACGAAGCAAGTAATGAAGGAATTGAAGATATGGCCGCAAACATTATTGAAAGGAGAGATGTAAAAGACCCAAAAAGAAGAAACTTTTTTTGCTCATATAATTAGATATACTATTTTGTGCCTGCAGGTTTGAACCTCAGCGACTTCTTTTGATCATTTTACTTGATAGTTTGAATTAGTACTGGATAGATAATTTGCATAATAGTAATGAGCGTTTTCACTTTGTAATCTTAAACCATGCAGAACAATTCATGAGCAAACACAAAGGAAATCAGTAACGAGACGACGTCTGGATATCTGATCTTACTTAGCGAATTTCGACAACTTTAAACCCGATTTTCTCTTTAAATACGAATTCGTTTGAGACGTAATATCATACACTCTAAATTCGTGTTTGTTTAGATAATATCCAGACACATCGAAGTTGGTTGAATTAACCTTTCCCACCCTTCATTCACTCGCCTGATCGCCCCGAAACTTGGCCGACTTGGAGCAAGTCAAGGGCTAGTTAGTGCAAGACAAAAGTGAGACTGTAATATTTCGACTTTATTGCTAAGCCATCATCAGACAGAATATCAATCAATCAGAAATCATTCTGTCTGATGACGACTTTGCAAGACAGTCGAAATATTACAGTCTCAATTTTGTCTTGCTCTAACTCGAATTTTGAGTTCACAAGATATTATTTTTCGGAATCTGTTTTGTTTTATACTTCTTGAAGTTGTCGGCTGGTTGTGGTTTCAAGGGCTAGCCATACTCGTCTCCATGTAAACATCTCCAAAGAAGAAGCACTCCGAAACGTCTTAAGTTTTAAAGTCTTATCTTGAATGACTGTAAGTGATTTTAAAACTTGGACTTGGGAAGTTCTTGACAGGTTATATGTAGTATTTAAAAAGCGAGCAGGAGTGCTTTACTGGATTTCAAACACGAGGCGACAGCCATTAAATTACTTAGAGCAAGTTTTTCACTCACTACAAAAACACATACATTCTAATACACATACCCTAATACGCGAAGAAAGTTTGAAAATTAATGTCTTCTAAGCGGCAAAAATTTGAAGAGAAACGTAAGCGTGTTTTCGTCACATTTAAAAACACGCCACGGCTTGATTGTTCTTTGTTTTTTCCTGATGAATGACTTAATAATAAATTACAGGACATATTACAAGTTACAACATACCTCAGTTAAGCACACATCAAACATCGAATGTGCAGTTAGAACTCCATCACAAAGAGTATTAAACTTCTCTTCGTCATTTGCAGAATTCAACCCTGATATCTGGGACAAGAAAAGCGCGACTTGATTTATACAGAGTTGACGTACAACATGTGGATAAATAAGGCGTTAACAACGTAATCGTTAATGCGTAACTTACTAAACGTTACTGGGAGGAAATTATTTGGTGTAAGGAAATAGGAATGATTTATAATAGTATTTACTGAAAACAAAAAAAATGAACTACGAATAAATTAAGAATTAAACTGTCAGACAAAGATTTTTGGACTTATTGAATCAGACTGTGAATTTCAACGTTATTTTTCTGTCGCTTACATTTGTTATAAAATGTTTTTCAAAAAAATTTGCCTATTTCATTACTTAATATTTAATTGCATAATATGTAATTCATAATTACAGATCAAGATTTCAGGAATTAATTTTTAAATAGCAATTGTACACAATTAGATCAAAAACTATCTTCCTCCAGCAAAGTATGAAAGATTTACAGTACAACCAAAATATTTCAGAATTTCACCAACATTATTCATTTTTTCACATATGTTTATGCATAATATTTAATTTCAAAACATGACATAATAAGTAATAATTTAAAGCTTTTCTGAGACAAATCCCCAGAGTAAAAAGTATTTTTGAGTAACCAATTCTGCCACACTACTCTTAATCTGGTGAAATTTTGGCTGACTCTGACACTAACCCCACCATGATGGCTATCCAAAGGCTCCAGTTTATGCTGTTCTTCTGCTGTATTTTTCAGTGGTGAATCTAAAGTATTCAAAATACAAGAACAATAAGTGCATGTATTTAATCAAAATATTAAACATAATTTGGAATTACAATCATGTAAATTAACTTTTTAGTCTGTAGTAAATGTATTTCGGAGATCAAATATTTTCCCAAAAATTTTCAAAGTCACATCCAGGATTTTTATGGTTGTATCAAGAACATCTTGATGGGCTTTTGAATCCTGGGTTTGTCACATGATTCATGGAACAGTCCAACCTATGAGGTGTGGTTGGTCAGGACCTCCATGCAAGCAACTGACAACTAATACTAGGATTATTGTAACACAAGTGAGGCAAATGAATTTCATACGAGGCCAATTCCTTTCAGACCAATTTTAAAAAAAATCCTCACTATGCAATACAAAAAATAATAAAAACCAATTATAGTGCAATACCCAACATTTCTGTTTAGAAAAAATTATCATAAACATTAAAAATGTGCATCTTGAGATTATTAATTTACTTTTACAAGGGACAGGTTGAGTTTTAAAGTATCTAGAGAGCAATGACAAAAAAAACCATTAACAAATCTGTAAACTTTAAGTGCCCATTACATTGTGCACCTAAAATTGATGCTCCATATTCCCTTCCAATTATAGCGGAAGCCAATTACAGTATAATGCCAGTTACAATAGAAGCCAATGATAATGTAATTATAATTATCATAATTATAAATCAATTATAATTCAATATCTAACATTGCTGTTTACAACAAATTGTCAACAATTTACTTTTACCGTACTAGGTACAGGTTGAGTTTTACAGTTTTTATTTTTTTTTATCTATAGAGCAATGACAAAAAAACATTGGCAAATTTATCACCTTAAAGTGACTATTATATTGTACACCTAAAATTAATAATGAATGTTCCCTTCCCATAAAAAATGAACATCTAGAAATTAAGAATCTTGTTTAAGGGCAAGGTCACACTTTAACATTTACTCTGGCTAATGGCAGACAATTTTGCTTGTCAAAGGAATGAACCCTGGCCCTTAATGAGTCAAACTTAACATCTTGATTATTTACTATTGGCTTGACTGAATCTATCATGTGACTGGTTGTATGGACTGCATGAGTGGAATATTAAATCTTTGATATTTTAAGGAAAATTTTATTATGGAATACAATAAAAGCTGCCATCAACATTTACAGTAATTGGATTTTTGAATGCTTGATTAGCTGTCTATCTTCAAATGCTGTAGTTCCCATTAGTAACAGTTATAAATCTTGTTTCAAACTCTATTTTAAATTACCTCAGGATATACAATTTTCATAATTTGTATGAACACCTCTTGCTGACTATTTTTAGGTTGCAAGTTTAGCAAAAGAAGACTTTAAGATTTCTGATGCAAAAACAACAACTACAGTTACTGTATTTATTGAACATATTAATAACAATTATTTATTACATTCCATAACTTACAGTAAATATCCCAGTTATTCATGAATTCACCTCCACTAGTAGTTATTTCTACATAACTATCCACTCAAACAATTACTTCCATATCTTGCCTTCCCTTTTTGAGTTATACTCAACCCAGATGCACCTCACTGAGAAGCCATACCTAGAAAACCTTAGCAGGTTCTTTGTCTCCCTGCTAAATGTGACAGGTTAGGTCATTATTTTCTGACCAACAGCTGTAAGTTTCCACATATATGACACCCCTTTTTTAGACTATATTTTAGCAGGAAAAATAAATTTTTAAAATTAATATTGATGTTCAACTAAGTGAAGTCTTACTGATGAACTGGGAGTTGCCAAAAAAAGATGGCAAGTTAGCTGCATGACTGTGAGTGAGAAATTAAAATGGCAACATTGCAAAGAAAGCTGTGGGATATCTGCCATTAGAGTTTAGCTGCTGATATTTTGAATTCTAAAAAGCATTAGAGTACAGAGACATGGATAACATCACAAACAAAAAGAAACTGTGATTGTTATTTCATAAAACAAATATCATGCATCATCATATTGAGCAATCATCTAAGTTGTTATTAATTTGTAACAAATTATCACTGATTTGTAATGAAAAAAGGTCTCATTAATTAAGCTAAGGAATACCACCAGCAAAATGAATGGGTACTAGGCTGGTATTCAGAGTGCTAGGTACACCTGCCCACTATCACCCACTATAGCCAATGTAGCAATTGTTATCATAATCATTGAAAAAACAAGGAGGGGTGGTCAGGATGATACATAATCACAAAAATTATAATTATTAATCATTGTCAGAGAATTAATTATGAATTGTCAGGGAGCTTTTGAAAAGCTCCCTGATGATTATTATAATTCAGTTTGCAACAATGTCTGTGGGAAAATGTTGAACAAACAAGATTGCTGATTTACTCATTGTTTTGTTTTGTTGATTGTTTCATTTTCCTTATTGAATTTTGATTGACACTAATGATGTTCAAAAAATATTAATGATTTTTATTGCCATTATTGAAGTTTGAGAAACCCATTTGAAGAATGTGATTCAATCTAATGAACATTGATTTTGCTTTAATGATGGAAACAGGTACATTATCACCACAATTATAATCCCTATCATTTGTAATGTAATCATTATCATTATTTATTTTGTTATTGGTACATTTATTGCAATAATTGTGGTTATTATTACTACTATTTCTACTGCTATTATCATTCTTATTGCTACTGTTATTTCCATTGCTATTGGTACTAGTATTGTTATTGTCATTTTTCACTGTCATTTCACTGTCATTGTCTTTGTTATTTTCACTGTTACTGTTATTGTTATTGAATTACTGCTATTGTTATTGTTTTTATTCTCATTATCCATTCATGAAACTGTAATCATCTCATCTCAGGGTGTTAATAGCTTCATATTGTAGCCTTCCATGCTGATGCATTCGAGGTCTCATCTACTGTATGAGACGTGTTGGTCAGTTTGAACAAGTATAATTTGCAAAAACAATCTCCAGTCTGTAATTTATATAATTTTGGTTTTTCTACATACAGGCAATTCAACTAAATCTGCAGTCCAACTTCAATACTTCAACCATAATTGTAGTTAATAATGAAAGCAATGACAATATGAATTTGTTTCTCATACAATTCCAAGCAATTATCCTATTTCAATTACACATTTTTGGGAAACCTAGTAAAGTACAGTCATTTAAAATCCAAAGCCTTTCAGTACTGTATTATGAAAAGGTATTTATGAAATACTCAGTACAACCCTTTACACTGGTATTCGGGACTAATAAACTATGGTTTAAGTGTGTACACCTTTAAATTCGTTTCAATTACAATGTAGAGATGTTCAAAGGTCGAGAATTATGCGCCTCTTAATTTCACAGGCAAAATAAGACAAGTTATACTGTCAACAGAGCGAAATAGACTTAACCAATTCAAGAGATTTGAGTTCCTTGCAATGTAGCTTAATTGAACGCAATTAAATGATTCAGCTAGACTGGTAAGCTTCTAAGACCCCGTTCACACGATACCAGCACGAAATGAAACCGTAACGAAATTATTACGGTTAGGCCTTGCTTTCACACGGTACCGGTATGAAAAAGCATGAAACAATAATGCTAACCGTAACGATTTGAAACCGTAATGTGAAACCCTAATCGTGTGAACAGGTTCGTACCGTGATATTTTGATACCGGTGCAGTTTCGTACCGGTATCGTGTGAACGGGGTCTAATCTTCCTCACCAATACGTTGCTAACTAATCTTTTATTAACAATAGTCGACTTGTGAGTTTTGAATCACTCAAGCAGAAGGGGTTTTAAATGCTATTTATTATTAATTCGTTTCTCCTTTTCATTACTTCGATGCCACTACAGTAAAATATGGGAACTAAATTATATCTAGTGACTAATATATTTGTGTCTGTTTGGGCACTCAGAAGTACTGTAGACATGTATAAAAATGTGATCGATGACCCCAGCAGGACAAAAATAAAACAACCTTTAAATTTTTCTCCCACGAAAATTAAATACTGGATTAAGAGTGTCTGACAAAATATTCATTAATTGGAGTTTCCTTTACTTGGCAATAATAAGGCAGACTACGGTGGATGGTAGCATACATGAGGATGTCACAATACCCACCGCTTCTTGACTCTTTGAATTCAGCATTTTGAAACAAATTGTTCTTCTCTACCATAATCAGTACTCTTATATCCAAAGATCCAATGCAGATCAGTCCAAAATCTATTTTTATTTCATAAACTCCCAGATCTCTTGATTACAAAATCGTTCGGAACAAATCCCAAGGTCAATTACGACAGTCAAAGTGAACAATCAAATTTCGTTGCCTGAGCAACGGGAAGCTAAAAGATATATCCACAAAAATTCTACCACAGAAAATTCTCTAGAAATTCTATAGATTGTCGGTTGAGAAATTCGGGAGACTTTCCACACATGATTCCATTTTCTCAGATAAACTTGAGTGATTGTAGGCAAAGGCCGTATCGATTTGATATTCAAAGTGGGCACAAAAAAGTAGATCGATGCATGTGCATTTGAACACTCTGGTTTCACCACTGTAGAATGCGGTGTTAAAATTTAAACACTAAAGACATTCAAGGTTTTAATCACTTGATCCTGCAATAGCTTTTCAAGATACAGCTTCGTTTGGTTTGGAAAAAATTAAAAAGTCTCTTGGGAGGCTACATCATTAACCGATTAGCCATATGGTGGAGTTTCTAATATAACTATTATTACAATAATTAGGTGGTTCTTTACCAATGAATCAGTGCTCTAGAAAATGTTGTAGCTTTAACCTGGTTGAATTCTGATTTTAATGTCAGGGTTTAGCTCTATTCAAAAATACCATTTTACGTGTCTATTCAAACACTTGTTACAGTTTTATGTTTTAGAAACGTGAGAGCTTGGATATATCTTAAGATAAATGAATGATCGTCAAGCCGTATACTAAGAAAAACGATTTCTGAGCCCAGACGAGGATCGAACCCTTAACTGTCTGATGACCGGTGAGACGCTCTAACCATTGAGTTACCAAGACTCAGATGGTGAGCTAAGGTGCAAGTTCGATATATATCTGCGACCTAAGCGGAAGCCACCATATATTAGTACTGATTGATGCAGTTTTATGTTTAAGAAACGTGAGAGCTTGGATATATCTTCAGTTAGATGAATGATCGTCAAGCCCTGTACTCAGGAAAACGATTTCTGAGATCCAGACGGGGATCGAACCCGCAACCTTCCGAGAATGAGGTTTTCGTGAGGTTTTCGAAAAAAACCGAGGGCAAATAATTTCTCGTACAGACCGAACAAACGAGGTTAATAAGGAATTTATTATATGGTTTTTGGTTTCTTTTTTGAGCGCTTTTAACGAAACTTCGTGTTCTTGAATTATTGGCTTAGGTTTACTTGCTTGTTTTTACCTATTACGTCGTGGTTTTTTTGCATCTATTCATCTATTTTTCTGCTTAAAATTATCTTTGAGAACATTTAACCTCTTTTCTCGTGGTTTGTTTCTGTAAACCTTCTGTAAAACGTACCTGATTCTTGATTGTTTTTCTTCAAATCAACTCGGAAATTTTCCCTCCAAAACTAGCCGGTCTGTACGAAGCCAATCAGTGTGCGTCATTTTACGTATAGACCGGATTGAGAGCTCAGCCATATAATAGTGTTATTGATGAGGACAATTATTAAGAACTAGTTACGTCTAACTGATAAAGTGGAAAGATAAGATAATAAACGTGGCAGAGTTGCTTCTACATCGTACGCAAATTACTGCAATTTCAAGTTTAAAGGAGATAAGAGAAAAATTGATCCCTAAAAATTATTGCATCATTCTTAGGATCTGGACACACCGAAAACAGTCACATTACTCACTGAACGCAACTTATTATTCATCAATTACAGCAAAGGACTGTACAGTTCAGACCCCGAGTTGTGTTGCATTTAGTAGAAATCGAGGATATTGTACAGGTGAATTACTGCTGCCTTGTAGTAAGATAATAGACTATTTTTGAGTTTGACAATTGTGATTGCTTTTGATGGTATTGGTATCACGTAATCATCCCCTTCATTAATGAGTGCAGGAGTTTCACAATAAGACGTCGCGCATCGCAAACGACATTTCTCCGACGTATTTCCGACTCCTATTTTGACCATAGGTGATCGGACCAGTGGCGTCGTGGGGGCTGTCCAACTAGGGGGAGGCAAGTCCAAAATTTTCCGACAGTTGTGGGGCTCGCAAGGCATGCGCTATTCATGGTCTCGGAAATGTTCGCAGATTTTATTCCATTTTGGGACCCAAAAGTCCCAAAACGACTTGATGGAGATTTTCTCGGTATACTTCAGTGTATACTAGAACTTGTAAACACGAAATATTTACCAGTGGAAGTGTATGATGATTTAAATTATTTTTATATGTTATCGACCGTATGTTTTGATGCTAGTTCATGCTAGGCTAAGAGATTAGAATAATGCTCCTTGTCAGCATGTCAGAGAGTCTGGGTTCTCTGGCTAGTGTACAAAAAATTCGAACTAGACCGACAGTATAAACAGCTGAGATTTGCCGATCAGGAACGTTATTTTACATTTATTGTAAACAAATATCCAACTTAATTGGTGATCTAGTTTTTCCAACAACCTCAAAATTTTCCGACAACTTCAAAATTTTCCGACAAACATCAAATTGTATTTCTGTTCTCACAAAAAATTTATTTTGAAAACGAAGTCCATCACCACTCTTTGCTGTTGCAAACATCTGTGAACCCACGGACTGTCACAAAGAATATGGAACATTTGCGCCGATTGGATATAGTGTATTCCCACATTGACCAATCATATTCAAGCACACAAATGTGGCACGAGGAATTCACTCAAATCGAAGCTGAGTTCGACTACTCTCTTGGTGATTAACATTCTGACCGGGATGACTACTTTGAATAGTAACTGAAGGCCGGTTTACACGACAAGCGTTTTGGGAACGGCACCCTTAAAATTTGGCACGGGTACCCAAAATTTATGGTCCGGCACTTCTAAATTTTGTCGTGTAAACGGCAGAGATCGGCACCAGTGCCAAAACATTTAGGGGTGCCGAGACCATCTGAAAAGGTAGTCTCGGCCCGGCAAGCTAGCCGTGCCGTGCCTAAATTGCGAAAGAATTCCGGAAGTAATTCAGATGGAACATGCGCAAAACAATTCGCTCATTTCCAGTATGGCGTCCTGCGAAAAAGAACATGCTGATCAAGGCAAAAAACAAGGGAAAAAAGAAAGGTAAAGTTCAACAAAACCGCAAACACCGCGGTGTGTCATGGTCAGATGACGCCACAAACTTGCTAATCGACCTATGGGGAGAAGAAACGATTCAGTTATCGTTAGACAACTGTAAAACGTCTAAAGAAACGTCAAAGATATACAAAACATTGCTGGTAAGTTCATCCCGATTTTTTTAACATTTATGTACAGCTGCTATAGAAGTTGTGTCAAATTATGTGTTTGCTTTTACTAAGGAATGCTTTTTGAAAATTCTGAGTAAATAACCGTTTACAAGAAATGTTTTCACCCGTCTTTTTTGTTCATCTGCAAGTGCACGCCAATTACTGCGGACCCATTTTTCATTATAATTTCTTAACTGCTGAGTTACCAAAAACATTTTTAGATTCAACTGCAAAACAAGGGATTTTGTGAAGGTTTCACAGTACGGGAGATTGTCAACAAGATGAAGAAGTTTAGAAAAATATAAGTTGGAAAAAGACAAGAATCAAAGGTCTGGAACAAGCAAGCAGAAAGATTGGAAATTTTTTTCGAAAATTGATGAATTTTTATCCGATAAGCTTAATGTCGAACCACCGTTTTTGGTAAACACAATGGCAGAATTCGATGACAGTATAACAGAGAAAACAGACATTCCAAACTCAGGTATGTATTACATAGGTATTAAAACCTTTTTTTTCTGGCATCCAAATTAACATTAGTCAGTTAAAAAATGAGTGTCGAATTTAATTGCTGTGCATAAGTACTATTAATTAATTTTCTATCTTTTGGGTTTTGACAGAACTAATAATGAAATATGGTGAAAGTCACTCACATGTCCAGAAATATAACACATGTGATTATGAACAAGTTATCAATTCAGCTGGAGTTATTTCCTCAGAATCAGACTGTGTAAGAGTCTACGCTGAAGATGACGAGTTTGCCTGCCCAAATTGTCAAAATAAAGCTAATCCTGTGGATGAAATGCATGAAAGTAAGTTATGCATGCTATATTAATTTTAGAGCTTGATATGTCATACAGTGCATAAAAAAAAAAACATCATAGGTTAAAGTCTGAATTGCAGAGTCCTGTGAATTTAAAGTTAACAATCTAATTTTTATTATTAGCTTCTGACACTGAAGAAGTGCCTGAGAATGTAGAGATCCACCTTCAAAAGAAAGCAAAAAAGTGCCATTTCTGTAAAGAAAAGGAAAAGGAGTAATGTTGAGAAGTCTTTGGATGTTGTATTCCAGAAATTCCAAGATAATGCAGAGGACGATTTTGTCAGGTAAAAAGTATAACTTACCCTGCTTAACACTTTGACAATTTGCTTTTAATGTGGAATTTAGTTAACGGTGTCATTTACATAAACCAAGTGATTCTCTTTAGGAGCTATGATTGGTATATGTGTGCCATCAATGGCACCAGCACACATGGGTATTCCCCATTTTTTCTCGTAGCTGTCAATAACTTTTACAAGATCCTCTCCAAGTGGAAATCTAATTACTCTTGACAGCCGGCGGTTGATAGCCTCGCAGACATCTTTAATGCAGATGCACACAAAAGGAGTTGACACACCGAAGAGATGTGCAATTGTCCGGTATTCTGCTGTCGATGCTAAGTAGTAGAGTTAAAGTAAGTCGATGCTGAGCGGATATGGCCTTACGCATTGCTGCACCTTGTCTATATATTTCTTCTTGTATTTCATGTAACATGAACGTGAACGTTGCTTTAGTAACTCGGAAGTTCTGATACTACTGTTCATTGGTATATAACAGAATTACCACGTCAAACCATGTGGTGGTTCTTGGATGCATCCAAACATCTCTCATGCGTGGCCGGTGAATGCAAGCCAACACAATATTTACATGAGAAAATGTTTCCTTTCGTCTTTTCATCAATATATCTATTATTTAAACTTTTTTCTTTCCTTTTTTCACCCGAGGTTCTTGTCGCCTTCGTTTCATCAAATACCACATTTTTGCACGAACGTTGTTCGTGTCGGCCATCTTTGTACTAAACAAACGGACTTACATGAAGATTCACAAAATGTGCTTCAACCACTGACAAGGCATACCGTAGCCATCAAAAAGTAGAGGTGCCTTTTTGTGCTGTTTGGGGTGCCTACCAGAGAAAACTTAATTTGTAAAAATGTTCGTGTAAACGGTACATGGCGGGCCCAAAGTCTAGGCATTCGTGCCAAATTTTAAGGGTGCCGTACCCAAAACGCTCGTCGTGTAAACCGGCCCTGAGTTTACTCAAACTAGTCAATCCAGCGACAGACTGCCCAGAAACCAGTACCGCCGTGAGACTGGGGGGTAGTGGGGTCAAAATTGACCCTGGGCCCGAACGAATTCAGGGGACCCGGAAGAAATCAAAGGACCCAGTTGGCCGGAAAGTACTATATTGAATTTAGATTATTTTGTCAGTGGAATAAAGAATTACTTCTCATGTGCATCAGTGTTTCAAAGTAAAATTAGATAATATGACCGTTTTCGCATTCCTATTCGGCGACGTCCGTATTCAAGACATGAAAAGGTGAATGACTTCATATTATATGACGTTTTTCACTTATATGACATGCATCAATGAGCGTGGTTTGACTTAAAGTAGCATTTTAGAGTATGGACAGTTTGGATTCATCATGCATGGAATACTGAATTAGTTACGAGGGAACGTTTGAAAACATATAAAATTTTGAACTTGGTATTACTTGTATTTACTGATTTAAATTTAGAATTGCTTTACTGTATTGTTCATTTCTGAAGTTCGTACGGCGAGACATGAATGCAATACCGTGAATTCGTTGCCATGGAAATTTCCGAAATTTGCCCAATAGTTAAAAGGTTGATGAAATTAATTTTCGACTGGAGGGGGTCTACCAACTTCTCAACCCTTCCCCTCGTGACCTGCAGCGGCTCTAGGCGGCACTATCAGGAACTGAATCATCGGTTAATCATGTCAAGAAAGTATTCAGTCTCAATTTCTTTAAGACAATCACAGAGTGCTGTGTTGAAACAGGTTCAGCGAAGTTGAACAGACGTCACAAATTAGTGTCTGGTCTATAATAAGTACGTCCAAACAGATGACCACATGTAATATCGCGTGAATCAACATTTTTCTCAAGGAAAGAAATATGTAATTAAAATAAAATGTATGAAAATGTATTATGAGGCAGTACCATACTTTACAGACTGCAAGGTTCCACATTTTTCCGCGGGAGCAGTCTTCCAGATGAGATCCCCTGCCATTACGACGCTTGGAATCTCTAGCCCTCGATAAACCGCTAACTCCTACGATGCCAATTCCAATCCTTACTCCTATAACTTTCTGAAATCCCTGGCTAGTGTTTTCATTTCTTACACCCAGTTAAGTCACTCTCACTTTCTCTCAATTTTTACTTTCTATCACCACTGTGCAAATTATTTATTTATTTATTTGTTCCACTACTCATCAGGGCAGGAAATATGTTTTGCCACTGGTATTCAACATCAACAGGCGAGAAAAGCAACAAAAAAGGGACACAATGTTTTGAAAGGTCAGGAGAGACGCTAGACACACAGCATAGCGTACGATCTATTTCGCATCAACTTCAGCTCCAGTCGCAAGAATGACCACCATAACACAGCCGACATCATTTAAATTATTTTTTTAAACTCGTGATTCTGTGTTAGGTGACGTTTTACGAAGTTTCAATGGCTCACATGTTTTGTCACATCTTGATAACATTCCTGTTGTTCAGTCGCGGTCGTTCATGTTTAACGAATAACGCATTTTTCACTCCTTTAGCCACCCCGTTTGAAACATTCTTTGGATGACTTAAAAACAAAAACGCCTTTAAACGGAGCTTTATTTTCCAGTATCAGAATTTTTGTGACATGTACTTCACAAATCTTTTACCCTTTTCTTTTTTCTTTGGGCAGAGCTACCTGTAAGGCTGTACGTTCGCTAAAACTGATTAAAATACTGGCTGAAAGGTAGACGGTTAAACGTCTCCAACGATAGCAACATAATCTGTTTTCATTTTCCTGTCCAAGGTTCCTCCACGTTGGATGATTCAAGCCGCTGAAGGTAATGTTTTAAAGCAAGAATATGGGGTCTTGAAAATTGTTCTGCCCATGCAAGCCGATTTCTATTTAACTTTTATAAGTATTTATGACAAAAACTTACTAAAGCAAGATTACGTTAGCTTGCTAAAGTACAGTGTACCACTGAAAGAAGGTATGTGTCTTCTCAGCTCTGAAGGTACAGTTGTACAGCTAAACCAGTTCTCACCACCACAGAAACTCGGCTGCTAAACAAGACTGACCACGTTTGCTTTCACACTTGCTTTATGCAAAACTTTCTGATTCTTGTCTCGATTCATGTAAGGTTGAAGAAAATGTTCCATTTGTAATAAAAGTGAAGTTTGGAAAAATCCAACTGCTTCATTTTTACTGCAATACAAGACCAACCTGAATAAAATAAATTGAACGATGAAGAACTGAACCACAACTGACTTGCCGGGTCGCCATTCCAGACTTTTTTCTAGTCAAATTTGGCTTGTGGGGGAACCATTTGGCAGGCAGAAAATTAACCCAACTGTTGTTCTTGGCCAATTACTTTCATTCTGAAATTATATCCCTACCCTCCATCAAGCTCAAACAATTTGCTGCAGCATCCACTGGGGTTTACATGCCGACCAATTTTAGAAATTTCGTGCGTGAACAATCCTGTTTTTCCTCTGCTCTCCCTGCCTGCCTCCATCCCCCTCCCCGCCCTGCCTCCATTCCTCCCCCGTTATATGAGAAAATATAATGCAAACCAGTGAGCAATAACGTGAGGAGTACTTTGATAAGACCGCTGAACTGAAATTTCAAACACAAAATTACCTACTTGAGATGACCCAATTAAAAACTTTACTGTAGAACATCCCGATTTCCTACACTTTAATTACAAAAAGAAATACCGCAGAAACAAAGTCAAAAAACAAACAAAAAATAAACCCGCAACAACGGTGATCAAGTTGTACAACGTACCTTTTTCGATTCCATATAAGGACATTTCCAATTGTATAAATAGTACTGCAAATTACCATCCCCGATTCCAAACTTTAGCTTTTCAAGGAACTCTTGGTTGTGCATGAGATCAAGAGCATTGAAAACGTCAAAACCAGCCTGAAATATAATTAATCGATAACTAAAAGCAACCTTATAAAATAACATACAATCATATTAATGGGACAGAGCAACCTCACAAAATAAAACACAAACATATTAACATGACGGACGGATGACAAAAAAATATGCCATCGGTGTGGAAAATGTTCACCTCGAATTAGTTGTTTACAATGCTTCAGTCCTTTCTGGGGTCAAATGTATGGAAGGGAAACACTACCTTGTTAAAGGAGAGACCATTTTTTGTTCTACTTCAAGGGAAGGTGTGTATCTTTATTTACAATGGATTACCCTATCAGCTACCGAAGCTGTTCTCCTTAGAGGTCCAGTAAGGGCCACCCCTCATGGGTCCAGTGTTACTACAGGAGGAAACCGGAGTACCCAGAAAAAACCTGCAACGCTTGGTAAAGTCAAACTGGACAACACTCTTTTCACATGTGACCAAGGTAACTTTAATCAGATAACTGCACGAAGCAGGAATCGAACCCTAGTCACAGTGTTGTGAGACACTTGCATTACCAGTGCCACCAGCACCGCCAGCACCCATAACATAATTGATTAATTATTTTTAAAATCAATCAGGATTTGTGTTCAATAATTGGGTCGTTTGAATCAACTAAACAGCCCTCGCCCAGGACAATTTATCGCGAGTATTGTGCTGTGGTTTTGCCTAACATTTCTGAATAATTGTTGGGGAAAAGTTTAGAAGCTATAAATGTAATTTTAAAATATGTGACTATTTTAGAAAAAAGATTGAAATTTTTTTAAAAATATATAAAATGTACTGAACGAAAAACAAAAGCAATGGTAATAGAACGCTATCGACCAACATCTTACCTTTTTAGCTAAAATTAAAGCATTCTGCATTAAATCCAACAAAGGCGTCTTGGTGCTGACGTTATAGAATGCATAAGCTGCTTTAAGCAATTTGTGAGTTGGATGATTCATTATTGTTGACGGAAGTGTGTAAAAACTGATCAGATCAGTCACCTTTCCACTGTCGTTCTAAACCAACGTTAATGCAACCGTTGTTAAAAACAAGAATTTTCAACTAACTACAATAAGATGAACCCAGACCATAACACTTAGCTGGCATCGATATGAGTATCTTCATTTATATGGAAAACTGCTTTAAGCTAAAACTAAACCGGTCTTGTCAGAACGTTAAAGAAAAATTTACCGCACGAAAATCTTATGCGAGAAATGAAATACTGGCAAGCGTTGAAGCTACAATTAGGTTTTATACGACATTGATTAGCACCGACATTTCGTAGTTATTGTCAACCACTATATATACCAACTGCTGGTTTTCAGACATGAAAGCTTGTTCAATTTCACCAATTTCTGGGGGTTATTGTTAGCCGCAAGAGACAGGAAAGACGTCTTATTTTTTACTTTGAAGGGCTGGTTGGTGGCTTTGAACGTAAATGAATTCCCGACCATTACGTGTTCACATGTTGTGCAACGTTTTCCTCCGATAAACATAATACGAAATTGACAGATGCCGAAAAACAATACTTCACAAACTTTAACTATCGAAAAAGTAATTTTTACGGACTGCCAAAAGTATACAAAAGTCAATCCATCACAGCGACCACAAAGAACAGAGAAAGTCAGTATATAAATGTGGACGAACCTCACGACCTAACATTCAAACCGATTGTGGATGGACCCATGTGTCCGACAAGTCATCTCAGTAATTTGATCGACATACTAATTAAATCGTTGGTCGCCTTCGTGAAGAGCAACTTAAGAGACAGCACCAAGTTTATCAACAAATCACCTCACACAGTCCCCATCGAAACCATTACGACAACCTTCGATATCACAAGTTTATATTCGAACATTCCACACAATTTGGGCATAAAAGCAGTCGGGTATTGGTTAATGGAGTATCCTGACAGTATCCCTTTCCGCTTTTCTCGTCAATTTATCCTTGAAGGAACTAAAATAATATTGAATAACAACACGTTCTTTTTTGATGACAGACTTCTCCTTCAGAAAAAAGGTACAGCTATGGGGACAAAAATGGCACCATTATGTGCCACACTAGTACTAGGATATCTAGAGAAACAGATGTAACAAAAAGCAGTTACAGAATTCGGTGAAGAAATGGGCTCATACATTGAGAATAACTAGCTTCGATATTTGGATGACTGCTATATAAACTGGGTCTTTGGAGAAGAATATCTGAATGAATTCCATAAGTTATTAAACTCCTTGAATTCAAATATAAAATTCACAACTGAATACAACACGGGACAGATAACATTTTTGGGTGTACTGATTAAAAAGGACCAGGATCGACTGTTAACAGATACAAACTATAAAATTACAGACACAAAGCAACACTTGGATTACTCATCAAATCATCCACGACAAATCAAAAGAAACATTCCCTATAATCTAGCCCGCAGGATATGCACAATCGTGGATACAGATTACGACAAAGAAAAAAGACTGCAAGAACTTAGTGACCGACTCAGTAAAAGAGGCTATCCAAAAGACCTAATAAACAACGGAACAACTAAAGCTAAGACATCTAAGCAAGAAGAACTAAGAATAACTCGAGCTCCTCCGACCACTCAAAACACCCTCACATTGGTCACAACATTCAATCCAAACAATCCACCAATCACCTCGCTGCTAGAGACAGGACTCAGAATACTAAAAATCAGTCCTCGGATGAAATTCTTTTTGGGAGGATTGAAATTCATTCATAGTAGAAGACAATCACCCAACCTAAGACAGCTATTAGTAAGATCAAGATTTACAAACAAAACCCAGGGCACAGTTTCACAGTGTGGAGGAAAACGTTGCACAACATGTGAACAGATAATCTTCGGGAATTCATTTACGTTCAAAGCCACCAACCAGCCCTTCAAAGTAAAACATGACATGGATTGTAACAACAGATTTTTATTATATGTCCTAACCTGCATGGGCTGCAGCGAGAATTACATAGGTGAAGCAAGAAAGAAACTACGTGAGAGAATGACCCTACATCGACAGCAGATACGCGACGAAAAATACCCCATACTTCCGGTCAGTGCACACATTGCACAATGCGCAGCAAACAAAACAATAAAATTTACTATTTCCCCTTCTTATAAAATGAGTGGGGAAAGCGATGATGCATGCAGGTCAAAAGAGCAATATTTTATAAGGAAATTTAAACCCTCCATTAACTCAACCTAATTACTTAATTTCAGACACTTAAGAAACTACTAAGAATGACGTCACAATTAATTAGAATTTGTAAAGCCTGAAGAGCCACTGCTAAAGTGGTGAAATGTATTGCAAAATAAAGTATTCCGGAAAGTTCACTTGGCGTTTACATATACATATATATGTATATATATAATTTTTCAAGGAGGAAAATCTCAAGTGTGTAGATATTTTTTTAAGACTCAACCGGGACCTGTTGCGAAAAATGCAACTTTGGGCCATCCGGCTGGGAATCGAACCCGCGACCTCGCGAATTTAGTGCGATGCTCTGCAAACTGAGCTACGGAGGCCGTTGCCGAGAGCATGGCCACAAGTTCAGTATATACAGTGTATAATGGTGGTAATGCCGATTAAGTGAAGGGTATATTCGATTGAACATTATGGCATTTACACATGACCGCTAACTGTTAAGTGATAATTTTTCAAGGAGGAAAATTGAAAAATTATCACTTAACAGTTAGCGGTCGGATCAAATGTAAATACCATAATGTTCAATCGAATATACTCTTCACTTAATCGGCATTACCACCATTATACACTATATATATATATATATATATATATATATAAATGTGTATATATATGCATGTATAGGCATCTATCCATGGATTCCAGTCACTCAAAAATGCCGTGTACAAGCTCGGGGACTGGTATGTTGTTGACCAAACCTTTGGTTACTTAGGTCCATATTGAAGCAAATCGATTTGGTCTCGTTTTAAGTGCCGCAAAATAAAAGTAGTACGATCAAAACATCGGCCTAAGAATTTCAGCTCGCGCTGATATTTTAGCCCTGCCTAACAATTTTTCAAAAGCTCAGCATGGGCCTACATTTTCGTCGTGTAATCACTTGAAAATTTTTTAAGGGATTTCTTGATGTCATGTTGAAGTAATTCTACATCGTTTTGTGAGAGTTTGCATTCTCTTAATGGCCATAATATTACTTCAAGGGGCATTCACTATAGATCATCTTGTTAGGTGTATTTTATATTACAAATATTAAAGGTCAAGATCAGCAAATGAAGGAAAACTATTACATACCGTGACAACATAACAGTCCATTACACCTTCAACTGGACTAAACCAGTGAATAAATTCCTCCTTAAAGTGTAAAAAAATCAAATTAAAAAGGTTAAACTTCAACAGATATTGAATAACAAATTTCTAAAACCAAAAAGATCGTCATCCGTCACATTTGGCAAAATTACGATCACGGACAGACGTGATGGAGCACTTCTGTTCCTCACCAATCACATGAATTTTGCTGTTAAAAATTACATAAAATAATTATTTCAAAGATAACCTGAATGTTGAAAGAACAGTAGGCTATAGAAATAACTCCAGAAAAATTTCAAATAACAAGAAGGAAAACAACCTAAGCGCAGTTTCAACAAACGACCTTTTTTACAAGGTGTTGGCGAAACTGCAAAACCTCGGCTTTCCATATATTTAAAATGATAAAAACCTACCTTTGTAAAAACAGGCGCTAGGTTAAACTTTGACAAGTACTAAGTGAGCAAGAAATGAAAAGCACCACATTCAAATGCTATACAAACAGAACTGCGTCAACGCAGCCGGCGGTAAAGCTGCCAATTGTAACTAAGGAATACAGGTTCAATTATTATTCTTTCGAGGTCGGAAAACAAAGGGTTATAAATTTATAGTATAAATACGTGTGTGTATTTATCCCATGACACTATATAAACTAAGTTTCCTGTGATTTAGTCGAATAAGACCATGATTACCTCAGTTTTATTTGTTTTCTTTGGGACATTCGATCTCCAATATTCTCCATCACGAACCAAGCTATAGTAATTCTACTTAATGTATGTTTGTCAGGTAGTATTGGATTAAAACCACCCCATTAGACGTCACACCGTATTAGTACTACTACTACTTCATCAACGTGCGTAAGAGGTAGGCATTATAACGTTAGACAGCCCTCAGAGAACAAAAAAGCACGAGAGTTAGTGGGGATAGTGGTAACAACACGCAAATCGTGTCTTCAACTGTGGTACTTAAGACATGACACTTTAAGGCTTCACTTCTACCAACGCGATATCATAAAATTGCGGTGTTAAACTCCCTCTCAGTTCGCATCAGTTCACAAAATTGCCTAACATCACCCTAGTCGGACATACACTCCGAAATTTTATGTTAACATATCGAAATTTTATGATATTACTTCTCATGATTTCAAATACACATGTGATCTTCCAAAAACTACTCACACAACGTGACGTACAATTTACAGGATGTTGCTTACTTATTAAACAAACGTTAAATACCACAAGACCAGATGGCCAACGGCAATTTTGAAAATGAACTTTTTTGTTCATTCATATTGGGGATTTTCTTCCGAACTTAACTCCAAATAAAATTTTACTTCAGTTAACTTAACTCCAAATAAAATTTTAGAAACTCTTTTGGAAAAATGTTTGTAGCATGTAGTTTTAACTAGTTAAGCGGTGTGACCCGGGTATTATTAACAATTAACAAGGCAGTTTTGGTCATTTTACACCGACAACAACTTTCTACTTGGTTTTAAGAGATTACGTTGATGTTGAACTGTTTACCTCGTACACTAGTTTGTATGCATCATCAACATCGCCCTCTTGGAGTTTTCGAAGATTTTGTAGTCCGACCTCCTAACAGATGAAAATAAAACACCGTCATCATACGACATCGTACAGTTTCTCACATTTATTTACCCTGTCCAGTCCCAGGTTATGCTGTTTCACATCTCCGGATTCCATCCAGACACGTATCCATTCCAGCTATCCCACTGCAGACCGTTTTCAATCAAGTTGTCGCAAAGGTAAGCCACGAAGGTATTTAGTGTTACGTTGTGTTGTGTTGTGTTGTGTTGTCATTGGATCCAAAGTATATAGTTATAAATGACCCTAACTGGGTCAAAAATTGAGTTGTGTGAAACAAACAATTCAAATTAAAGGCGTTTTACGTGTTTTGCATATTGGCAAGAGGTTTCCTTGCTGTCTCCCCACAGTACGCCCATCAAAAATAATTTGACAAGCAAAAAACGACCCTCCTTTGAAAAATTCTGCGTACGACCCTGGTTGTGTTGTCTTGTGTGGCGAGTGTACTCTATTGCATTATGAATCAAACCAGGACATCTGCTGCCTCTACACTAAGCACAACAGACTGAAAAGGCCTGTTTAAATCGATAATGTACACTAAAAACCGCGCAACAAAAATTGATTTATTGACAGTATAAATGTACTTACCACTTATAATGTACTTACCTCGGGTAACTTATATAACTTTATTGATCTTGACATTGTCATTTTCTTGCTTAGGTTAGAAAATTTGCACTCGACAAGTTTCTTGGGATTCAAGGATCTGTGCCAATATCTATAAAATATCGCGTACTATGTTACCAGAGCGTACCAAGACGTTTGGATGCCGGAAACTATATTTCTTGTGAAGAAGCATTCCGCATGTGAATAGTACTGAAACAAATCAGCACTGGTAATTCAAAGTTGAATCATAAGGAACAATTCCTGTACCTATTACGAAATTGTATAACGCACACAGCATACCAACCTGTTACACTTTATGCTGGCATTTAACATTACGGTGTTGGTTTAATAAGATGTATATGAAATAGCGGGATAAAATATTAAATTGACTAAATATTATCACATAACCAAGTAGCAGTAATTCACGGAAATGAGGAAACTATATCGTTCACATTTAAAGAGTTGACTAATTGATTAATTGATTGATTAGTTGACTAATTGACTAATTGACTAATTGATTGATTAGTTGATTGATTGATTGATTGACTGATTGACTAATCGATTGGCTGACTGACTGATTGATTCGTTGATTGGATTGATTGATGTGGTCGGTCGGTCGGTTGGCTGATGTGATAGCGTGACTGAGCCGGAATAATTATGAAGTATCACTGATTTAAAAAAATTCAAGATAAAACAATCAAAATAAACCAAAAAAAAGTTCATTTGTTGATCGACTTAGAAAATAGAAAATGACCTTCCATAATTTATACCTCATTACCTAGTTCGTTGTTAAATTTTTAAACTTATCAAGGGGGGGTTTATCACATGACCTTTTTTGACCAACCAAAATATCACTCATTATCTATTATTTGACGTTCTACTCCGAGGAAAGGCCTTCGCTCGAAATGTCAGTATCATTCTATTGTAAAGTTTCGGCAGTTCCCTTACCCGTTCGGCTCTTCGACAAAGAAACTGGTACTTAAAACACCACATATAGGAAAGAATTGAAAGTCACACGCCTATGTAAGATTTGCGTTTTGAAAAAGATATTGGACCTTGTACACAAGTATAAAAACCCGAGCTTGCTTGTGCGAAGCAGGAGTAACTTCTATTCAACAGACCAATCTGTTTATCCAATGTATAGAAAAGTCGAGGGGAGATTGTGGTTGTGTAGCCTTATCGAAGCTGCCTGCAACACCTATACAATGGACAAGATCTACACACCGGATAACAAGCTACCCACGGAAAGGTGACCTACATGTATATGAGCCAAACCAATTGTTAACCAAAAACAAACCTGCAAGTTGCCACTGGTTTTGGAAGGACAACGCCAGCGGTATAAACAGCTTGGAAAATACCTTCCAAGTTCACCCTTCTTGTGATTTCTCGGATAAGAACAGGAGCCACTCGTTTCTCTCTCAATTTCTTATGCACGCAAAGAAAGTTTATTTCGACGACTTCCTTTTTTCTGAAAAGTAAAAGTAATTTCAGTTTTCATTAATCACATTGAAAAAAAATTGAAATTTTATATCTTGTTCAATGTCTTAACGCGTCTGTTTGACATAACTATCAGTGACAAATCAAGAAGATATAACAAGACAAAACAAGTACATTACTACATAGGTGGAGGGAAGTACGCCAACAAGAGATGAATCCAACAAATTATTGTTTTATTAACGATTATTATATTATCGTATTGACTCAGGGATATTCAGGAATCTATGTGACAAGTAATAATATTAAAGTAGAATGGTGCTTACAAAAAAGCCCAAGAAAAGCTAAATAGTCAAGCATTTTTTCGCTCTCTGATGAAAGGCCTTCCGCTTGAAATTTTTTCCTATTTCAGTTTCCGCGTCTCATCAACCATTCACGCATTTATGTAGTATGGAAAGCTTTAAATCTGTCAGCCAATACACGCTCCTAAATGTGGCTCTGTGTCAACGCTAACATCGTAGTTTTCATCAGAGGAGGATCTACCGAACCACTAGTCAATACAGCATCCAAGAAAGCCCAAAAATAGTGTACATGTACTGCCAACGTATTCAAAGAAAATTATTGAAGTTTCGAGCAAAAGCTTTTCATCAGAAAGAAACGTCCATTAGGACAAGTAAAAACTAATCCGTGTATAGGTATAGGCAAAAAAGAAGTCACATAAAATCGATGATAACTAACAAAAACGCACGAAAAATAGTCAAAGTAAGTACTAATATGCGAAATTTGGCAAATTATTGGTTATTATCGCTCATCACCAAACAGACCGAAAAAAAATAATAACTGCAGAACAACCAAGAGCGTGGGGAAAAAAAACAAAAACAGTACGTTATAACAATTTACAGTACTTTTTTTGGCAAGGCTGCATGCATAAGCTCTAGTTTCCTGTCATCTTGCAATTTTCTTCAAGTATTCTCATACTGTACATGATAACACAACATCCACTACACTCAGGCCTCAACTTTTAATGTATATCCCCAAGTCATACAACGGTGACCTGGCCGCACACTTAAATCGTCCCCTCAACAAGCCGAACATTTAATAAAATTCGTAAAAAAACAATAATTAATATTAATTTTAGACTAGCCGTAATAAAAAAAACAATCAAGCAATTTTAATTACTGCGAAATTCCATCAACCCGACCTGGGTTCTCACAATATCTTTATTCAGAGATTATGATTAAATTACACATACAGTATGAAGTCCAGATAGAAAACTAAAGTAAAGTGAGCTAAACGTTTTGCACTTACGCATCATAAATTTTAATGGTTGCAGGCACAGCACTTATAAAACATACAAGTTTCTTGTTACTTGCCACCCTCACTCCACAATGCCACTGCTTTTTCCATCCAGGGGGTTTTAATGCCCTTCAACACATAATACACAATAATTTGTTTACTTAATTTCATATTTGCTTATTCATTCATTCATTCATTCATTCATTCATTCACTCACTCTTATATTTATTCATTCACATATTTATTCATTCATTTATTATTTATTTACCTCTATCTGTCTGTCAGTCCGTCTGTCCGTCTGTCTGTCTGTCCGTCTGTCTATCTATCTATCTATCTACCATCTATTTATCTGACAGTGTGTATGTATACTTATGTATTACTTAGTTAAAACAATTAGTCAATATACTAAGCAATCAATTCACCAATTTACTTACTATCTGATAGTAAGTAAAGTGATAGTACCATATTTATATTTCTACAAGCAACAATCCCATCATTTCCCCCTGAATGGCAGTCATTGACATTACTTGCTGAATTATCAACAAGTGTTTTTGCTTAATTTTCATCAGTATTCCTGGACATACTGTATAATTGCACAATAATACAACCACCGAATTCAGTCCAATAGTTGTCATGTATTAGTTGATTTTACAAGAAAACTTTCTGCTTCAACACCTTTTGGTTATATGCCTGTTTCAGAACCACATGATTTAAAGTTGCTTCACATTCTATTTTTGTTTTTAAATTAGCTTGATGTTTGAAACATGCAAAACTTTGAGAAGACATGCATGAAAAACAGTGCATAAGAGATTTCAGTACTACTCAATGGGACTGCAGTGCTTAAATAAACTGGGCTTACTCATATCACAAAAATCTCCTCTTGGCTACATTGTACTTTTACAACAAATTTCACTTGTTTTAATGGTGCAATGATTATGACAACCAACAGTGAACAAAAGGGTAGTGAAGTTCAACTCAGAAGATAAAAAACTAAAGATGTTTTGTGTAGAGTACCATAATCCAAAGGTTTTGCTTTGTTGTTTTAATGATTGTCTGGCTTATTGGAATTGCTGCAGTAAAACCTGAAAAACTTTTCTTCAGTCTACACATGCAGTGTTCATAAAATTCTACATCACATGTAAATGGTTTGGCATGATATGTCAGCTGGCCCTGTGCTACAACCAGATGAATTGATTTGCCCTTACTGTGGGGTACAGCATACCAGTATATTTCACTTATCACTCACTAGGTGAGCAAGTTGGGTCTTACCAACCCAACTAGCTCACCAAAATATGACATACATCATAAAATATTCAGCCTGGTCAAGAAAAAATGTATTGGTGAATTTTCGAATACAAAACAATGAAAAATCAATTTGAGAACCACTAATTTCAGAAATGATTCTACCAAACACATATTTGGTCAGATGCTGGGATACTGTAATTTACAGGTAATGCACCAAATGCAAGTTTCTACAAACTTACCATTTCAAAAACTCAGGAGAATAATCAAATCTAAACATTTTATCATCATCTTCAACATAGTTTTCATTAAGAAGTGCATACAACTCCTTCAACTACAAAAGTACATAACCAAAATAAGTATGCACCAATGATTTACATCAGATACTCAGTGGGTAGCTCACAACTGAGCATGACCATGCCATGACATGTTCCATAAAGGTCCAGAGTATTAAACATTGTGCATGCAAATATTCATTAAAGTAAATGGTTTGAACCTGGGAGAATCGTAACATGTTTGAGGAAGTTGATCGTCCAGGTTAGTGTAGTCTTGAGAAAGACTGTTGGTTGAAGTGACTGACGTTTCGACAGCCTTAGCAGCGGTCATCTTCAGAGTCAAAAGGGAAGATGAGTCCCTTTTGACTCTAAAGATGACCGCCACTAAGGCTGTCAAAACGTCAGTCACTTCAACCAACAGTCTTTCTCAAGACTACACTAACCTGGACGATCAACTTCCTCAAACATGTTACAAATATTCATTCCCACTTTCCCCTCAAATGTCTCTCAAATGTGAATCTCCTGGCTTAGTACTTGTATACTTTAATCATGCCTTTCAACTTAATTTTCATAAATAACAGACCACTCTACCAAAATTTAGAATGTGGCAAGTCCAATACACTGCCTGAAAGCTGCAAAATGTCATTCTTATCCCATAATTATGTTTTGCATGTTTCTGCCATTTATTCTAGAAACTACAGACAGATAAATGCATAACCCATTGTACCATAAATGTTATGTTAAGTTCCCTCTGGGGGCTAAATATATTTCAAGTGTATTTGAGGTTGAGAGTTCAATACTGTGTAGAGACAGGTTATGTAATGTTGCCAAATGCCTTTAGGTTAGTAGTTTTCAAGATATAACTGTCATTCTTATCACAAAAGTTTTTATCCTGTGAAGATTGTATAGCTTAGAATTTTTACTGACAGGAGTAAGGACTCTTAGAAGGTGGACTTGTTGTTCCATGAAGTGGCTGCAATTATTGCTTTCTCAAACAATCAGAAAATGGTATCTATACAACATAAGAAACTAGAGCAGGAGTACTGCATGTGAATTTGTACTTGGATTGGTACAGTAAAATACACTAATAATACTGCCTGTTAGTTATTGATTTGGTTGTGAGTGAAAAGGGGAAAGGGAGAGGGGGCTTAGTTACTGTAATTTCTTGCTCCAAGAAGCAGAGGTTATTTGAGAGAGGGTTAATAGAGGATTTACAGTAATTGGTGAATGGATAAATGAACAGATAAAAGAAAGGAGGGATGGGCTAGGATGGAAGGAATGGATGTGTTGATAAAAGAGCAAATCCACAGACAGATGGAAGGATGGATGGTCAGGCAGTCAGAAGTATGAAATGAAGTGTCAGGGATGAACAATATAAGATGAGGACCTGCACAGTCCATGGTCATCAAGAATCCATAGCAGAAAAAACTGAAAAAAAAATTACTGCAGCTGAGTACCTGGGATGGCTCATCAATATTCAAAGTATCCCAAATAAATCCAGACGGCAAAGTAAATTCCTCTTGGCGAATGTCTTCCTTGGGTTTGTCAGGTTCAACAGCTTCGTTAACATCGCAAACTTCAGCTGTAACAATATAGCAAGATGCATCAGGTAACTTGGCTTTATTACTGTAGTTACACATACTCACATGCTCCTCAATGTTCAATGCTCACAAATTACATGTACATGTAATTATAAACTTAAAGATAACTTCTCATGCCAGTACATTTAATTTTATAGTAATCTCATTCCTGGTCTGTAGCTTAATGGTTAGAGATTATATCAAAAGTAATCAGAAAACTACTGGACAATGCTTACATTTGATTTCACCCATTATTAAGGGATGAGGGCACACTTCATACTTTGACTCTGGCTAATGCCAGGCAATTTTACTCATCAAGGGGATGAGCTCTGACCCTTAATGAGTAAACAACCATCTCCTTAACCCGTTAAGGGGCATGGACACACTTCCTATTATTACTCTGGTTAACACCAGACAATTTTATTTATCAAGGCAATGAGCCCTGCCTCTTAATGAGTTAACTCCTGTTATGGATTCAATTTTTTTCTGGCTATTCAAACTTTAGAAGCATGTATGTTTATTTTTAGTTGTAAAAACAATTAAATAATCAAATATAAATAATTAAGTAAGTATGACAGTTTTACAGTCTGTAATGGAACTGTACAAGTAATTTCAAGGAATATTATATTTTGAATATGAAATTTGAAATACTTTTTCTGTGCAATTCATCTCTTTTCTCAAAGTAAAATAATACCATTCTAATCTTTCAGGGCCATTTACATGTAAAATATTAATCTTCACATGAGCTGAACTAACAGTAAAGTTCATTAAATTTGATAAAGGACAACCTCTATTTAAATTGGTTCACTTAAGTAGTCAAACTTAATTGTCAGCATCAAACACTTCTTTGAACTGGTCAGTGACAATATGCTTATGTACATTACATGTATCTTCATACAGGATTTTGTTTTTGTTCTCTGTTGGGAACCAGTGATATAAAACCCAGAATGTTTATACAAGATATCCAAAGCTTGCTGATAACTTTAAGAAGTATATTACAAAACATACTCCAAATAAGAGTGACATATTGAAACTCAAGATATGAGTGAAAACAAGACAAGACTATAATGTTGTAGTAAATTCAGAATATTACTAAAACATTATAGTCTTGTCTTGTTTTTACTCAAATCTTCAGTTTCAAGATATCACTCTTATTCAGAGCATGTTTCATATTATACTTCTTATACAGGATATAAGCTGTGAAGAATGAACTATCTGTCTATGCAGTAGGCACTATGAATAACCAAACTTAAATTCTTGAAAATTGGAGGACCACCTTATAGTTCGAAGCATGGATAGCACTGTTTATTTGGTTGGACTTGCTGTGTACCTACCATAAAATCAAGCTATGCTTCACAAAGCCAAGTCCCAGATGTTGATGGTAAACATAAAAAATATTATAATGTGAACACAAAAATTACTGGTGTAATTCAGAGCATCTTTAAACAAGGACACAAATAAAAAAAGTGGGTGGAATCCTGGCACATGTGTATGACTTTATGAACACTGGGTGCATCAACAACAACAACAAATTCTTCATTTGCTATGGCTTAGGTTCTGGTAACTTTCTGGTAATAATACATTTATAACACAACATGATCTTTCACATCACCAGCTTGAGAGAATAACTGTTCAGTGCAACATAATCTGGCAGAGCTACAGTGCTGTACATTGATGCAAGCCTTAGGAAACATTTTGAGTTTCAAAAGAAACTTTCATGTTTATTCTTGGTTGATGATGTATAAATTCTCTACCATACTACAATTAGCATGAGAGCCAATTACACTGCTTTACACTATTTGTGTTTACTTTCTGGATGTTTATCAATGAAAAAAATGCAGCCTTCCTGCATTAGGTATTAAAGTCGAAGCTTGTCCTACAGTGTAGTTTATTTTGGTCACCATATATTGGGTTTGACATTTGAAGCCATGTTCATTTTTGTGCTTTATCAAGCTTTCACAATTATACTTAACTATATCAGCTGAACTTAAAGTTAGGGGTGAACTTAATTACAACAGTCAATGTTCATAATTTCAACAGTGTGACATGTGTAAATCAAACTATTAAGTTCGGCATGATGTCATGTCAAGGATGATGTCTGAAACTGGCCTTACACTGTACAATTATTGTTATTTTTTTTTTAAAAAACATGACATTGAGGAAATTGACACTTGTGAAAATATTAACAAGTTAATTTTAAGTATCCTCTAATTTATGTTATAAGAAATATTGCCAAAATGACAATAAATTGAAAGCATGCCTACATGCACACTGGCAAATGAAAGTCATGTAAAGCTCATTATGTTGCTGTTGACCTATTAATTTAAAAATAGATTCTCCTGAAATTTGTTTACAGAATATAAATTAAGAAACAAGGTTACAGGATTAGGATATGGATGCTTTTTTGCTACGATTTTTTTTTACTGAAACAAGATATATGTATGTACACTGCACTGTAGTTCTTGTCTAATGAAGGTTGATAGCACTTGAATGTGTTCATGTACATATAAATTCCACCATTCAAAATCTTGGTAGCTGGTGAGTTTGCTAAAATCACCAAAAACCTGTTCAGTGACTTTTCATACTCTGGCAACTGTACAGCCCTTATTAGATGATCCAGAATACTACTCCATTTGTTCCTAAACAGGAGTAGGTATCCATTAATCACTATTATTTTGTTCCAGAACAGTCCAAAAAGAATGTGCCCTAACACTTACCCACTCAATCATAGCCCAACAAGCTAACAACAAAAGTGTAAAATCCCAAAGAAGAAACTAACTTGAAACTAAAAGTGAATGAATCATGCTTTTCCCGAGCTCAAGTTCACTTCTTCCTTCATGTTGTTAACTTATGGAAAGCCTTCTTCATGTTGTCAAGATTGCATTCAGTGGCATCATTGCTGGGGGAGCAAGAGTACTGAGGCAGCATAACGATTGAATATTTGTTCAAATTCTGTGATTGTCAGGAATTTTGAGATTTTTGGGAATTTTATGCTATACAGGAATGGTTTTCATACCTATTCAAAGTATATCATTGACCTGGAACACATTGTACATGCAAGAGAAATGTGTGTAGTATTGCATGTTATAAAATAACATTTACTTTATACAAATTCTGCTTGTTTAATACATGTACATACCTAGTACTGATAGTAGTATTCACACACTGAAAATTTCTCACCAAACTTTTATTGAAGTTAGTGCTGCTTGTTCGTTTCTTTTATTTTACAGTATAAAAGAAATATCCAATTGCATTTTGTGTTTGGATACTGATACTGTGAAAAGTTGCATGACTGTCAAGACTCTATAAGATGTCAGAAAACTGAAAAATTGATATTATTAAGGATTTTTCAATTTGATTATTTCGTATGTATTTTGCATTAAATGTGAATTTGGATTCAACACACATGGTACCCCATCCAATCATGAGTAGGATCATCTGGAAGTTAGGTTTATGTCTTGGATATCAGGATCAAACCAGCTCACAGCAGGGACAAGGCAGACCTCTGTGAACCTTAGCAGACCTCAGCTTGTCAAGATGGAGATTTACCCTAGGCATGTCAACTTAAACCAAAATTCTCAATTGTCCTAGGTGCAAAACAGATTATCTCATGATAGGAGAGTTGACCAACAATGAGGATAAGCGGTCAAAATTTCACATTGTGAAAGTAATTCTCCTCAAGCAAGCTGTTTTCCTCTTCTCCCATGAAGAGGTGATTGATGCTTCTTCAACTCTAGAACCTTCAGCAACAAAGGTTAAGTTGAACCTTGAAGCTCTAACAGGTTTTTGCTTGATAATGTACAATAAACACATGTTGCTTCTTAACCTTCTTTTGAATCACAATTTAGTTAATGTAAAAGATTGGTTATGTTGGTTTTATCATGATGATCTTTGGTTTCATTTTTTTTTGAAAACCATCTCACCTTGGTTGCCCCCCTTCCCACTTTTCTCCTAGACCAGACCTGTTGGTAGATGCACAACACTTGTCAGTACAGTAAGCTTGTCCATCATGGATTCAGTTTGCATTTTTAATACCAGAATGAAAAGTCATTAAATTAGTTGAGGCTTTTGTATTTAAGTGAACAAATAGCGTGCAATGCTTGGAATCCTTTTTCTAACGACAAAAATTATATGGTTTGTGGGTACTGACAGATTCAGTATTGTCCAGAACAAAATGTGGTAATATAGCAGTGATGGTGGAACTAAAAGGCAACATGTTAATTGGTATATGTCATACCTTACATGATGCGTGGCACATTTCTGTTTAATAAATCATTTTTGGAATTTAATATCAGTCAGAGTTGGCTATGCAAATATTGTTCACTCTTTCATTAAATTTCACAGGCAGTTTTACTTTTCCCATCAGGAAAGTGCTGTAGTAGGTTTCCCTTAATCATATCCATTGGTACATTACATGTAAAAAATTTCTACTACCCCCCTTTCAAATCCCAGGCTTATAAAATAATCCATGTCCTATGCATGCTCTGATTGGATGAGCCTCATTTTCTCTCAGAGTACAGAAACATGGATGACATCTTTTTCATTTTGTATTTAACAAATCGAAAATTGCTTGAGTGTCTCTGTGCTATGATAGAACATGAATGACATCATTTCAACCAGAAAAATGCCAAGTGAAAACATGAGGTGTAGCCAAGTGTTTTCTAGTATTTTTCCAATTGAAATGGCATCATTCATGTTTCTATCACAGAAAAGAGACACAAAAGCTATTTTCTATTTGTTTCATAAAATAACCAAGGTTTTCTTAAATGTTCGGTATGTCATTCATGTCTCTGTACTCTAATACAAAATGAAAATGACATCAACGATGTCTCTATACTGTGAGAGAAAATGAGGCTTGTCCAATCAGAGCATGTGTAGGATGTATGTTATTTTATAATAGAGTACAGAGACATGGATGATGTCACAAAAACTTGACAACTACTTTTATGACTCTATACTGTGACAGATACGTGAATGATGCCATTTGAACTGGAGAAATACCAGAAAACACTTGGCTTTGCCTCATGTTTTCACTGGACATTTTTCTGGTTGAAATGACGTCATTCATGTATCTATCACAGCACAGAGACACTCAAGCAATTTC
Source organism: Heliopora coerulea (assembly GCA_030142905.1). Taxonomy (NCBI): domain Eukaryota; kingdom Metazoa; phylum Cnidaria; class Anthozoa; order Scleralcyonacea; family Helioporidae; genus Heliopora; species Heliopora coerulea. The sequence continues at coordinate 334,352 of JASJOG010000150.1, read as the reverse complement.
CTATTTGTTATGGTATATATATATATATATATACAGCAAATTGCAAAAATTATGGCACAAAACATATCAACATATCAACATATCAAGACCATTGTATCTCCATTTTATTCTCACTTCAGTGGTCAGTGAAGATATGCTGTGTTTTTTGGTACATTCATTGGCCAGTCTAATGTATTAAGGTTGATTAAAGTATTCATAGTTACAAATTTAGCTATACATACTTTTTTAACGATATGTTTAGATTTGCCAAAATTTATGCAATTTGCTGTATATATATATATCCAACACAAAATATGCATAATTGGTAGAAAGAGAGTGCTCGATACCATATAGCAGAGTATTTATAAATGAATGAATGAATATATATATGTATATATATATATATATATATATATATATATATATATGTACATGTATATGTATATATAAATATATACATACATGTACATGTATATGTATATGTATATGTATAAGTACCAGGGTAGTTTATATGTCACTGGTATTCCACATATGATAACAAGATCACTAACAATTCTCATTTGTGACATGTTATAACACTTACTTAATTTAGGAACCGGCTGAGTATCCCAGAATTCATACTTCTTTTCAAGTACATCTCCTTTTCCTTTCATTCGTGGGGCTGATGCATCGGTAAACTTCAACGCTCCCATTGCTTTGCGAAATTGAGCCAGTGCCTGGGCATTGGGGACAACTTCAGGTTGTTCGTCTTTCTTCTTTCCCTTTTTCTTTTTTTTCTTCTTCGAAATTGTAACAGTTGAGTCTGTCGTAGTTTCTGCAACCGATTGCACAATACCATTGCTCTTGGGACTATCTTCTTTTTCTGAGCTTTCTCTACTTTCAACTTTCTCGTCATCCGCCATGTTGAACAGGCAAATGAAAGGGCAAGGTAGGCATGACTTTCGCATAATCATCACGAAACAAAAAATCTCCGGCCGGGAATAAGTAACTTAGGAACTAGTAAAAGTAATCAACGCAAAATAAGTAAATCACACCCCCGAAAAGATAAATAGCATCAATTTGTAAAGTGTACTTAAATAGATGAATATCATCATCTTAGGAAAAACTTGGGAGAGGATTTGTGATGAAATGCATGAATAATTAAGTAGATCGTGTTAATAAATACCGAGAGGCTGAATAAAGCAGGGAGATAACATTACATGGTGTCAGGTGTGGCGAATGGCAACGTTTCAAGTCAACTTACCCGAAAAGATTGACTTTTGGGGTAAGATCGTACTGAGTTGCAATGACTTCTCGGCATGACCAATCAAAGACGAAAGTTTACACCAAATTTGGCAGAGAAGACTAAACTGATGATAGAATTATTGAGTACGAAGTCCTAATGGATATGGGGGACGCGTAACAGAGATCATTTTTTTCCGTTAAGAAAGAACTAAGTTCTACTTCTACTCTAGCAATCTACAGTCCAGATTACGAGACAACATTGTCAGCCAATGCTTCGTCGTATCAGTTGGGAGCGGTATTAAAACAACGCCAATAGAACGGTTGCTGGCGACCAGTAGCTTATGCGTCTAGAGCTATGACGCATACTGAGGTGAGATATGCCCAGGTAGACAAGGAGGCCCTGGAAGTCACGTGGGCTTGTGAGAAGTTCGCAGATTATATCGTCGGGAAAGAATGTAGGGTGGAGACCGACCACAAGCCGCTTATTCCTCTCTTGGGGTCAATGTCCCTAGCCAAACTTCCACCAAGAATTCAACGGTTTCGGATGCGGCTGATGAGGAGGACGTTTCACATTGTCCACGTCCCTGGGAAAGACCACACAACAGCAGATACACTTTCGACAGTGCCCCTTCTTTATCAACCTTTAGTGGGAGAGATCGAGAGAGAGAAAGAGATTACAGCCTATGTTTTCTCAGTTGCTCGAGATCTGCCTGCTACGGCCGACCATCTAAATGACCTGTGAATTCATCAACAACAAGACGAAGTTACCCGTCAAATCATGAGATACTGCATTGAGGGTTGGCCAAATAAAGCTCGACTTGAAGACGCCTTTAAATTGTACAGGGCAGTGAGAGGAGAACTGACGGTACAAGCTGGTCTGTTGGTGAAAGGTAGCCGACTGGTAATTCCAAAGTCCATGCGCTTGGAAATATTGGATAGATTGCATGAAGGTCATCAGAGGATTACGCGATGTAGAGAAAGGGCAAAGACTTCCGTCTGGTGGCCTGGCCTAAGCAAACAGTTGGAAGAAATTGGCAGACAATGTCCTGCTTGCTCCAAGGAACGTTCAAATCCAGTTGAACAAGTCATTATATCAGCATTGCCGGAAAGACCGTGGCAGAAACTAGCTGCTGATCTTTTTGAATTGAGGGGTCACCCTCACTTTTCAAGTGAGAGATTATTTTTCTCGCTTTCCAGGAATCGCTAGAATGTCAAAAAGGAGTACAACAGCAAGCGTTATAATCAATCATTTGAAGAGTATTTTCGCGAATTATGGGAATCCGGAGTTAGTCGTGTCAGGCAATGGACCTCAGTTTAAGGCAGAAGAATTTAGTATCATTGCGACAGATTATGGGTTTACGCACGTTACCTCTAGTCCAAAATTTCCTCAGGCCAATGGAAAGGTAGAATGGACTATCCAAACGGTGAAGAATATGTTGGAAAAGGAAGAAGATCGATACAAAGCATTGATTGCTTATCGTTCAACACCTATGGAAAACGGTTACAGCCCAGCAGAGCTTTTGATGGGAAGGAGGATACACTCCACAGTTCCTACTCCGCCTGGTCAAGTTATTCCAAAGTGGTCATACTTGAATAAATTTCGCGAGGCGTATAAGAACTTGAAAGCCCGACAAAAGCAAAATTTCGATGTTCGTCATAAGGTCAAGGATATACCAGAACTCCATATGGGAGACAAGGTATGCGTTTCTGACATAAAGAAACGAGGAGTAATCAGAGCAAGAGAACATACATCGAGATCTTATATTGTTGAGACTCCAGCTGGTGAACTTCGGAGAAACAGACGTGATCTATAGATCATTCCCGAAGAAAATAATCCAGAAGAAAATAATCCAGTGTAGTTAACTGGATTATTGATTTTATAAGCAACCGATACCAAAGGATCAAACTTGCAGACGACTGTTTCTCCAAGTGGCGTAAAGTACCTTCAGGCATCCCTCAAGGCACAAAATTAGGCCCGTTGCTTTTTTTTAATCATGATAAATGACCTTACTATACATGACGAGTGCCTGTGGAAATTTGCTGGCGATACAACAATTTCAGAAACCATCGCTCTGAATAATATAAGTCATTTACAAGGTTTTGTTGACAAAATTACGCAGTGGTCGACATTAAATAAATTTCAGCTCAATTCGGATAAATGTAAAGAACTTCGAGTATCGTTTGCTAAAACGCAACGACAATTTTCCCCCATTATGGTTAACGGCAAAGAACTTGAGATTGTTCCAAAGGCAAAGTTACTTGGTCTTACTATCTCTGGTAATTTAACCTGGAATGCGCACGTTAGAGATGTGATTAAGAAGGCATCCAAAAGAATCTACTTTTTAATCCAATTAAAGAGGGCAAATGTTTCTCACGACGATTTAAAATTATTTTACATTACGTGTATTAGATCAATTCTGGATTATACTGAACCTGTTTTCCATTATTCTCTACCAAAATATTTGATGAATGAAATGGAACGTATTCAAAAACGTGTAATGAAAGCCATTTTTCCTGATCTTGAATATAGTAGAGCATTAGAAAGACTATGAATAGATCATCTTCATGTCTATCATAAAACCCTTTGTCAATCCCTTTTTAAATCAATTAGCAATAATGAAAATCATCACCTCCATTGTCTTTTACCGCCATCTTATGATTCCCAGTATAATTTTAGACAGACACGTAAGTTTTTAGTTCCAAATTTTAAAACTAATCGTTGTAAGAACTCCTTTATATATTTTTCTTGTTATGATTCAAATTGTAATACTTAGAGTGATTAATATAATTTGTAAATACGCAATTCAGCCGTTACTGGCTGCATATGTATTTCTTTTATTAGCACAATAAACAAGCACAATAAACAAGCACAATAAACAAACCATGGTGTTTCGAGGAACAATACAGTTGATACATCCGGACAGGCTCCTAAAATGACGGTTTATGGTGACGATACAACCCAGAAAGTGAGATCCAGCCGCATTACGAGGAGCGGAAGAGAGGTTCGACTGCCGATACGATTAAAGGATTATACACTATGACAATATATATTTATCTCTTACGTTATCATATGGTTTAAATATTTAGGAAATAATTATCATGGAAAGGGTATTGAAACTTTAATAATGATATTATTAGCTTATAGTTCGAGGTATGATAGTAATGGTCTATATTTTATTGTAGTGCATGAGAATTTATAAAATATGAAAGAATTAGTTGAGACAATTATAGTTATGATGGATATAGCCAATATTCAAAACTCGAGAAAAAGGGACATGTGATGAAATGCATGAATAATTAAGTAGATTGTGTTAATAAATACCGAGAGGCTGAATAAAGTTGGGAGACAACATTGCAGGATTAGGCTTAGGTTAGGGCTAAATCACCCCCCGGCGACGGTAAACCTACTCTTCACTCCTTTTAATAATTTTTTTTTAAAATGCAACACCCTTCCACTCCGTGTCCCGCGACCTCGAGCCCCAAGGAGTTCCGCAACTGTATCACTTCAGGAACAACTTGTCGCATGCGGGAGCCTTCATTTCCCTTAAACAGATGATATAAACCTTTTTGCCACGTTTTGCCAATTGATGTTATTCATCTTTTCCAGGTGTGAGACTGGGCTGAAGTAATCAACATAAGAAAAATATGATTGAACAAAAATATTACGAAAAGATGACCAAACATTAAATAGCCATCAAGCTTGTTAAAAAACTTATATTCATATAAGTCTGTGAAAGGATATCCAACTTTGTTGAGAGTACTGCGAATTAGTCAGTGATTTTTGCTCTTTCATATCTTTCCAATCTATAACCAGCTGTTTTAATGCAACTTTTCATGGTTAGTAAAAGATACATGATAATTAGGGGCTAAACAAATTACAGAGATGACAGTGGCGTGACTCAGGCATTTCTCGGTTGTTTAGCACTTGATAAGGACCAGACTAAAGGTCTTATTAATTTTTTTATCTCAACATTTAGAAAAAATTAGAGGGGGTTCATTTGTATGTCATTTTGCTGATGTACACACGGACTTGTAGAAATGTCAAAATTGACTGTGTTTGAAGATATCATAATTACTTTACAGCTTAGAGCGGTCCTTGGGGTGATCGATGATTCTTCAGGATGACCCAGGGTTCCTGGCCCACGGCCATTTACGCCACACAGAGACACGGTCAAAAAGCCCCCTCGGATTCAGCTTTGACTGACTTGCTCCTTGCTTTCACGACCTTAATCATGCTAGAACAGGCAAATAAGTATATGCGACTACTATGCAAAATTTTATGTGAAATTTTCGCGGGAGCCCAGGCTAGTACAATGTGGACAATCTGTCCTTCATGCCTCGCCTGCTGTGCCAGCTATAAACCAGCTGGTCTTGTCAAATGATTCACTCCAGTATTGATATATTAATGTGAAATTTTCAAATTCCCTTCATCAACTTCTCCATTTACGGTAAATCTAACAAAATACGTCCAGTATTTTTAGTGGTAGAGTTACAGATCATGATTCGTGTTTCCAGGACAATGTTTAACAACGTTAGTATGTTAACAGTTTCCCCTTAGCTAAACGGAACACTGTCCTGCTGCTGTGGGACTTACCTAGCTTACGCCAGCAGACAAATTTTTTCCCTCAGGTGAACCTAAAATATAGAAAGGTGACGGTAAACTACTGCTACCTGCCTTCCAATGAAACCTCTCTTCCTGCTCCTTTATGCACAATCAAGTAAGATTAACCAAAGTTCTTAAGAAATATTTGAATTGGAAGACCAAATATAACATTTAAGAGCTCTACGTTTTGCCCTTTTATGACATAGAACAAGCGACGGACCCAGGGCTTGCGAAAAGTGGGGAGCCAAGCTAAAGGTGACGTTACACCAAGCTTTATTTTTGTGCAACTTGCGTCGCAAAAAATTCTCAAGTATTGCATACGGCCGTGTCACACGTCACATTTTCCCTGCAACTTTCGTGACAAAAACAAAATGCTGCAACTTGCAAACTATAATCCAACATGGCGAGCTGTATTGAGCGGAAAAAAAAGCACTCGCAATTCTCTTTTTAATAATGGATCTGGACGAAATTCAATAACAAAAGAGGTTAAAGAAAGCTTGGATTAGATTATGGGTTTCAAGAAGAGAGGAAAAAGAATGTTTTCATCAGGTATTTATTTTGATGGTTTACTGGTTTTGTGACCCAAGTCGCACCACCAATGTTACACGTAATTTTGCCGGTGCAACTTGCAGAAATTTGTTGCGAAAGTAGAGACCAAATCAACTTTTCGTGCAACTTGGAAAACTGAAAAATCACTTGCGTGAGGAGGTGTCACGCGTGAAATATACGCGTGCAACTTGAATTTTATTTCTTTGCGACACAAGTTGCACAAAGAAAAGCTTCGTGTAACATCACCTTAAGAGTCTACCAACGTTTTGAGATAACGATGTTGGTACCTCTGGCTGAATCTCATGTTTGTTAGTAGGTAGGTTTCCCTTGCAGAAAAATTCCTTTTATTATCTAACCAAGTAGTTTCTGTATTTTAAAATTGTCATTAAAATCCGTGGTCCTAAATTATTTATTTTAGCACTGTGACATGAAGTATATATGCGACAAAGTTCGCAGCAGCAGTGTAAACATAATGAAGCATGCATGACAAGTGTGTAAAATTGTCGGTTTTTGTCATCTTCAATGTGTTTATACCCTTTTTAGAAGCATCATCATGGTAATACGAAAGAAATACAGGCTATACCAAATACGGCAATGAACGTTCTTAATTTTAAAGAGCTATGGCATTTTTAACCGCTCAAAAGAGGGGCGTCGGGCCCCTTGTGCCCCTCCCCTGGGTCCTCCTCTGACTGAAAATCCTCTCAGACTCGCTTGTCACAGGCATGCACCCCCTGGACCTCAGTGTTTCTATAATAATAATAAAGTTGTTTAATTAAACCGATTTATAACGAAAAGGTTAAATTACATCAGTGACATTACAAAGTAGAACATTAGAGGAATAATATTTACTATTTTCCTTTAAAATAATTTGTGGTAAAAATGATTTCCTTTGGCCTTCAGTCTTACATAGATAATTGCTATATTTACATCTCAGTCTCAGCTATAGCCTTCCCTTCCATGAACAGCTGCGTGCTTGATCTAGCCTGGCCTGAATTCACTTCAGTTTACAAATCTTTACTAATTACTAACTAACAACTACTATACAACACGCCGATATAGTACACACACTGCGACCCAACGCCTGAAACCTCTACATTCCCTTTTTTTTAACATCGAGACGGAAAAATTTATGGCAACGGTTAAAATTTCATTTTATTCACTTTCTTTCCTTTCTTTATCTCTACAGATAACGTACGAAAAGTAGTCAAGTTTTACGGATTGTGAAACAAACTTATTTGGTGATACGGAAATCTAAGCTAAATTTCTACAATTCTTCCATGTTTTTCCAGGCAAAAATGATCACGAAGATTCAAGGGCAGATTAAACGGACAGTAATTTGGATGTGTCCCCGATTTTTCCCTGTGACGGAATTTCCTTCACTGTGATAACGGTCACATCTTGCTCGATGACTCATCGTGAAGCAACCTAAGTGATTTAGTGCTCTAGTTTATGCCAGGCGAAGTAGGTTTTCAACTGAACCATTTCCACCTTACTCCAAAAGAGCATTGCATGTTTTAAACATTTCAGCTCACTTTTTCATTGGACATCGCTCTCATCTCTCAAGATCACACACCCAGTTTCAAATTATCAAAATCTTAGTCTGAAAGGACACCACCCATCCTCCACTCCCAACAAGACATCTGGTGGACAACAACTCCCAAAGACAACTGGGTTCACCACCGGTCAATGAACACCAAAGAAACCAGGACCATATACCCTCCATACCAAATACTGGAAACCAACCTTGAAACCCTCAAACCGGACTTAGACACTGTGCTATGCAATTGCCATAGACATACCTCACTAATTTTATACTCATTTGTAAATATAGCCCCGTGCAACAGCTACATACACCATCACCTCGTGAGATGACACTTTTGTAATAATTCTCATGCAAAATTGTAAATCTGAGTCTCTATAATACATACCTCTTTCCTCTATAATAAATTCACCAACACTGTCCTTCTACATAACATCCATTCGCAGAACTATGTTGATGTATCCATTTCTCGGCAAAATATATAACATCCATTTGCAGAACTATGCTTACATATTCACTTCTTGGCAGAATATAGAGCAAATTAAAGGGGATCCCACCCCCATTGTTATCCCCTATGACACCAACAACCACAACTCTCCCCACACTACATGCAACTACTAACACGCACCACACGTCAACTGGGAACAAACAATTTGACTTATTATATATTCACGTCACAACTTTACCCCGATCTCATTTACTGCTTACCGGATTCACGCTTACCCAGCTCGAGTACCCTGCGGTGAACTTTCTAATTTTGCATGATGGCACTACGCGTTGGACTATCTAAGTCACACAACAACTTTGGTAAGCAGACATGTTTTTCTCTTTACACTATTATTACACTCTATACTGATTTCTCTTCCTTCTGACTGGAAAACATCTACTCCCAACCCCAAATCCCTGCTGAAGAGGCCACCACAGAAGGCCAAAACATATGTCCAGGGTTGTGTCCCAAAAGAATTATGCATGAGACAATGTTACGCATCTTTTACTCTCTTCTTTTCTCTTGATTCACTATATACATACTCAATTTTTCAACTCTGCACTCCATGTCCAACTGCATAGCCATCTAACACCTCGTAAAAATCCTAAACATGTGGTGGGTTTATATTTCCCCTTTCCTAGCCAGGTGGTAATTTTACTATTTTTTACAACACTTATATGGGCCACTACATTGACTCTGAGACCAAGACTCACACTTATTCAATCGATTCTACATTGCGTACCCTTATGTGTAGCCATCTCACGTGTGTTATAGCCCGGGACTTGAAGCGTACTACATTATCACCATGTTAACTCCTAGTCATTAAATTATCACATTTACATAACTATAGCACCAGTGTGGTTCTCGACCTGCGATTACTTTCTCGACATACGATTGCTTTCTCGACCATCAGTTTATCGATCTCAGATACCGATTTATCGATTTCGACTATCGACTTACATTTCTGGAGTAGTGAATTAAAACTCGATACACTTTTGTCAGGTATGGCTTGCCATATTAATCTTTTACCGTAGATTTAAGTTGAGACAATGCAGCATTCGAAACAGATATCATCATATTATCCCATTTCGAACAAAAATTGAGGATAATAAACAAGGCGTTCGCGATTTACCACCCGTGGAGACATAAATTGTATATCTGCATAATAATATCCAATAAAGTTATTACTGGGTTCTACGCTATTACAACCTCTATGATTATCGGGATTGAAAGGATACAATGATCCCGACCCAAGCCCCAAGTCGAACCCTAAGCTTACAATCCCAATAGCTATTGTGTTAGAATGCTAATAATTCAGAAAGCTATCTGATACACCGTGAGGAATGGACTGCGTGGCCTTTTTAAATTTGAGTTGTGAGAAGTGTCCCCAAAAGGATGGTGTCAGCATTGAAATTTATGGGTCCTTCTGCTAATGGCAGTGACCACTAATCTGTGCTTTTAACAAAACTGTGAGCAATTTAGGAGTCTTTTTAGTAAATATTTTCAGTTTCAACAATTTGGCACATCTCCAGTGTTTTTCTTTCTTTACACGATTGGCTACAGCCAAGTGTTCGATTCATTAACCGAATTAATTTCGATACTGACAAATAAACTTCTTATTTTTTTCATGTTTATCAGCATTTCGTTTTCTGCATAAAAAAGTATTTTTTTGAGAAATAACTCCCAAGTAACAAAAAGCTCCGGCAGGTTTAAAGTAAATATTCTATGTTTGAGAACCATGGAGTGAACAGGCATTAAAAATCGGTTTTTGTTTTTAAATAACTTTGGTTTAATTTTTTTTTTTTTTTTTAACCAGAAGGACTCCTTCGAGTCTTGAGCTCTGTCTCCTTTTGGGGTTCTCTAGCTGTCCAATTATTTATTGGATAACTACCGGGCAGTGGATAGAGTACTTTGTAGACATGTGGGACAATGTAGGACCAATGTGGAACCAGTAGGACTTGTAGACTTGATGTAGAACTCTCCCCAAACCTTCCACTCAACCACTCAACTTACCGACGGCCTTAACGACGAAGACGCTGCTATAGTTGTCCAATATGGCTATAAGTATTACTGCCAAGAAAAACCAAGCAAAATTAGCCGAAAGTATTTACAAACTAACGCACTGTAAGTGAATGTATGAAATCTATTTTGTGACTGAAGTAACAGTGAATGGTGGACGTTTCTTAGTAAGGATTTTTACCCATTAAGGGGCAAGGGCTGGTGCAAATGCAGTTTCGCACCCTAGCCATATAAATGCAAGCAATGTAAGTAAATTATATATCATTCGACGGCTTCTTGCCTGGAGATTACAGTGATACAGCAACATCAAGAATTCACTCCAAAGATATGGCATTAAAGGCAAACAAATAGAGACGTTGAAGTTTGTGAGCGTCAACAATGAACCGACGGCTGAAGAACGTAAAATTTATGAATTTATCTACAATTTAAGTGTAGTCCCTCTCCATTGCTTCTTCGCTCTTTAAAAGCTCCAAAAATATGTATAAACCTTAACCCTAACACTAATGATAACTCCAACCCAAATCTAAACTTTGGGTTTATACACATATGCGAAGAAGCACAAAGAAATATTCAAACATGGCGCCAAGTAACAGGGATTTTCTTTAAGGCTATAATGCATTATGTTTGCAGTGAATGATTGATATCATGGCATCACTGTAATCTTCAGGTAATAAACTGTCGAATGATATATAGTTTACTTGCATTGCTTGCATTCATATGGCTGAGTTGCGAAACTGCATTAGCGCCAGGCTCACTTAAGTTGAGTATATTACTTACGGCAGACGATTTTACTTGGTCACAGGGATGAGCCCTGGGCATTAAAAGGTTAAAGAAAAGTTTTCTTCTGTTAATGACATTTTACTTAAAAATAAAGTCTGAAATGAACTCATTTGGTGTCTTTTAATCTGTATCCTTTGTTCTTTTTTTCTCTGTTAACGTAGTCAGCAAAACCGAAGTAGAAAATTTGCTCACTATATTTCGTGAGAGAGCAAACCAGAAAGAGAAGTTGGATCGAACAAAATTTCGCGATATTCTTCACAACACTTTTGGAATGACAGATGACTTTTTAATGGATGGAGGTACTCTACATGTACAATTTTTGTTAATACATGTACCAATTCGTGGCGCTGTACCTATAGCACAAAACTGGGAGTACTTTGACATAGGCCATCATGGGCCATACCAATTAGTTTAGTATTCCATCACCCCACGTTCATTCGTATGGTAGCCAGATTGTCTTTTTTTTGGCCTCTTTGGTTTGATTAAGATTATTAGAAAGAATAAAAAACTGTAGGTGTGCAGGTGTTTTTGTGTTTTTATTATTATTTTAATAATTTATTTTTTACTGTATTTTAATAAGTATTTCTGTATTATATATTTGTTTTAAATTATCAAATTCATATTTATAAAACAAGAAATTCCCAAGGCCATTTCTACCCTTTACCCAAGATATTAACCTGAATTTTCTTCCTTTTGTTCTTTGTACTCTCTTTGTTTTTCTTTGTTCTCTCACTGGTTCTTGTGTTTTTGAGTGTCTAACATATCAGATACTAGGTGTTAAAGGGTTAATGTTTGGTCCATAGTACTATGTAAGTTTTCAATGTCAAAACAGGCCCAGTGGAGTGTGCGGGGTTGGAGGGCTGCAGCACCCCACTTTTTTGATATAAACTCATTACAAACAATATTATATCCTGAATTCTTTATGATTACTTCAAAAAACAACATTGTGCACAAGTATCTATCATGAGACTGCAGCTGGGGTAATAAATTGAAAAAATGTCTGAACTGTGAAGGACCATTCATTCTTTGGCAAATTTGTTTTTACCTATATGAATGAATTGAACAATACTTTGCTGAGAATAGTTTGAGGGTAATTTTCATTTTCTCCCTTCCTAGTACATACGGTACAATCTGAACAGTGGAAATGGTGGAAAAAGTGAAGTCAAAAACTTGTGAGAATCATGCATTGGCTTCTTGAGTTTTCATTAATTAAACCTTAAATTATTAGAAAGGCATTATGGGTATAGTCTATTATTCCAAAGAGTATGAAGGAGGTGCTTGCAAACAATGACACACCAAGAATTTTTGTTAGGGGGGGGACTAGAATGTCTTTGCTTGGGTACTCTGGAGGCATACTTTCCCTGGAAAATTTTGTTTTTAAGTCTCTACAAGGCCAATTCTGGCATTATGAATTGATAGTCCTAGATACACAATTCACTAGTCTAGTAAGGTTGATTGGGAAATTGCAGCATTTTAATGGTAGTCTGTCAGAGATATTGTACCCTCCACACCATTTACTTAGAATTTTCTGTTACATTTTTTGTTATTTTAATGGATGCAGATAAAAATCATTTTTGTTGCTGCTAACCCTTTAATGCACAGTGTCAGATATATTGAACTCCTAAGAACAAATGAACCAGTAAGAAAAAAAGGAAAAACAAAAGAAAAAAAATTAAGTGTTAAAGGATTAAGGGTTAGGCTTGAGCCCCCTAAGCACCCACTGGGTGTGTTTTTGCTGGTAAACACACCCTATCCTGGTCAAATACATGTGCAAAATGTAGAAAACTTAGTCTGAGACCCCATTCACACGATACCAGTACGAAATGAAACCGTAACTAAATTATTATGGTTAGGCTTTGTGTTCACAAGGTACTGGTATGAAAAAACATGAAACAATAATGCTGACCGTAACAATTTGAAACTGTAATGTGAAACCGTAATCATGTGAACAGGTTCGTACCGTGATATTTTGATACTGGTGCAGTTTTGTACTGGTATCATGTGAACGGGGTCTGAGAAAAAACACATATGCATGTACATCTTTGTAAACCAGAAATCAGCTATTTGTAAATATATTTGACTAGGAACTAGATTTTATTGCAATGCAAATTAGGGCTGTGGTTTATTAGTTGGCTCATAAGATTTCAGTACACCCACTGTAAATTCTGTTCTGCCAGGCATGCAAAAAAATTTTAATTGCCTTAATATTTGTGAACTCAGTTTCCTATACAGTACTTCATTTGATAAAAAAAAAAAGAAAAACTTAGCAAGCAATACTTTTTTAAACTACAATTTTTATCTTGTCACTCTACCTTTTGTAGCTCAGTCTGTAACTAATTTATAATGGTTTCCTTTAGGCTCTTGTACTGCTGACTTTCTGTTTTGATTGTGGTTTAAAATTAGACTTAGTGTTAAAAATCAGTGCAAAACAAAATCAGGAGAATGGTCAATCCTTTGCCTTTAATGGCCCATGGTTACCATGATTTACATGTGTGCCCTATTTCCTGCCAATAACCAGTTGACTTATGGTTGTCTTGTAAAATGTATTCAAACAAAAACAAGTTTTAAAAAGCATTTTTTTTCATCAAATGATTCTACTTTTAAACAGAAGTTCACACAGTGCAGACCACTATAGGTAAAAATTGGCCTTGATTTACTTAAACTTGGTTTTATATTTAGTACAATGTTGTAAGGTTTAGGTTAATTTTGTATTTTGAATCTCAATTACACACTGTCAGTTTTTTTTCTCTAATTACAAGAATGTTTAATGATCAGAATGCTCTCCATCTGAAGGCAATACAGTAAAAGGAATTTTTAATTGATAATAGAATCACTAAATCTCACTCAAATCTGAAAAAATATTATAGATTGTATTGTTCTTACCATGCACAAAGTTTTTAGGGCTTTTGATAAAGATAATGACAGCAGCATCAACATGGAGGAATGGATCTTGGGGCTATCAGTTTTTCTCCGTGGCACATTGGAGGAAAAAATGCATTGTAATTATGGTTTTGTTCACTGAATTGTTTAGCTAAAGTGTCAATTTGTGATGGGTTTGTGTAATCACATGAAAATTTGCCTCACAATAATAATGTTTGATTTATTCAAGATTGTTTTGAAGTATATGATTTAAACAGTGATGGTTATATATCCAGGGAAGAAATATTTCAAATGCTTAAGTCAAGCTTGATTAAGGTGTGTAAAACTCTCCTTGTGGATTACATAATTGTTGAGCTCAAAATTTAAGTGAAGTTGATTTGTATACTGCAAATTTGTGGTTACATGTGCATAGTAATGCTACCATAATCATTATCCTTAACCAACAATTTAAATAGAGGAAATCTTAAGGAAAGAATGAAAGTAAGAACCCAGCTTGCCATGTTCATTCCATATATATTGAGCTGCATGAGCTCCTATTTTTGAATCACATCTTAGTTTTAGAATATTAAAATGGAAAACTTTGCTGGCTGAATGTGCCATTAAAGACATACTTTTGCACATTATGTCACTGGGAATTTTTTTGAACAAAACCAAACAACTAAAGGTTCATGTAAAATTTCTCAAAGCTACTCAGAAAAACAAATAGAAAAAAACATTAATATTTACAATTAAAATAACTAGTTTCCCAACATTTTGGTTCAGACTGAGGATATTAGGTTATGTAGCAAAAGGATAATGTCAAAGTTATATAATATATTCTCACTTTTTTTCACTTTGTTTTAGCAACCAACTGAAGAAGATCCAGATGAAGGGGTTAAAGAACTGGTGGAAATTGTCCTCAAGTTAGTTGTAAGTGCAAATTGTGCCCAATTCAAGAACAGTCTAGAATTACACTATCTTACTAAAGTGTAAATGTCTACCAGAGTTCATTTATGAAGCCTGGTCTCTTGTTAGGATCATGGGAATGTAGGAAAGTTGTCTTTCAAAGACTTTGAAATGGTTGTCAACAAAGAGCCTCTCCTTCTTGAAGCATTTGGACCTTGCTTGCCGGATGCAAAGGTAGATTGGACACCAGATGAGGAATATAAAATTTTGCAAAAACAAGTCTAGTCATTGGTGGGAAATAAATGGTATACCCCTTTATTGCACAAGGAAATGATGTTAAAAAATATTACAAAAGATATATGCATGCGTACATATACATACAAACCAGTTATTACAAAACTGTGGATGAAAAAGCTATAGAAACTCTAAACCAGGAGCCAATAGACTGGGGGTCCATAGAACAGGCAAATGATATTGTTATTTTGTGAATGAAATAATGCTTGTTTAACATTTCTACCTTGAAAATGCTGATAAAATCAAAATTCATTTTACAGTCCCTAATTATTAAAATGAAACTTATTCCAGGCAATTGAGGAGTTCAGTGTACAGTTCAAGGAGGCAACTTAACTCTCCATTAGTGTTCCAGACTGCACATTCCAGGTCAATGGTTAAAGGAATGAGTATAAAATAGAACAACAATGCTGTACTGTATATTAGTCAAATTTTTATAAAACTGGTCTGTGTAAATAGTGTTACTGGTGGCTGACTAGTCAAAGGGCATAATTGTTTTTCAAAATTACTTTGTGATTTGTCAAAAAATGTCGTTCTGTAAAGTTCAGTACGTTCTAATTTTGACATCTATTTAAAAGGTCTCCAAATGCAAGGACCTTTTTTGTTCCTGACAGTCTTAAATTATTTTTATCTTCTGTCAGAATTACATTTAAATTGTCAAATATATAGTTATATTTATCAGAAACATAAAAGTTAATAATAAATAGACAAGTTGCTCCTGCATTATTATTTTTGCACCAAATTAATACTGTTGTCTAGTGGGTTGATTTAAACTGACAGAATATTTCTGACTATCTTTAAAATGGGAAATCAGGTAACTCAGGGATTGGGAAGATTAAGTGACTATAAAAATTGGATATTCTGGAAAAAAAGACAAGTGACCCTAGGGCTTCCTAAAAGATGTGTTCACAAGGTGAAACAATGCAATCAAAATTGATAGTGTTATGATTCTATCATCCCGACCTCTGCCTATTGAAATTCCTGGTTTCGCCCCTGTCACCGCAGCCGGCAAGAATATTAGGCTTTCAGTATTTAGCCTCTGCTATGATACCTCTATAGATAATCAGAAGCATTTTCAAAACAGTAAGTATAGATCTTTACAGTATCAGTTTTGTGAATGCAGCAATTCACAGTTGGGATTTGAGCAAGGTTGCGGTCTCAGATTAGATTTTTGACATGTCAACTCAGTCTTTAACGTCGCATTACACTTTCTAAGCCATAATTTCGACAAAAAATTTATAGAATATGGGTCAAAAGCCTGGGTTGGTTGTTGATACTCGGGCCATTTCTTTTTGGCAAAGTAAAATTCTCAATCAAGCTTGGAGGAAGAACGCTATTCACGAGCACTGTACACTGGTGAAGCAAGCATTGTCACAGCGCCGAGCTTAGGACAAACAACTTCACCGCCAGCAATTTTTAATCGAGAAGAACACATACAAAATTAACCTCACTATAATCGGCTTGTATTATAAGCTTGTATTATAATTCAGCTTGTTTAATATCCTTCCGATATTAAACAAGCTGAATCAATTTACTCATTCAAAAATTTGTTGAAACAGAATTATATATTTGGTACCCACTCTTAACTACCTATGCACTCAATATGATGATAACTGTTAATGCTGGGGTCACACCTTACATAATATTTATTTACTTATATACATTTTTGTAAATAGTTAGTAATTAATTTTGTATAGTGAATGGTTTGAACCTGGGAGAATCGTGACATGTTTGTGGAAGTTGATCGTCCAGGTTAGTGTAGTCTTGAGAAAGACTGTTGGTGGAAGTGACTGACGTTTCGACAGCCTTGGCAGCGGTCATCCTCAGAGTCAAAAGGAGAGTAAATGTCAGGTTCGCCTGTATTCGTATCTGGTTAGTGCGTCATAAGTTGGCGGTCGTATTAGTCACGGAGGTGTAATAGTTTGTGAGAAGCAATGGGTGTGGTTGTGTAGGCGTTAATTATCAGTTTGTCGAAGGGTTAGTCTATTGGTTGTTCGCACGTTTGAATTTGTGAGTTAGTCGTTTGTAAGGTCCCGGTAATTGTTGTGATCGGTTTAATGGTTTTTGTTCTAAGTTCGTATACCAGCTTTCTAGTGTGAGTCGCTGTTTGTAGTTGGTGCTGTAAGTAATGCATTTTGCCGATTCCCAGTCAATGTTGTGTCTGGTTTGTCGGTGGTGTTCGGCAATGTGGTTGATTTTGTCTCCATTTTTTGTCGCTCGTTTGTGTTCTGTGAGTCGTATATTTAAGTTTCTGCTAGTCTCACCTATACAAGTGGCTTGGCAGTTGGAGCAATTAATTTTGTAAACTGCACCTTGTCTTTCGTGTGGTTGTTCTCTGTCCTTAACGTTAGTCCATGTCGTAAAGTTGTGATCGGTTTGTGCGCTACTGATATGTTGTATGGTCGTAAGATACGCGAGATAATCTTGGACGTACCTTTTATGTAGGGTATCGTTGCTGTAGTTGTTGTCTGACTGTTGTTTTCGTCGCGTTCATTGTCTTTGTAAGTGTTAAGTTAGATGAAGTCAGAGTTATAGTTGTTTTTGTGGAAAACGCGTTGTAAGTTGTCATTTTCTTGGCGTAGAGCGTCGGATGAGTCACAAATGAGTTGCGCGCGTCTCGTCAATGTTTTGATGGTGGTAGCTTTGTGTGAGGTTGGATTGTATGATGATTGGTCCAGTAGCCTGTCAGTATGCGTTGGTTTCCTGTAGACAGTGGTCTGTAGTTTGTTATTGTCACGACTTACTAAACAGTCTAGGAAAGGAATAACTCCGTCTCCTTCAATCTCTTTGGTAAATTGTATGTGATTGTTCTGTTCGTTAATGTGGTTGTGAAACTCGTCAATCTCGTCTTCGGGTAGTGCAGTAATCGTGTCGTCAACGTAACGAAACCAAAAAGGTAACGTGTGTTTGTAAGTTGCAAGAGCTCGTTCCTCTATAGATTGCATCACAATTTCAGCAACCACAACAGAAACGGGTGAGCCCATTGCTGTGCCATGTAACTGTTTGTAGTGTTTACCGTTGTATTGAAAGTAAATTGATGTGAGGCAAAGTTCCAGTAGTTCCATTATGTCTCCTGTAGGTAAAGGAAATATGTCAGTAAATTCGTTGATGGCAGTTTTGGTGCATTCTAGTGCCAGTTGAAGCGGAATACTGGTAAACAGTGATTTCACGTCAAAAGACACTAGTTTGTAGTTGTGTGGTATTTGTACTGTTTTGAGATTGTTGATGAAGGTTTCAGTCGATTATAGTCTATGTTGTGACTTGCTGATTAGTTGTTGCAGTATGGTTGTTAAGTATTTGGAAAGTTCGTAAGTAGGCGACCCACAGGATGAAACTATAGGTCGCATGGGTATTTGTGGCTTGTAAAGTTTCGGTAGTCCGTACAGTTTTGGTGATCGCGGTACCGAACACCTGAGTCGATACTCGATAGTAAGTTTATTGAGTGATCGTGTTACTTTTTCTCATTGAGAAAATTTTTTGTTGTTAAGTTTTCGTTGAAGTGATGGTGCAGGGTCTCATTTAAGTAGTTCTTAGGTTTGTTTGTCCTTAACTAGTGCGTCCATTTTTTCATAGTTATCGGTCTTGTCCATAACAACAGTAACGCATCCTTTGTCTGCTGGTAGTATAACAATGTTCTTGTCATGTTTTAGTCGTTTGAGTGCTTGTTTATCGACTGTCGTTAAGTTGGTATCACGTATAGAAGCCGATTGTACGGTGGAGGCGACCCTACTCCTGATCTCGTCTTTTGTCGTCTCTGCCAAATCTCTTTGAGAAGCTAAGACAGCCTTATGCAATTTTATATTCTTGGACGCCCCTCGTGGAAATCAACTTTTGTTGTCGAGGCTAGTGTCTGTAAATAAAGTTTTACCTACCTACCTACCTACCTACCTAACCACGTTTGTGTAAGTCGTGCCAAATGGCATGAAATTTTCCTGCACAAAAATTATTCGGCTACCATAAATTCGTATTGTCTCTGTTTAATTAGTGTCTCTTTTTTCGTGGTCATTGGGCGGTCGTCCAATCTGCCTCCTCCTTCAACCGTATCTACCCATGGGGGACGGAAAATGCCCGATCCAAATTTAATTGTTAATATCTCAACAACCATAAAGTTGTTAAGCTGAAACTTTACTTCTTTAAAAACTATTATGGCTATAAGGGTCGAAAAAATCTTCGAGAAACATTCAGCTGAAATTAAGTTATGCAGTATTTCAAAACACCTAGTAACACTGAATTTCTACAGAACACTTTCTTAAAAAAGATTTACTTTGCATTATATTCATTGCATTCATTGTATTCGTTGCATTCGTTGCATTCGTTGTATTCGTTGTCTTCGTTGTATTCGTTGAATTCGTTGTATTCATTATATTCTAGGTTTGCCCTTCAAATCTTACAAAACTACAACAACACGTTCTAATCTCTTCAAATATGTGATTATAAGGCAATTATTACCAATGAATGATGGATGAACATTCGCCCAGGTCAAACCTCACAAAACGATTTCTGAGCCCTAGACGGGGATCGCACCAGCAATCTTCTGATGACGGGTGGGACGCTCCAACCACTAGACTAGCGAGCTTCGGGCGGCCAACTAATGTGCAATTTTGACATATGTACTACCAAAGTGGCAGCCACGATATGCTAATAATGTTATTAATGCGATATATGTCGAATACGTCAATGCGATATATGTTGTATGCGTCAATATGACATATTACGTTTAGTTGCATTATACTCGCATCGTCGTTCCTTTATATGTTCTCTTTGGAAACATTAATTCTTAGACCCATTTAACGTTTCATCTTTTTGCCTCGAGTAGTGTTTTTCATGTTCAAAACACACAACAACTTCCCAGATATAACGATGAAGTCTTAGAATGTGTTTCATTCATTATTCCAATTCAAAGCAATTACTCAATTCCTTACGTCCAACAAAGTTCAATTTCATTAAATAATGTCCAAGATAGGTTGAAATTAATAACGTTCGAAATTCTAGTCTTTCTAGGACCACGTGAAATAACATAAAACGCCTTCATCTTCCCGTATGACGAAATTGTGATCCGTTAAATTAGTAATGCAAAATCGCTACAAAAAATACGCATTCAAGCCTTTACAAATTTTCTAAAAGCTTACAAATATACCACAAAAATTTCGCAAAAGCTAAAAGAAGGTTCAACTTAGTTACATATCCATTTGAAACGTCCTCATCTACAGAAACGCTGGCTCCGCAGAGACAAAGGAATACCATAATCGTGTTCTCCGATAAATTAAAATTTTCAGGGAACAGTCATGACATTTGAAAGAAAATACTGGAATATAGAGAAAATTTGTGATTAAATGATAGAGCAACCGGACGCTTTCTTCTCCCCTGTGTGTATTATCCAACGATTTTCTGCTGTCTTGCAACGTTCATGGGGCTTTAGTCACAATATCGTACAACACAAAATAGTTCGTTAAGTACCTAACATGATTCAATCGTATTAGACATTCTAAACCTGCAGAAAACTTTCGGTCAGTCTTTCGTTCCTTGACCATGGACTATTTATCTCTTCCTGAAGGTAAGTTCGTCATTAACAAGTAAAAGCGTCTTTTCATAATTAAATAAATAAGTAAAGTAAAAGAAAACTGAAAAAAACTGGAACGCAATGCAAATGGATCGAAGTCGTGGTTCACCGGGTCATCGCCGTTCGCACTTGACTAGGTTTGTAGGTATGAAGTTTGTAAGCACGAGAATAGGAAGAGAGGATAACTTAAGGTGCGCAAGGTAAACATTATATCTTATAAAATGAGTGGCAAAGGAATTGCTTCGAGCTGCAGTTGAACAGGTGACCAAGGGATAACAGTACTTTCCTGCTTGTACGTACACCCATGAATTAACGACACTACAGTGCCCCGCTCTACCAACTAAGCTATCGAAGTCGTCGCTTGAGCTCGTCTACAGCACGCCCTTATCCATGCTTTTTTCGGACTGTGTGATTGGTTCGGCCTCAGCAAACGATTTGACTGCAGTCTGTTTGAAATAATCATGATTGCAGGTCTTATGAGCCATAAAGGGCAGAGAGAGGTTTTCTTCTTCACGAATCGACGCTTTCGCTAACGAAACCCGGGATTGAAGCAAACACCTTCAGATATTCAGTCTGACGTACTCCAAATGGAGCTATCCCGGTCATGCAGTACAGCACCGCAGAGTGTTGCCCTTTGAACACGTGATGGTGACCGTCTACTTCTACATTGGAGTTGGACGTTAGTTGAGAGGTCGGCAGCAAAGCCGTGACATTGAACCCGTTAAAACGACAGCTTTTTTAATTTGAGAACATAAATATTAACTTTTCATAATTCTAAGTGGTCGTCAAGGTCTAGAAAGAGTTAACTCTTTTCTGATTGTAGGTCTCTCATTGACAGGTAAAACCGACGGCGTTAACCAGAATAAAATACTGATTGCTTACAGCTGATCAGAAACCTTAATCCCTGATCTCCTTCCAAAATTAGGTTACCCGTAAACATCAGAACAGAAAATGTCTTTTTTTATCCCTTCGTGGTGAAAATGGCTAGTCTTTGACATTACAAGTTTGAAATGGATGAGCCTAAGTGCCATAGAAGTAAGAATTTGCAGTCTCTTCATGGTATAAAATTTCGGAATTAATAAACACAAAATGGGCTTCCGTCTCTAGATACTATGATTTAAAAACTCGGGATGTTGCGAGACTTGAGAAAACCGTACAAAGAAAAATAAAACAACGGAAAATGAAAAATGAGAAAAAACAAAACAACCAACAACGAGCCGCTAGGAGGATAAAGTGATCAATTTGCTAGGAAACCATTAACTTCCTATGAGCGACAAGCTTATGAAGATCAATTATTATTATCATCAATTACTATTATTAACCAATCAGAGTAGTCAAATTTCAGGTGCCTAATCTCGCCTCTTGGGTGAGGAGCCCGAAATTAAATTTTAACACTTAAAATCATCTTTTTAATCTGTCAGTTACCATGGAAATTAAACTAATGGGTAGCATGCATTGAAATATATATAGTGCCAACTTTCAAACATGATAAAGTTCTGCCAAATGTTCTGAGAAGTTTTTAACAGGGTTTTGTGTATTGGAAGAAAGCTATGATTAGAAACACAACCTATTAACCTCTTCATTTTCCTAGCTTTTTCAGGTTATTTTTCAGAATTTCGTAGAAAATATTCAAACCATCATACAAAGTAACTATCCATTGTACAATTTTAGAAAGTGTTACAACATGAAATCATATTTTATTGGGTCATTTCCTAGATTGTTATGTTCGGTATCTGTGTTGAAAATTTGGCAAGATTCGGTAAAAAGAAAATTTAATGTTACGTTTGAAAAATACGTTTTTCAACAACTTTAACAACTCGAGAAAAGCAGACTCAAAGTTTAATTTAGAATATGTATTTGTTTGTTTGTTTGCAGTCTTCCAACACCTTCAAGGACATACTGATGCTCTCCATATGCTCGATGTATTCATAATTATTGTGTCAAGGTCAACGTAAAAATTATGAAGGCCATTCAAGTTCACTTAGAGGAATAATCTTCAGGTTCCTCCCCTTCGATGTGTGCCTCAAAACAACTCCAAGGTCATTCAAGTTCACGCCAAGGTGGCTACTATAGGATTCTAAAAATATAAACGACATATAGCCACAAAAACGTTTCCGGCAAAAATCAGTATTTTGAATGTGAAGCCACTTTAAGTCGTAGTGTAGAAGTTGTGAGCGTATTCATTTGGGCTAATGACTTCAATCCATGGTCTCAAAGCTAATGTCATTGATATTTTCCATCGAGCTCCAATTCCAAGTACCTACGATTGCTATCATATCCACTTGATCTTAAAACCAGAGAGCGAACACCATGATAGTCAGCATCATCGCTTCGCCAAAGCGTATAAAACACACAGTCCAACCTTCAGATTGGTTGACTATTAATCATTGAAGAAAAGTTGACGTCAAAACAGGATTTTTTCTTTTTAAAATCTGACGATTGTCCATCAGTCGTTCTCGTGAATGATTAAACACTAGCCTACTTGTACGTCGTTAGTTAAAGACGCTAATTCTTTAAACTATACAGTTTTTAAAATCCGAACATGTACGTTCATCTCTGCCCTGGCATAGTTTCCATTTGTCAACTGATGTAACGCCAGACGATTTTTCTCGATAATGGAAGACGCATACATCCTCAGACAACATAAGACATCCTATGACGAAAATCGCTAACGAACTAATCGAAATGTAATCCAGCTAAATCCAATTTGAATGAGAAATATTTTTGAACCTCGAGCATTGTCGTTTTTCTCAATTGACAATACGGTTCCTCAAAGATCTACTGATGATGTTAAAATGACATTATGTTGAAATGTGACATACTAGATACTCAGATGCAGTGCCATCGAGAGCTGGTGCGGGCCCCGAGGAGAGCCAATTTTTGTACGCCCACTTCGAGATGGCGGATACTTACCGTGAAAACCTGAGAACTATTCGCATTCGCGTCATACTATAATTCAACATGTCCTGTCACCTAAGATTCAGGTTACGAATAAGGTTAGGGTTAGGATTAGGGTTAAGACTAAGAATGTGGTTAATGATAGGGTTAAGATTAGAGCTAATCCCATCCCAAATCCGAGCTCCAATCCTAACCCTAACCCCAATCTTAACCCTAAACCCAGTCTTAACCCTAACCGTAATCCTAACTTAATTTCTAGGTGACAGGACAAGTTGAATTACTATATAACAGGCGTGCAAATAGTTCTCAGACTCTCATGGTAATTATCAGCCATCTTGGAGTAGAAGTAAAAATTAAATGGCCTGGGGAGAGAGGCAGAGAAGTTGGTTGACCCCCTTTGGTTGAACATTTAATTCCTATTTCTTTTTCTATTATAAAAAGTCGGTAAAATCCATAGAGATATCACGCCAACTATAAAATAAAATAATTTACGAGCAAAAGCAATTAGATTAAAATAAATGAAAATAACATAAGATGAGTTAAGGCAGGTGAGATTTAAACGAGTCGATTGATTTAGCAGAACCAGTTTCTACAGCGAGATAGTTCTATTCAGAAATTATTTTTGGGAAGAAAGAAAACTTAAAAATATTCTTAATTGCCTTAAGGACACGAAATTTTAAATCTTTTCTGCCCTATATTCTTCTTTTAATGTTAGGAGTGAGATATTGTTCCCATTTGCCATCTAACTGACCGCGGCACATTTTGCACAAAGTCGTAAGCCTTGATCATCTTCTCAATTTTAACCCTTGAAGCGTCCTAGTCACACTCACTATTCGAACGTATTGTCCAGTACAGAAACGGGCTGTTTTTCTTTGTACTCTTTCGACTGCTGTGATATATTTCTTACAATATGGGTCCAATGTATAATGTAGTATTAGCGTACAGGAGTTTTGACCTCACAAGAGATTTGTAAGTGATTTCCTTCGCATCTTGGGGACAGTTCCAGAGTTTTTTTCTGATCAGTTCTAATGCATCCTTCAATATGATGTTTGTGATGTGTGGAGACCACATCATTTTCTGGTCAAGTACAACTCTCAGGTAAGGATGACATTGAACTTCCTCGAGTATCTCACCCCAGAAAACGTTATCTCGGTTAGGTGGTGGGATTCTCTTTGTCGTAATACATATGATCTTGCACTTTACCGCATTGAACTCCATCTGCCACTTCGTTGCCAGTTTTTTAACTGATTCATATTTGACTAACCTCACTGACCATTAGGTGAATTTGCTAAAATGAAGCTTTGTATTCTTTAGTTTATGGGATCTTTCGTGAGACTTTAAATTGACCAACAAATTAATCGCAATGCATTAACTCCCTCTCCGCAGGAGCTCTCCCTTTTACCAATAAAATTGTCTGGTGGTAGCCCAAATAAAATCGGGGGAGTCTTATCCTGCCGGGAAAGGTAATGCCTTTCATCGATGAACGTCAGAAATGAACTAAATTGGGCTAGTACCAGGAATTCCCCGACGCAGAGGCTAACGTCCCCGAAAGAGGAGCTAAACCAGAGGGGCCAGGACCACGTCTTCTTGATAATTTCCTTAATTGAAGGTCAAAAGCATGTTATTTTTCGCGAGAATAATCGCGGCAAATTATTAGAAACAGATTACTTCTAGATTTAAGAGGACGGGGAACAGTCTACTATCTTTCTTGGCTAAATCAGTAGCAGTAGCTGAGTTTGCATAATACTAAACTTGTTATTATTAGAGAAAATTCCTCGACTAATAGTCAATTTTTTCCCCGACAAAGGGGACTAAGGTTGCCCTACGGAGGAGGGGTGCAGTCCTCACTGCCCCCCTTCTGGCGCCTTCCCTGGAACTAAACGGCAAGCATCATTAAACTTAAATCAATTAATAGAGGTAACACCAAGCTCAAAATCATAAACCAGGTTTTCAAACGTTCCTTCTTATCTAGTTAATTCAGGCAGTATTCCTTGAATGACAAATTCATACTGTCCATACTCTGAAGTGCACATGATGTCGCAAAAGCCAAAACGTCATGCAATATAAATCATTTATCTTTATGTGTTTGGAGCACAGAAGTTGCCAAATTAGAATGTGAAAATGTTCATATAGTCTTATTTTACTTAGAGCCACTGTTGGTATATAAGCTAAAATTCTTTATTCCAGTGATAAAAAATGCCAATTTAATATGATTCAAACCGGCCAGCCAGACCTCGTTATTTCCTCTATGCCCGGGGGATGATGTCTTATTATATTTTGATGACAAAGTAGTTCAAAGATTAAGCCTTCGTATTTACTGTAGGTCACATCTCGTGCAATCTTATAATCAAACGTTACTAACCAGGATGTGAACCACTGTTGGTATCCAGATTCACCTTTCTTTTTTTCATAAAAGAAATAAAACAAAATGCCAACCACAAATCTGAGAGAAAACTCAGCTTTTATCACCGAAATAGAAAACACATCCGTCACGAAAATATAAACTCTTCTGAAATCCTGCATTGAAATGGAGACGATCGTGGAACGCAAATTATTTTGCTTTTTACAATTGCATCAAAAGTTTTCCTCAATAATCTCTTAAGGTACCAAACAATCCTAAATCACATCTTAACATGTACATGTGCGTTGTCTACATGGAAATTAGAATTACCACTTTTATAAAGTTCACGAAAAGAAAATAAGGATTGGGACAGGTATTAGCTTTGTTTAAAAGATCTGTTTAGCTTCGCCATTTTTTGCTCTATTTTAGATCAGATCTTTTGATTTTTCTTTCTATGAATATTAATGATTTTAAGATATTAGCGTAGCTATGGAGGAGGTGGAGGGAAGTAGTTGCTCACACCACCCCCCCCCCCCCCATCACCTTTCGTCTTGACTAGGTCTGTCGGTACATCTAGTACATTTGCCGGAACATTAAGCCTGTCTGCCGCGGATTCCGTTTGCATTTGAATTATCAAATTGAAAAATTTTTAAATAAGCTCCGGCGAGAGTTAAGTACGGGAAAGACGTTCAATACAAAATGCTCTATGGAACTCTATTTTGTTTTGTTTTTTTTCAACTTACAAAAATGATACACCCAATCAGCCCTCGGGACAAAGTGGTTGTGGTAACGATGATGCCCGATAAGCAAGATATGTTGGTATATATCATTGTTCACTTCCTGCGCGCACTTTAGTGTTAAATCATTTTCGAAATTTAATACTATTATACCAGCCAGAACAAAGTAGAAATTATTTATTCCTTTGCCGAACTTCAAATTTTCCTGCCCTCGGTTTTGTTAATTTTGATTTTTCCTGAATGTCTGTCGATACATTGCTAATATCTTGTCGGTACATTTGTCTAAAATTTCCCCTGCCCCACTTTCAAAATCCTGGCCACGCGACTGTTTTCAGATATCCATCTAAGCGTTGAGGTCAAAATACCAAGGAAACAAAACAACATTAAATGCTCTGAAATATGCTGATTTACATACGAAACTAAATAAGGCTGTTACTTTGAACAAGGGCTAACGTTTCAAAACCGTTGACTCAATAATTTGGGTATAATGGCAAGGCTAGTTTCTATTTAGTTCAAAGAAAGCCGAATTTTAATCCACGTTAAAATAAAACAACCAGTCCAGAAAAAGAAGAAACTAAGAAAAAACAATTCTTCGAGATAGAATTCATGGGTTAAAAAAGGCACTGCGAATACCTGGGACATAAGCCAATAATCATGCATTCACAATACAAGAGGAAGTAAATTAAATTTCCTGTCTATGATATGCAACCATGCTGTCGAATAACTTGAAACATCTGAAATCAGTGGGAAAAAAAACCATCTTCGAACTGTTTTGGTAAAATGATTGATTTACTGAAATATAAATAAGCACAACATGGATGTAAACACAATTGTATTCAACTGCTACATAAAATCATAGTAAAAATATTGCAAGTTTATTCTGTCGTTAATATATGTTTATTGGAGCACTATACATAAACTCCAAAGTTCAAGAATAAATAAAAACCTTGAATGTTGCTGTGCGACGTAAACAGGACGTATGGGGTTTCAAACATTGACAAAGCTCCAAAGAGTCCTGTATATTTACAATATAAGGGTTATGATGAAATTTACAGTACTTCTGAAAATTTATTGTGCTTTATGTCATTTTGTGTTGTAACAAACGTTGTCAGCGACAATATTTATTCCTACTGAGAAATATTCCCACGAAGTGAGATCTCATACAACCATCTTTAGAGGACAGCAGAAACATACACCTGTATACGATTAGTCGTTATTAAAATGTACAGACCAAAATAGAAATAAATACTAATAGTTCATTTTCACTTAGTCAACTGGTGACTCTAAGGACGACACGTGATCAGTATTAAAAATCTGGACTGTTATGCTAACTTGGAGTAAAAGCATTCAAATTGGAAATAGCTAAGAAAAGATTTCCTGAAAAAAGATTATAATTTTCAAAGAACAGCTTGGAGGAAGTTAACGGTTTTACATTATTTCAAATTGAACGTCAAACGTGATTTCGCCTTTTGATAATGAATAGTAAATAATGTCAGACAGCACGTCCTTCCTCTACTCTTATCTCGACTTCTTAAATACGTTTTAAAAATGCTCCTTTAAACAGCCATAACATAACAAACGTGTAAATATTCCAGCAATGAGAAATCTTTGCAAAGTGAAATGAGATCCTTAAATAGTGATGTAACCAGTATAAACATCAAATATTATTTTATAAATATTAATTTATTTTTATTTTTTATGTATTTATAACAGTAATATGTCAGAATTTTAAGAATCTGGCCGAAATTTTAAGTCAACATTTTTTCCTAAGAAACTAAATACACAAAAAATTACTCCGTATTTTATCTAGATTGGAAATGATTAATTACCTCATGACAATCTGCACTGGAATCAGGAAACACACCGAGAGTTATCGGAGATCAGGTTTTCAATTAACAGATACAACATGAGCGATCAAACTGGATGCCGGAATTAACATTGATGATGTTTACCGGCTATTTTGAATTACATGAAATTTCAACGTAGGAAATTACACTGGTGATCAGAAGGTTACGGGTTCGATTCCCGTCAGGGACTCAGAAAGTTTTTCTGAGTAAAAGAGGTTGAGAACGCGCATAAAATCATATATATATTTTATTTACTGTTGGGATACGTTTTCCTAATGAGTCTTTATTAAGACAAATGAAGCCGATGCGTTCATTCCCATCAACCAGACGTTGCTTTTCAGAACTCAAACATAGTAATGTTGTGTAAAATGTCATTGAGGGTAATCAATTAAACGCCTTGGTGGAAGAGAAAAAAGGCTTCCTGCAAGATGACTTTCGCTAGAGTGAAAATAATTTGTAAGAAAATGAGAACCTCATTTAATCCCTTTGGAAAGAAACTGTATAAGTGGGAGATGCGAAAAAACATATCATATCTCTATTCAATATTTAATTTAGTGAAAGCTGGCATAAATGGTTGCAGAGAATCAGGGAAATTTGGCCAAAGACATTTCCATCTTTATCATTTTCTTTTACATTTTCCATTCCCCATCAATATTGACAGTGCACTTCATGTATATTGACTCACGAGGTTATATCGCATATTAAACGAAACAAGATGTAGATCTCATTGTTGCCAAAGAAAATATTTCCATGCATGGCCTCAAGTGCTTTGGCTGAA
This sequence comes from Heliopora coerulea, assembly GCA_030142905.1. Taxonomy (NCBI): domain Eukaryota; kingdom Metazoa; phylum Cnidaria; class Anthozoa; order Scleralcyonacea; family Helioporidae; genus Heliopora; species Heliopora coerulea. The sequence continues at coordinate 304,954 of JASJOG010000150.1, read as the reverse complement.
ACTGGAGATGATAAATGGACATGATAAATAAATATTTATCAAGCTTTTTTACTCAGGAAAACGTATTCTGAACCCGAAACGGGAATAGAATCCGCAATCTTGATTTTCATGACCTGGCTATTGAGCTGCAGAGACTCAAATACAGAGCTGAGGAGTCGGTTTGACAAGATTAATCATCTTCCTATGCGGTAGTCACAATGTGAGAAAAATTCTAATAATCGAAATGAGTGCAGAACACAATATTAGAAATGTAGAAAAAAGTCATGTCAACATTTGCATTATTATCTGATCGTGGGTCTTGCTTAGGCTGCACAACTATCAAAGATCCAACTCCTTAGTCCTCCATCTAAGCATCTGCATTTGTCAGAGAATACACTGATCATCAGAAATGTCGTGGTTCGACCACCACAGGGAGTTCAGAATACTTTCCCTTATTATTGGCTGTAACACCTAGCATCCACTAGCACAATATTGCGCCTAATATTCATGTCACACTTAAGCTAATGGCTTACCAATAGTTATTATCACTCTGTTTCAATAGGTAAATTTCGTGGTTAACAAAACATCCATGAGACAAGCTGGACACAAGGGATGTCCATTATTAGATATTCTTAAATCAATTTTGTCAGCAATTTCATGACAAGAAAAGTATTGTTGTCCAACAAGCTAAGGGTATATAAGTACGACGACTTTTTGGTAGACATACTGGTTCCTGTCAAGCCCTTAGTTCTGAATCCGTAAACGTCTATTCTTAACGAGTCAAGTAAGTAATTATTTTTCTTATCACTATTCCTCACCCAGGTAAAATTTAACTTTTGTTGCGCGTATTGCATAAGTTTATTTGTCAGATAATATAACAAGTACATACATTATACGATTTTCTCTTTCCATATTTACCTCAGCTGCTAAAACCATTCAAATCAATCAGCAAAGATTACGTTGAATACGAAGTTATCTCAAAACACAGGGCAGATTTATGAGTTAACACGAGACCTGAAAATAATTGTACAAAATTAATGTTGTTTATTATCAGCCTTTCATTCAAATTAGAACGCCACGATCGTGTATGTCCTACCGTTGTCGTCATTGCACATTTTGTGAAATTCTATCACAGAAACAAACCGATTCACTTTCCCGTACTCACATGTTTTTATCGTGTTGTAGGGGCCCTGAAAAATTTGTAAGAACAATCGAGAATGATATAAGACATGAAAAGTAATAACTAAGTGTACTACTACTTTTCGGAGTACTCTTTGGAATTCTCAGTTGCCTACTCCGCCACTTATTCTAGACCATGAAACAAAGGGTGTTTTGTTTTTCATGTTTTCCCCCCAATTTTTTCGTAAGCTAGTGCTTCAAAATTAAAAGCAAAGAATATTTTAAAAAGAGTAACTTCATAAAAACATCAATGATGCCAACAGATCTTTGTCCAAAATTTCACCCATAAGTGATTTTATTTTCAAAAGCCTTTTACTACACTCTCTCTAATTTCTATAATTTAATTCCTGTTCTTTACTTGGCTTATAAATGCCTTACAAAGCTCATAATGGTGTTTTAATCAATCTAGTTGATGCCTTATAGTGTGCCTTAATCTAATTATTACTTATTAACAAGTTGCAGTTGGTTGATGGCCAACTAAAAAACCCATACCTAACAACGGTTTTAGCAACAAATCTGTCGCCAGTCATCTAAACTTAAGCCTCCATATGATTTATTTATAATTATAATACTGTGAAAAAGCATTAAACTGCCATTAATACTTTCTATCTCAATTAGGAATGTGGTTTGGAAAACTCTCCGCCTTAATTATCTTCACCTTAACTCTGGTGGTGGCCAAGGCCAATTGCAGCGTTGGTACGCAGACTCCTCTTCGAGATTGCCTTCACAACTGTGATAGGGGTTATAATACTTGCATACCAAGAAACATCAGAGATTGTGTTAATATCAAATCTGATTGCTACAAAAACTGTGGTTATTATGAATGTAGTTCTCGACTAAAATAAGTATTGTTTTCACGGTTTTTCTTTTGAAAATTGTGTTGACGAAGCCAACGGACTCAATCAATGGATTAAATCGTTAAAAGTAAAAACTCTGCCAGATCATTATACCTTTAGACATTGGATGCAAAATATTGTACACACTGTGCCAAAAAAAATCATTAAAATAGAAATTTAAAAGTATATTTTTTCAATTTCCATGTTGCTTTTGACCATAGTGGTTAATGACAAGAATGGAAAGTCACACAATTCGTCCATTACATCTGTAAGTTGCATGGCAACCATGTTGGTAGGCGTGGCTCTTATAACATAGAAATCATATAAAACTAGAGACTGCGTGAGGGGTAAAAATTTGGTTGAAATTGAATGCCGCCATTTTCAGTAAATTAGGAGACAAACTGTTCTTTTCCAAGTCTTTTTCCGTCTGTTTGAGAACCTTTAGGTCAAGCAACTGATCTTCAGGAAGTTTTTTCGTGTTTGTATTTATTAATTGTATAACAGAAAAAACTGCTTTCTTGGTATTAAACGGCTATTACTTTTGCCTAATTGTTGTACATTCTTTTTCAAAAGAAAACAAAAACAAAAAAGAGACAAACGTGAAGTTGCTTTTGACCTTGATCTTGAACGTTTCATCCGGGCATGTTTGTTTTGCCTCCAATTTGTTCACTATGGCAACAATCAATTTTTCCTCCGCTGTTGAAGACATTTAGCTATAGCAATGCCCACTGTAGTTAATATAAGATTTTCATTTTCATTTCTTATAGCATGTCACATTTAATATGGCTCTCAAAGGGATCGAGCTCTGCCAAGCAAACATAATCGTCACATTCAACTCTTCATTCTTGAGGATGCATTCATATCTAAATAACTGTTTACACATGCAATTTTGTGCCTTGCGATTGACATCTTGAAGTATGTGTTTAACTGACGAAAGCGTCGAGGTCAAACTGCAGCCAATCATAAACGAATATCTTGCTGCATAGACAGTCCTGACTTTACTACATACATCAGGATGACAATAGTAACGTGCAAAATCAAACTTTTAAAAAAGGTCTTTAAGGCCCGTTTACCTTTGTAATTTTGTGCCTTGCGATTGAGATCTAGGAGTATGTGGTTAAGCCCAAGAGAGCATCGAGAATGAACTGGCACTAATCATAACCGGGTATCTTGCTGCATAGATTGTCGTGGGTTTATTGCATACACCAGAATGACAATCGCAACGTAGAAAATTGGGCGTCTAAACAGGCCCTAACGCATGATTAAAATGACGCCAGCCTTGTCTCTGTACCGTACGGGGAAATGCAAATCATACCAACATTCATATTGTCAGGTAGCCTCACTGATCTCTAAATATAACTGGATAGACCAGCTCCAGTCTCTCGCTCAGCGAAAATTGAAGCCGGAAGTGAAGATGAAAATCTCGCGGCAGCCATATTGAAACGACCCACTTCTAGTTATCTCAACCTGCCTGAAGTTGGCGAAAAAATGCCATTTAACCACTACAACTCCTATTTATGCCATATTGTTTAGGACCTGGTTGGGTCATTCCAATATAGCCGTCACCCCTTGACGTCTGGCTTCACTTCTTGTGCCCTGTTGCTCTATCCAGTCTTATTTGGAGATCAGTGGGTAACTGATCTACCAAAGACTGGGTAACCAGTTAGGTTTTTTCTGATCCAAATTTGTACAATTTGGCTCTGAAATTCGACTTGGCTTTGTGAATATTCATTTTGCTTATTTGTAATTTTTGGCATAATTTGGCTTTTTTTCAAGACAAGTGCGTATTTATTATAATTGATTAAATGATTTTTTTGAAAAGTCATAGTGTAATTAATAAACAATGCGAACTATGCAACAATATAAACATGCAAGCGGAAATCTCTAGTTTTGAAACTTATTCACAGATTAGATACACACCGAATACACGCTTCCTTTCAAAGTTCGCCTGATCAGTTCCAACTGGTCCTGGACATTTTTGTTTTCAGCGTGCTTCGATACAGTAATCTACTTTGCGATAGCAGTTCTATAGATCTAGCAACATACGCTCTTGCAGCGGTTGCCTATTTAAAATCGACAGGCAACGCTGTGATTGAGCAAATCTTTTCCTACGTTACTTATGTCAGTTCTATGAAAACAAAACTTCGTAATATAATAGGATCACAGGTGGTTGCTGCAATTAATTGTTCGAATCCACACTTAGTTGCTGTTCCGTTGCAGATTCTGGAAAGATTTCATTCCAGGCTTAAAAACGTTTGATGTGATTCAGACATGAACAAGAGCAAGACTGATTCTGATTCGACCGATCAGCCTAATCAGTTAAATTTATTCACTCATAATTATCAACTGAACTTGATAAAGGGAATAATTTAAAAGGGGTGGTAAAGTACATGTTAGAGACTGCGCTCTCGTTTAGTTCTTTATTAAACTGAAAAAAAAACCCGTTATCTAATTGCTTGAGAGCAGCGTGATTTCCTGTTAATTCAGTGCAAATCTGTAGTTCGGCACATAAATTTGAAATTCAGTGCAATTTCAGGGTTGTTATTGGAAACCAAATAAAATTTCCCGCTCAATTCAAAAATGGCGACAAAACGAAGTGAAGAAAATGAGCTACATTTTCCCGTAGCGAGTGATGAAACCAGTATTTACGAGTCCATAAATAAATATGAGTTTTGCGAATTCTATTATCTGCATTTGTACGGCTTCGTTGACAACGTACTCCCATTCGCAGTGCACGTATTTTTTAATACATTTTTTTTTTAGTTTAATGATTAACAAAGAATCGCCTGGTTTTTTGGTGCAATTTAACGATAAATACCATGAGTAATATCACAATTTCACAAAACTGCGAAATATTACTCATGGTATTTATCGTTATATTGCACCAAAAACCAGACTATTACCTGTACTTGTGATCTTAGTAAAGTTTAGTACTGTTATTTTATTCACTTGTGAAACCCGTCAGACTACATTATAACCAATAAAAGGATTGTTAGTCTTTTACACTGGTACAAACAATGTTATATCACAAATAACGAGAACAGCATTTTGATTGAAGCAACGCTTCTTCGATATCTTTTGATTTATTACAGTTAGTGCATGTTATGTTTTTATAGTTCTACATATAAATTTGTTTGCCAAGTTACATGCAGGATCATTTTGGTATCATTTTACAGAAAGTTGTAACATTTAATTTAGAAATAAATGTAATGGGTAATACAACTTTAGGAGAAAATTTTTTTTCTTTAAATGTTAACTTTGTTTCCACACCAGTGTTGCAGTGCTTGGATTCAGAATTGTCACGTGGTACTTCTAGGAATTCCAAGTCATCTGGGGGAGACTACAGTTAAAGTTCCAATAATTATCTTAACTATCATGACTTTTCTTCACCATATAAAGGAAATGCACGATAAAAACTTCCTTTTAGTAAAGTTGTTAAATCGTAACACATAATTGAGCTGCAGATATGCACGTCTACCGGAAATATGCTTGTATTAAATAAAGCGTATACTATTTCCTTACATTTCATTTTTCGCATGTTAATGACTTCAAAATTTTGGACTAATTACGGGTATAAATCTAATAAACTATAAATTTTAACATGGATAAGGTTACATGGTTCTCAATAATGGGCATTTATATGACTACAATTTTTTCTGGTCTGTATGCAATAAATAAAACACTTGTACGAGTGGCCAACTTTTATCTGACGCACAAACTTAAGTAGGAGGCAAGAGTCAAATTTGTATACCAGATTAAGAGAAAGCCACATAATATACTCATTAACCTTCTTTGCTGGGATTAAGTATCGGAATTGATATCTTCAACATCTTTGTATAAAAACCTCAGACAAAACTTCTACTCCCCAACCGCACACACCCCAAAATTAATAAAGTATTTTCACTCACAACAAGACAAGGGGCATTGAAACCATGCTTGTGTACCTAACAACAGAAACTAATTATGAATCTAGTGTTATGGTAAAAAGCATGGTGGCTCTGACGTCAAGTGGAAATACTCCAAACTAAATACACCTACATGTGCAAAACAACCGAATCATTAGAAATATGTTCATTGTGGTTCACAGAAGACCAAATGGATGTGGTTCACTGGTTTTCTTACGCGGGAAATGGTGTCGAGAAAGAATCTTTGCTTCCTAACAAGACCTGAATGGCTTATTACGAGACTTGTAAAGGAATAGTTAAATTGGCAATTATTAAGAATAAAATCTATGATAACCTCCAATACATCTTATCCCAATATTGTCCTAAAAACCAGTAACTGTTTCGCTTAAAACAAAAATTACTTGATGTCTCGGAAAGCTTGTCCCAAATTGCTAATTGATGAGAAAAAATGGATTGGAAGATCACTAATAATAGTTACATAGCACGAAACATAACATGGATGCAAGCAGATTTTCTACCTTTAAAGCATGTGATAAGTGCACAGGATATTTAACAATACATTACAGTTATGCTGTATATGGTAACACTTGTAGCAGGCCACCTTACTGTTGTACTGTACCAACTAATACTCAACTGTATTAATAGCTCTGCCGACTTGTACTGCTCCGCAAATTCAAAGATAAATCTCAAAACTGCCAGTGTAAGGCCACTTTCCCCTCCCGCACAGCGTAACAAAATGTACTGGTATGTACATGTGAGCATGCGCATTATGCGAATGATGCAACAATGTTAACAACTGTGTAAGCCCATCAACATTCTCTACTTCATTTATGGCAAGTGCGCATGATCAGTAGTACGCACTGCGTTTTAGTACGGGACTACTGAAGTAGAAAACGGGCTACAGGATTTTATAAAAAAAAAGCTACAAGGTGCAAACAAATTTAGTATATAAAAGGCTCATTTGCAACTTCCTTTTTGATTAAAGAAGTAGATTCCACGAGACCGGAAAGGGTCTATTACTTTCCATAGCTGGACGTTGTTAGCCAGGGGAGCCGTCAAGGACTTGTGTCACCTGGTCTCCACCTCGCCAGTTCTGTGCTCTAATTGATCAGCTACATTATTTCGTGATTCAGGGGTTGCAACAGGATCATCATCTGTAAAACTACCAGACAAACGAACAACGTCTTGATATGATGGTAACTGTTGCGCTTCATTCGATGCATTGCTTTGTTCTTGACCTGACGGTAACGATGGAGTAGTACTCGACACTAAAAGTTGTTAGGCCGAAAAAGGAAGAATTACGACAGAAGTGACAATCATTTACCTCACAATGCTGTATAGTTCCAATTTCCGACTCTCCCTTATTTGGGCCGTGAATTTGCGGCACTGCCCCCTTCTCATGGGCCCCGGTTTGAATCAGCCCTCAACCCAGTTTCACAAAAATATACAAAATAATATATAAATTAAGAAGGCAAACAAAAAGCTCGAACCCCAGCATTATTCTTGTATGCAGAAAGGTTTAATCTGGTTTGGAAAATGTCAAGTGTAACTTTTTCACAAGAAAAAATTCACCAGCAGTAGGCCTTCGATCTTTCAAGTAGTAGTTGTGTTCGATTTTACTTTGAACAATTTCAAAGAGGTGCACATTGGATTGGGCTGTCCAAATCCAAGGGATTGCTTGAATTTATGATGCGAATCCGATCCAACCAAATCTGAGTTTTCCGAGATGAATTACATTTCACTACAAGATAGTTTTAGTGGGTCACGCAATTCTATCGCGCGGTCTGAAAACTCAGTAAAGTAATAATTCTTAGCACGGTTCGACAAATATATGTTCATGATACTTGTACCCGCGCAAGTACCATCTAGAAAGCACTTATCCAGACAAACCAGCTGGTTGCCCCCTGTAATAAAGGTTAATATGCGTCAAAAATTAAACATTTATGAAAAAGCCCGGACATTGTGGCGTACACGATCATGCAGGGGGAGGGTCCAAGGTTATTTTAAGGAGGGGGTTGGAGATTCCAAAAATTGAGATAGGCGAGCACCGAAGGTGTGAAAAACCTCTTGGAGGCTTCGGGGGCATGCCCCCGGATAATTTTTTATTTTCTGATGTTCTGAAACGCGATTTTCTGCATTTTCAGGGCGGTTTTACCAAAAAATGTGACCACAAACAGTGACTTTTATAGGCTATTTCATCATTATATACAGATATTGAGAGAAGTGATTTTCAGTTACTATATCAATCCTTCCTTTCAAATCAATCTGTGACAAAAAACGTTTGACGGCTTACAGTATATTAGCCTACGATTGCGAATAGTCAAAATGTGTTATACAATTATAGTCCGTAACCCTGACCTAACTTCCAAAATTATGAAACCCAACTTAAGCGTATTTCAAACATTCAAAATACAGTACATGACCGTTTCGGAGGTGGACGGATCTTATCTCCACTCCCGGATATAAGACCTATAGATAGACATACATTAAGTAATAAAGTTTAAATTAAAACAAAATCGCATGCTTTCAAGATAACTCTTATGGAACAAAATACAAAATAGTTTTTGCTCAAATTAGAAAAGTTGATTTGAGCGGGATTCAAAAGCGCATCTTCGGGTTTCCAGTGGTGTTGCGGGCCAGAAACACGAAAATTTCATAAGCAACTCAAAAGGGTCTAGTAATAAAGATTATTGCCCAGCAAATAATTTTGAAGAAGCCCATATCTCAAATAAACATATCAGGATACTTTGAAAGATACTTTAATGAGGAACTAACGTTTCGCCACTTTACAATTTCAAAAGTAAAGAGGTCGGAATGCACAGGATGCGAAACTTGAGATCAAAAGTCCAGTTATATTATATGTTCAATCGTTTCCATAGCCATCATTATTATTCTATTATTATTATTCAGGAAAGTCAGCTCATACGAGCCAATGAGGTCGTTTAGCCCAAATTGCCATATTATGTCAAAGTGGGCACATGTCCCATAAATTATAGTGGTATGGCAATCACAAAGTGAAAAACGTCGTGAGTAGTTAATGCCATTTTACACCACAGTCTCACACACACAATTCCGTTGGTTGGGCATGGTCAAGGGCTGGTGCTTTGCACCTATAAATCATGAGACTTCCTCAATAACCATCAGACTTCCTCAATAACCATCACACTTCCTCTCAGACTATTCTAAGGGTCTGTTCCGCAAAGCCGACATATTAAGGCAAGCTAGACGCCAGTCCAATAGCTGAAGTTGGATAATGTGATCTATTTTGTTCTTAGACTAGGAGAGTTCCTTTCAGACACGTAAGTGTCCTGGGCTCACTCAACCATTTAAGGTAAAGGACATCAGGACAGTCAGAAGGATTTACTAGTCCTTGGGCTAACAGGGAAGGTTTGCCAACACCTTAGGTGAGGTTACTTACCACTGACGGCCAATTAAGGCAAGCAGTGGCTTTCAGTCACCCGTTTACCCAGCTGGCAAGGCAGGGGCGCCCCTCTCTGAGGATGCCGAAACATCTTGCCTACCTTTTATTATTCTATTATTATTATTATTCGATTATTTTATGCTCTATAGTAACTATTAACCCATTAACCCTTTAATACAGCCGTATATATTTTTTCTTTTGTTATTCGTTATTGTTCTGTTGTTGTTTTTGCTTTCCTTTGTTACTTTTTTTATTGTTTCTGGTGTTTAATGTATCGGAGTGTCCGATCATAGTATCAAGACACGAGAAAGCTAACAGCTAATTTAAGAAATAAGAACGAAACAACATATAAGTTACTTCAGCAACTTGTTCTGCGCGTTTGGCCACAGTAACAAAACATAGGAAAGCAATAAATCTCTCGGGTATACACCCTGCCTTTGAGATTATTAGCTTTCTCATGTTTTGATACCATGATCATACACTCCGATGTATCGGACACCTGGAACAAAAGAACATAGAGCAAAGCAAGAACAAGGACAGAACATTAACGAAGAGTAAAAGAAAAAAATCACATACTGTATTAAAGGGTTACAGGATTAATAGTTTACGTCTTGGATATGTTGAACAGTAAACCCATCACTGTTACATTATTGTCCAGGGGAATAAATGAACTTTCACGATTCTAACAGAGAAAAAAACGATATTAAGTCAAACCCTGATTATGTCCTGAGGAAGTTGTAAATCTCGAAAGAATCTATTTAGGTCTACTTGAAAGTGACTAAAAATTGTTAACATCTGTCCAACAACTGAATTTAACATTGCCATTTTCGGTATGTTAGATACAGTAAAGTGCGACACTTTACGTAGTTTTGTAACACAAAATTGATCACGGTCATGAATCACGTTTTACCTTCGTGATAAACTGGGTAATCGTCTGGCTGATTGATCACATCATCATATGCAGGGGGTGAATCACGACTGTAATTTGATGGTTGTTCCTCCTCTTGCTGAGTGTGTACCTGGAGCACCTGAAGATTCCTTGTAAGAACTTGTTCTTGCCTTTGCTGCTCTTGTTTGTGACATCTCCAACACCATATTGTTATAGCTATCACAGTCATTACCAGTATTGCAAACCTGCCAACATATTAATGGTTGAGGACAGTTTAACTACCGCACTTATTATATATAAAATCGACGCAAAGATTACGCGTGTCTTCACTTCAGACTATAATAATGCTGTAACCATCTACTGCATGATCTTCTGCTTGACATGAGAAGTCTTCTGTTAAAATTAGAAAGAATTTTCACATTACTTCAAGTAAGAATTATCACAGTAGAAGATACAAGAAGGAGCTTAAGGTTCAATGAAATACATTTGGTTTCCCTTCACCAATGAACTCGCTAATTCCTGTTTTATAAATATTATACGACATATATAAAGAACATCAAGATGACATTTTTCTGTATGTGATCTGAACTTATCCTGACTTTAGGTTTAGTCCAAATACTAATATAGTCAAAACAATAACTGTTTGGTCATTTGCCTCATTTCAAATTAACAATTATATTATGAGCTCGAGATTTCTATGAGGTGAACTATCACCTCATAGAAATCGAGAGCGAATAATCTAATTGTTTTAGTAGAAACAGACTTTGTAAAGAACATTTTTTGTCTTCTCTGGGATTGCACTTTCAAGTAAGCATTCTATTTTGTCTTCAAAAACTTCACAAAAACGAGAGGAAGAAGCCATTTTCGCTACTCGCTATCTATCGATGAATAGATAGCAAGTAATGTAGCCAATCAGAATGCAGCATTTGCAATAGTGCTTGACTAAGTTTCTACGAAAATTTGCTATACAATGCTCTGGTTTGGATAGCATTTTGTCTTTTTTTTTCAAACTCAACATAGCTTGGAGTCTATATTGAGCCAAAGTAAATTTTGAGTGTCAGAATCATATATGTTATAACAACTGGGGAGAGCTGTGAAAGATTGAATGAAAAATGTGAAAGACAGAATGTCTATCATACTGTAATTATTTGCTTTTACTTTGTGAGCAATAAATTCCTAAATAGAGTGTATGAGCTGTGGCTGTTTTATTGAAAGAATTAGTATCTTTATATAATTGGTTTACTAAAAGGTGCATATCACTACACTCCAATGTCAAACAGTTTTCCCTGCATCTTTGTGACATAGAAAAGATAGGTGATCAAATCAACACATGCACCTGTACCAAAACCTCAAATATGCATTATGAACCTGTGTGCATTACCTGTGTCCAACCTCTAACAAAATATTCTGGTGGCATATGGAGGTTACTGATCTGAAGCATGTTTGAAACATGCCATATATAATGAAATCATGTCAAATCAACAAAGATTTTAGTGATGAGAACAAAAAAGGTTCATACAATTGACTAGTTGCAGAGGAAACTTAGCTCATAACTAAATAAAATTTAACCAGGAATTCACGCAATTAGCAAGATACAGTATCTCTTCTTTCCTGAAATATCCATTGGAGTCCAAAAGTGGCCTTGGATTTTCAGTACAATTTTTTTATCTGTGGCAATTTTCCTTTTATCACAGGCCATGGCCACAACAGCCACGATATAATTTGAGCCCTGTAGGTTATTGCAAGGCTTCTGACAGGGTGTGGGGAAAATATTTAAATTGTGCGGGATTTTGACGGTAAATTGTGCGGGAAAAAGCATCGATTGTGCGGGAAATTGTGCGGGGTTGCACAATTTCTTAATTTTTTTTTTTTCCACGGAAATGTCTGAAAACGCTAAAATCTGAGCAAAACGTCAGCTAAAATGCTTTTGGAAACGTTTTTGAGAAAACTCTGCGTTGAGAGAATAGCGCTATTTAACGATGACTCTGATTCGCTATTTGCAATTCGCACAACATTACAATATCCGCCATTAAAACCGAGACTAGTGCAGGCTGGCACGAACGCACTGTTATGTTTGCTCATGGTTTGGCATAAAGAAACCTAGCGAGTTTCGACGTGTTTTGGAAGATAAACAACCTGAAAAGGCCTAAAAATTTTCAGATGTCTTACTAATCAAGAGGAAAACCTGTTTAATTCAGAATTAAGGCAAATTTTTCAGTATTGTGCGGGACTTTCAGGATTGTGCGATATTGTGCGGGTTTGACTGAATTGTGCGGTCCCACACCTGTGCACCCTGTCAGAAGCCCTGTTATTGAAAGATTGACAAAATCAACTATTTTTATCCTAGTGCTTTCATGGTCCTAGTGCTCCACTACTCTTGTTGAAACCCTAGTGGTACCTGCAAATTGATGTGATAATTGTTTCCAATGGTTTAATTCATGTCCAACAGACCAGTCAAAATATTATCACCTGGTGAGTGAAATATTACTGTAGGTCATTTAATTCGTGTTACATTTCTTAAGGTTGTCTTACACAAAGAAAATTTTTTTTTGATATTTGAAATAACACAAAAATCTACCTATATTATGTTGTTTAGGGGGGTTACCCAACTATAAAAATAGTTGTTTTTGGTAAATTGTTTCCATGGTAACCAAGATACACCACCTCCCACAGAGAAAAGAGGGTACATTTGTAAACATGAAAACTAGACAACAAATGATGGTAGAAATCTGGGATAACTTTTAATTTGTAACTCAAAGCAATGCCTAGGGTATGAACTAGAATCATTTCTCTACTATAAAAATTATGGCTATAATCAACATTAAACTTTTTACATGCCAGGAATGTGTACAATTGTGTCACTAAAACCCTCATTATTTTCTGACAATTGAACAGAATTCAATTCTTTTAGTTCATCCCCAAAAGCAAGGCATGCACTATAAGCCCTGAAAGTTTGATAAGGATAGCTTGAATGCTCTTTGAGATATCTTGCATGAAATATCAGTGATCAGGCCATTTTGACATATTGAGAAAAACAACCTTAAAGTTAAAGGTGGTACAGGTGATGAACATAGTAAGAGTTCTAGAAAATGCTGGATTTCTTGGTTTTTTAGGTATTTCTCGGCAAAAAAATTATACAAACAAGATTAAGAAGGGTTTAAAGATTGTATTTCTCCAACTTTTGCCATTTCATAGATTTCACTCAAAATTGATTTTTTTTTGTGTGTAAGACCACCTTAAGCTTCAGACTAAAATCAGTTAGCATGTGCTGGTTTTGACCTAAGATGTCCCTAGCACATTTGGCAAAGGAGCTCCAGCAAAACTCTAGGCCATATTACCACCCATCACAAAGAAATATCACGTTACCAATAATATGGCGAACCATATGTACTTGACATCACTTTATCATCTATTTTCCATTAAGACTGAAAGGATTACTGTAAAAAAGATCAAAATGAACAAAGTCACCATAATAGCACAGTAATATTCATAAAATCACAAAATTGCCAAGGGATATCATACTGAGTTTCAGTAACTTATCTTTCAAAAAGATTCAATAAAAAATTAACATTAGATTACCAACTACCAATGAAATTAAAATGATTATTTGTGGTTATTCATGTGGTTACAAATGCCAGTGCTATGAAGTAATTACTGGATTGATCAAATTTTGAGCTGTAATAACACCTCAGCAAAATGTAATGCTGATTACTGGGGCAAAACAAAATTAATAATACTTAGATGGTAAAAATCATGACCAGCCTACAATTTAAAGAAATATAAAACAAAACAGACCAATGGTCTGACTATGCCTTTGAAACAAAGACGAAATATCACCCGTGAACATAGTTGTTTTATTTTTTGATCTGAATCTTGGATTTTACAAGATGTCTGTTTTTGGATTGTGTTTTGTTTTAGATGCTAAAAACAAAATACAGTTCAACTACTATTTTTTCAAGTCCAAAATCATTACAGCAAAAAATCTCTTTTGAACAAGTGGGTAATTGGATGTACAGTACATTGTATGTTGTACAACAGTTTGCAAAAGGAAAACAATAAGCCTCATACTGACTCTGATAAAACAAGGGATAAACGTTTAACACTTGTTCAATGGTTCAAGAGTCACAACCTTCAAGGAAAATTTTAAGAATTTGGGAGATCTGAGCAGTAATCTGGTGAACTGTCAAGGAATGGATGATCTTGCATAAAACAAAATCACAATTATTCTAGTCAATTTAGAAAATAACTTTGTTAAACAGTTGCCATCAAAGTATTGTTCCATTACACTAAAATAATACAGTACTTGTCCTCCAGTAAAAAGCGGGAGATAAATGGAAAGTTTCCATTTTGTCAAAAAATAGTGAGATTAAATCAGAAAGTAGCTGGAGCATTAAAAATTCAAATGCCCAAAGATGGTGTATTTTATGGATCCAAAAGCCAATTTTTGGAGGCCATTGTACATATTATTATAACCAACAGAATGAGACCAGTTAAAATTTTATAAATTACCATCACCAAGATTTTCCTTAAAACATCACTTAAAAAATGCTACAATACTCTTCATTTTACTTTATGTTGATAACAAATACTGAGACAATTATAAAGTAAATGAAACATTAAATTTGAACAAAAAGGGACAAATATTTTGAGTAATGCCCTTTCATTTAAGTATATAAAACACATGGTAACTGAAGCATAATGGTCATTTACACAAAAGAAAGGAAAGAATTCTATAGTGACAGGCTATACCAGCAACTACAATACTGCATAACCAATGGTACAAGACTAGAATGTGGCAAACACCACCAAGTGAAATCCAATTTAATTTGAAAAATAATAATGCAAGTTCTCACAAAAGAAAACAGCAATAATAAATTACAGTACAGTATAATCTGCAACTGGGTACATGAGGTAACTTTCAACATCAGTACAAACAGTAGTTTCTATAGTACCTCAACTTGACAGCACATATACCCAATATGATGAAGTGAAAGACTGTTACATTGACAATTTAGTCTGACACTATTTTATTATTCATTACTCAATTCTATTTATATAATAATAATTAGATAATTATATAGTACTAAGACATTGTTTTAAGGAAAGTTATAAGATATGTGAATCTAGAGAGTGTCATCATCACAGTTTTTATGAACAAGATATGTGTCACTGATGGAGAGACTAGATAAGTAAATGTGGCAGGGTAGCTGCTACAGCATATGTAATCCCACCATTAAAGGAAATAAAAAGAGAAAATGAATCTAAAATGTTATACATCATGCTGGGTCTTTTAATAAAAAAGATATTGTCCAAGACTCAAAAGAGATGACAAGTAATATTCATCTCAGACCCTTTCATGTACCTGTCATTTCTAACTACAGTAACTCAGTCCAGTCTTTTTGAATCTGGCCAAATAAAGAAAAATAGTGGTTCTGGTTACCCAACTAATCCAGCCTTCATCCTGCCAAGCATGAACATCCTATGCTATATTTTAACAAAGAAGCTGGATAAAAGCTTGGATTTTATTTTGCTATAATCAACATGGATCATAAGTACATTATACAAGTACAGGTATGTTGGTTGAAGTTGATCTTCCCAGAAAAAGTAATCTTGTGAAAGACTGTTTGATGTGTGTGATGGGACTGTTGTCTTAACAGCCTTAGAAGCAACAGTAATCTTCACAGATGACTTTGACTTGAATTTGAGGTGTGTAAAATAGCAATTTACCTACAGCATTAACTATCAGTAGTGTTCAGCTTTTCAATGGCTGTGCAGCTTATCTTGCAGGTATATCCTACTGAGTAAATCAATGCTACCTGTGCTATTAATAACTAAATTCAAATTTTTATTTAGTACCCATGTTATCCACTACCTAATGTCATTAGGTAGATAACAATGAAGCTTGGGTCATGCAAAGCATCGGCTATGCTGTTAAGTTCCTAGTGCTTATTCCACCATAAGCCACCAGAGCTACAAAAAACCAACCCCAGATAGTGTCACTGCCATTGGCCAGGACTTTCTCAGTGGAAAATTTTAAAGTTATCCTGTCTTCATACCACTGTCCTAGTTTACCTTATGAGTACCAATCATTCTTGATCTAACAGACAAAATTAGTTGAGAAAACATTGTGTACCTATTAATAAGCTAAACTGAGCAGCTCAAATATTCGATGTTTTGTGAAAATCCTTTACTGTGAATTAATTTGCTTCTAATGCTTCAAGAAGTTGAAATGAACCTTGATAACTTCACAGTATGATGAAATACTGTATTCGAATGATGAAAATCAAGGCCCAGCAAAAAATTCTTAAGACAGGCATATTTGTGTCAAAAGGTTTATTAAGATCTAACGTTTCATTGCTTAAGATGCAACATCATCAAAGAATGAGACATAATACGATGAGACAATCACTAAAATATTATTACATAGCTAATTAGCATAAGTTGGGCATTTGAGAGGAAATAAGAAGTGATGAGATGTCAGAGGTGGCAAAGAGGGTAAAGGCAATCAGAATAAGGAAAGAGGAATTGCCTTTACCCTCTTCGCCACCTCTGACACCTCATCACTTCTTATTTCCTCTCAAATGCCCAACTTATGCTAATTAGCTATGTAATAATATTTTAGTGATTGTCTCATCGTATTATGTCTCATTCTCTGATGATGTTGCGTCTTGGGCAACGAAACGTTAGATCTTAATAAACCTTTTGACACAAATATGCCTGTCTTAAGAATTTTTTGCTGGGCCTTGATTTTCATCATTCGAATACGTTTTCCACCTGGTTCTTCAATTACATTGATTCTAAAGAAATACAGTACAAGGTTGTAGCCACGAACTACAGAATGACTTGAACCGACAGTTTACTATTAAAGCATAAGACTGGAGCTAAGCCTTGGTTTGCGGTTATGGTTAAAGGATGCAAGTTAAAAACGTCAGGCAATTGCTATCAGCTTACCCCTTCACTCGTTGTTCGACATATAGCAGGCCTACCATCCGCAGAGCAATAATCAAACTCGCGGAAATATCTCCGTCACCTCAAACGAGTCTTTAACCCAGAAGCCTGTGACAACATTTATGTAACCGGTAAAGAAAGCTTCTGAAGGGAACGTACGTTCTGTGAGGTAGCTTGTTTCACAGTCATTACGTCATTTCTCGCCAAAAATTGATCTGTCAAAATTTGGTATTTGTCTTTTCTGGTACGCCTTGGCAAAAGTTACCCCCAGATTAATTTATGCGATGGCGTTGAGAAAGGATTTAATCTTGTACCTTATTTTGGCACAATAATCCTCCAAGGTGAATACGTTGTCCTTCTGCGGTAACAGCAAATCCACAACAAGTGATCCCCTTCCAGTGACAGACTTAAGTCTGCTCAAGTAGCCATAACTAACCAAACGTCAATTATCTCGGGCAAAAGAGATCAGCGGACGCAACGTCGAATGTGGGCGAAAAGTTCCGAACAACGATTATAGAACAACCAACACAGTGGCCAAGTCAGCATCAAAACCAAACTAATTTCAATTAACCGTTTTAGATGTAAAATATCGACAGACTTAATAATATATTGTAACTCTAAAGAATTTTTTTGTTGATAAACGTCTCGGTGATATGACTAATCAAGCAAACATTTACAAGTCCGAACGACAGATGGATTCGTCTGACCAATTTTCTCGTAAATTTCCCGACTTTGACCGAAGATGACGCACGTTATCCAAGTGTTTATCGCTAGGTCTTGCAGTTGCAATATTTTATCTAAATGCAGTGGATCCGTTCCGTTTTTAGATCCAGTCGACGCTTGGTTGGCACAGATTTGGATGGCAACAAGTATTATGAAATTACCCGAGGTAACCATGAGCTTTCATATCATTACTGATTAAATTAATCGTCATTTCATAATCAACATTATCTACCATTGAAATCAGCATATATTTATTGACTGTTCTATATTTTTAGAGGGAAGGAGACCTAAGCGTAAGGTGGTTACAAACAAGAACATGAAACACGAGCAGTACACATCTGGAACCATTCCTATAGAGTGGGAAGGTAATAACTGAGATCACGATTCTACTGCTTAGTTTTTGTATTCATACTTTAGACTTGTGAGGTTTCCGGCCTCTTTGAATTTATCTCCCCGTGGGCTACTGGAGGCACCACACACCTTGTTGAGCTGCACAAAATTTGTCTTACTCATCTCCTTGAGCCCAGACTGGAAAGTTTGCAAATCACTCTCTTGATAACACGAGATTATTGGCACAGAATTTATAATTTAGCGAAAATTATGTAGTCAGGCAGTTATTTAAGGTTTTTGCTAGTGCAGGCAAGATTTTGTCAGCACAGAGCAAACTTTTCAATCTGCTACAATGTGCCAGAGGCATACAAGTTATCAATGGTTACCAACCACATTTGCTCAGTAGTGAGTCAGCTTGTACTCCTGTAATGGAGAAATCAGTGGGGCCACCCAAATACTCAAGGGAAGCTAAACACTTGACACAGTTACTTTGTTGCTATTACAGTAAAGTTCATTGGTATCTAATCAAAGGTACTGCAGCCAGAAATCTAGCACATCCAAGTATCACTGAAAAGAGACACAATACCCAGAACATGGCTCTGTGGCTAGAGTTGGGTTGACCACAAATATTTTGTGATTGGCTGAGATCACACATACTTAAAATGTACTTCATGATAATTAAGTCAGCTACAATTATGGCTACTTAATAAATATAATTTGCAGGTAAAAAAAAGCTACAGTTACAAAACTTTTGCAATATATTAATTTTTGCTACTTTGTTATTAGGAATGCACTTTGTTACATATACATGGTACTGTACTTCAAATACCCAGACATGTTGATAAACTACTGAATAGTGTTTATTTTGGAATTAAAGTATGGGTGAATACCTTCAATGTAGCTCATGATTTTTGCCATTTGTCTACAAGTTAGGATAATAGGGATGTCTTCATTTCAACAGTAGTAAAATGAAAGGGGAAAAGCAGCATGCTACCAAGGAACAGTGATTTAGGCAGATATCTTTGGAAATTTGGATGTTTGGGAAATATGTCATTGCAATTTGCTGACATGTGTAAATGGGCCAAAAGTAGTCAGAGAATTTAGGTTTAATGAAGGCTATTAATTGTTATATAAACTGAAGTCAATCAGCCTTGCAGTTGGTGACCACATGAGAGTTGTATCACTTACTGTACCTAACTGTACTTCATGGGAATGATGCTGATGGCCAATACTAAGGTTTGTGATCAAACACTTCATGTATATAATATCATCACAAAGAAGGAGGGGAATTATTACTAAGTTCTGTTTCAATACAAAAGATATAAATGAATAATTAATGGTATCAGGAAAAATACCCCTATTTTCTACCCAAATGTTCAACCCTTTTAGCATATCCATGTTCCAGTATCCTGCAATAGAGAGCATGAGGTGATCCTTACTGCAGGATATCAGCAATCCTAGTATATTAAACATCTTGATACATTTATATAAATGAAAAATCACACATATAGTCAGTCTTGGATTTAGTAATGGTATTGTCTGTATATTGGTGTACCAACCATCCTTTATGAATTAGCCAAAATATGTTGTCTACTTTTCACCTTGAAAGATTATAAATAGTTCAAACGAAGATTGAACCAAACACATCTTGTAGTGTCTCACATGATAGTACTGTATAATGTTTCACAAGTTACTGGCAATGTAAAGTTGAATAATGTGTTATAATTTGTGAAATCAAATGTGTAAAATGTATAATGTGAGAACCAAAAAGTATTTTATTAACGCAAAAATTAAGTGCACATTTAATATTGAGCAAACTTCTGGTTTGCTCAATATTAAATGTGCACTGGAAGCAAACTTCTGGTCATAGATATTTATCAGACAAAAATTTATGGTACATGTATTTCCAAAATTGACCAGTTCAAAATTAGTTTTGTCTGTCACAATTTTGTTTGATCCTTGAGTTGTAAATGGAAATGTTTTGTTTATTTTGTTTTTTTGGGGGGTTTTTTGTTATGAAACTGCTTTAGTTAATGGGAAATGTCAGTTTATAGTCTGTGGAAACTGATAACCTGGAAACTTGTTTGCCCACCTGTGGTGCACCTGCTGCCAGTTTTCACTCAAAAGTAGATGCAAGTCTACTTTTTTAATATAGAAGTGCAGCTAGTATGAACTTCTGCATGCAGTAGAAGGCAAGGCAGGACAACAAATGACAGTAACGTAATAAAGTAGTTCAAATTTGAAGCGATAATATAATGAGAGTAACAAAGTCCCACACCCAATATGATGAGCAGTAAATCTGCACTTTTACTGCAGATATCTAGTATACTAAACTCATGAGAGTGTGCAAGATGTTTCCAAAAGGAGCATGAGCCATTTAGTGTCTGGTCACACAGGCACCAACAACAGTGACATTAACAGTATGGGGGAGGCCACATTGGCATAGCTACGAATTTCTTCAGGGGAGGCGAAACTATAAATTTTCCGACAACTGGGCGTGGTCAAAGGAACGTGGTTAAAAGGTGTGGCTTTTAAAAACTGTGTACAGATGAGACATCATCAAGGAATGAACAAGAATAATATCTTTATTATATTTAATATTTACATCAGATGGCGATATATGTTCGCTATGAAAAGCCGGCTGCCATTTTCAAATCAACTAAGTGTGAAGAAATGGTAATATGCTAGTATATAAACATACAATTTCAGGTATTATCGAATAGGTAGATCGAGGTAGATCAAATGTTTCTATCGCTATTTCTCTTCAAATGTAATGTACTCAGACAGGCAACACACTGAATACAGAGTTTTAACTTTTAACGTTGAAAAACGTTTTATAATGTCACGTCCATGTGAATTAACACATTATTTAAAAATTCTTCTTGTTTTGTCGTTCAGGAACGGCATTTGAAGTTCTCGAATCGAAATATTCGAAACAATTTCACGATTGATAGAAATACAAGCGAGATTCGACAGGCGTTTTTCCGTCATGGTACTGCGCAAGTATGTTTTCACACGTTTTAAGCAACTGAAGGCTCTCTCGTCATGTGCTGATGAGACAGGAATTGTAAGTGCCAGTTGTAACAATGTTGCAATGCTTGCGAACTGGCCTGTCAAGTTGTGCGTCTCCAAAAACACCAAAAGATCTTCAGCATCACGTGAAAGTTTTTTCGCAGTTTGGTAAGCTGTTGCCCACGTATAGACCAGTGTAAAATATTTAGTGACAACATACAGCGCAGATGCCGCAGAAATACGAAACAGACATTGTATTTGTATCATTTACTATTTGCTTTCTTGGTAAGAATGGTTCTAAAGTACAAATATATTATACGTGTGAATAATTAATTACTTTGCCAGTTCGCTTGAGAATTTCCGACAAGCTTTCAAATTTTCCGACAAACGGCACCCAAAACGTCGAGTGGGGGGCGGTCGCCCCCCCTGCCCCCTGTAGCTACGCCACTGGGAGGCCAATAGAAGTTTTGTGAAATCTGGGAATTTTTTTGATTGAACTGAGGAGTTTTGAAATTTTTGTTGGATGAAAGCACTTACTTGTAACTGAGGTGGTTATTGAGTATATTCTTAATCTTAGATGATTATGAAGTTAATGCTGATTTCCTCTTGAAAACAAAATTTTGGTTACAAATGATGCAACTACTGGCGGCAAATATGGGCCCTGCTTTAAGAACAGTTGTCCACTTTAGTTAACTACCAGTAATTGGTGAACATCTGTTACATAAAACAATGTCATTAGCCCATACTCAAACCCATGCCCAATTTAGTATAATATATTGTAAAATTTTTCTTATGTCATTTGCTGACTTGTGTTTATCTTTACTAATCCTTGACAGCTTGGTTGAGGGGCTCTGCAAAGGATCCACCAACTCATAATGTATGTGCATTGAATATTCCATAAATTAAATTGAATTATGTCGAAATATCCCAGACAAGTATGTTTAATATTTTGTTTGAAGTTCTTGTTTGAAGGCCTGTGCAATAAGACTTTTGCTGTTCAAAATAATGCAATTTATTTTATGGTTTATGGTATAAATGCCTATTATTATAAATTACCTGTAGTCAATCAATTATGAAATGATAACTTCACAATTAACCTACACTGCCGAAGTCAACTGAAAAATGCTGACTCGAGCGGGATTTGAACTCACACCTTCGGGATACCGGTCCGCCGCTCTACTTGTTCAGCTATTGAGTCCACAGGGATTGGAGGCGGGTTTTTATCCAATTTAAGTGCACAAGATATTCTCGCGACAACTTAACGCTATCCATGAGGATGGATGTGCAGTGTTTCAATTCTATTTCAGAATCAATTTCAGGGTATTATGAAATGATAACTTCACAATTAACCACTGCTTGAAACACTGCACATGCATCCTCATGGATAGCGTTAGGTTGTCGCGAGAATATCTCGTGCACTTAAATTGGATAAAACTCGCCTCCAATCCCTGTGGACTTGATAGCTGAACAGGTAGAGCAGCGGACCGGTATCTCGAAGGTGCGAGTTTAAATCCCGCTCAAGTCGACGTTTTTTAGCTGACTTCGGCAATGTAGATTAATCATAATACCTTGAGGATGATTCTGAAATAGAATTCAATAAATTATGTTTTGTCATTATCATTAAAACAGCTTTATTTAATTATTTTTTTTGTTCTGACTATTCTAAAAAATGTATAAATGTATTATGGCAATTCATATTTTCTTTTTGCAGGATTTGATTAAGAAGCAACGTCAGCAGTTGGTCTTATCACAAAGAGTTCTTGAAATCAATCTACGTGATAAGCAGGTACATGGTACATAGACTAGAGCATTACGAGATACAGATGGTCTGACTAGCTACTGAATTTTCCATGACTCAAAATGACAAAAATGCAATCATTGGGCTTTTCTTTTCCATTATATTTTCTAATTTTACCTATACCAAAATAAACACTATAATTATGTAATGCGTGACAGATGTCACACTGTACATAATAGTCCCACCCTCCCAATTTACATCAAATCAGATGTATGTGATTTGACTCCAGTAACCTATTTTCCATGAAGGTCTTTTTAACCATGTTAATTTACTTTTCACCTTTGATGCTGATGATCAGATGTGCACCTTCTCTTGTTGTCAATCAAGTTTAAAACTATGTGCTGTTGTGGTGCCATTTTATACCCTCGCCCACTGCGCAAAGCGAGGGTACTAATCTCGACCCACGTGGAGTCCTGTTACACGCGTGGTGACTAGAGAGAGTACACCTTGTCGCTACACCGTGTTTCATGATTTCGCAATTATCAGACGACTGATAATCGCGAAAGCATGAAACACTGTGTAACGATAAGCTGTAAATACATTAGATAACCAACAATGAACTATTACTATAAAGTTCTGCAGCTTTGCATTGAGAACTCTGCTTACCGGGAAATTAACCATGCTCATTTATCTACTATATACAGTACATACATACATATAATCTGTAAACTTAAAACTGTTTGTTGTTACTCAGAGTTTCACGCCACTGAGAGGACGATCTTCAGGCAACTGGAAGGTTCGGTTAAATTATTCGTTTTATATGTGTGGCATCACGTCATTCCATTGGAATGTGCGGTGTCGACACCACCACGTGCCTTTTTCACTTTCCGGTATTAGTGCCTTTGAAGTTCTTTATGGAGAATTTGATGCGATGTCGGCATTTCGAGAATACCTCCGTTCGTTTGTTTAACAAGTATTTCTTGTCAGCATTCATGATGCGGAGTTTTTTTTCCAGGCAGAGATTGCATCGTGTCGCACCAGTTTCGTACCCTTTCATTCGTTTCAGGATGGACAACTTCACTGTGAATTCCTTCCCCTCGTTCTTTAGCTCCCATATGTAAGTGGAGAGAGCTGTCTCTTTTGCATATTTCGGGTCGCGGAATGACTTCATGTGGTTGCTAAATCGGTGTTTCAATGGATGTGCGGTCATACCAATGTAGAGTTCCTTGTCCTTGTTATCGGTTTTTGTCACCTCGGCTTGGTAGATAACATTAGATGCAAGGCAATTACCTGAAAGCGGGCATTTGTCTTTATTTCGGCAATTGCAGTTGGTTTCGTCCGTCGTCTGTTGTTGTTCCGTAAGGATTCGGCTGTTGTGTATATTTATATACTTTTCATGTTCCGCATACAGCAGTAGCTTACTTTCAAAGTGTTTTCTGAAGCCTTCCAGACGTTTGGACTAAAGATCACCGCCACAGCTAACCAGAAAATCGTCAACTTTCTCGACATCACACTCAACTTCCAAGATCAAATATTCCAGCCTTACAGAAAACCGAACGACGATACCCTTTACATCAGTGTTTCTTAACCTATGGATGGCGACCCAAATTTGGGTCGCGACCACTTTTCCGGTGGGTCGCGAGATTGTTTTAGGTAAAAAAAATGAGGCCTTCATTGAGTTTCAATAAGATCAAATAGTTATAGGATTTTTCGCGTTGAGTCGCCTAAGTCTTTCCGTTTCTCCTTGGGTCGCTCGTAAAACAGGTTAAGAAGAACTGCTTGACATTAACAAGCGATCCAACCAACCGCTATCCATAATCAAACAACTCCCAAAATCCATCAGCAGAAAAATATCCAAATTATCCTCCGATCATGCCACCTTCGTCAAAATGTTTCCCATACACAACGAAGCTCTTACAAAAAGCGAGTTTACCAATAACATAGAATACCTACCCAACGACCATCCTAACACGCAATAATTTCATCACGGTTTCACGAAACTTTTTTCCCCGCCAAAGAGTACCGGTTAAGACCCCGTTCACACGATACCGGTACGAAATGAAACCGTAACGAAATTATTGCGGTTAGGCCTTGCGTTCACACGGTACCGGTATGAAAAAGCATGAAACCGTAATGCTAACCGTAACGATTTGAAACCGTAATGTGAAACCGTAATCGTGTGAACAGGTTCATACCGTGATATTTTGATACCGGTGCAGTTTCGTACCGGTATCGTGTGAACGGGGTCTAAATAAAGCGAGAAAGCGGGAATTTACAAACAAAAAAATAAAAATGAAGTTAGCAAAGCTAATAGGTGGTTCTACTGGTGATTCTTTTGTGTTTGTGCAGTGCGTTACATTTTAATTTATCTTTATTACAAAAACATCTGACGGACTACACAAAGAAACGGCGATTTTTTAAAATTTTTATTGCAACTTGGTACAAACAAAAACAAAGGAAAAAAGAAAGAGACGACGACGGCGATTTTGGACACGACCAAGACACTTCCTTATCGGTCCAAGCAAAGTTTCGGACCGATTCGTCTGATGTTTTTTGTTTTTTCGTCGGAGGCATGTTGGCATATTGATTAACACGCAAGTGACTGCCAACAACACGGTCAGCAATAATCCCCTCGCCCACCGCACGAAGCGCAGATGAGTCCTGATATATATATATATATATATATGTATAAATATATCCATGGATTCCGGTTACTCAAAAATGCCGTGTGCAAGCTCGAGGACTGGTATGTTGTTGACCAAACCATACCTAGGTACCGTATTGAAGCAAATCGATGTGGTCTCGTTCTTTTTTACCTTGTATGAATCTCGCAACTTGTTTACATTATTTGAACACTGAAGCCAGTAAATGATTTAAGACCGGCAAAGGAAATGGCTTTCTTGGTGCCTGCAGCTGGTTTCGCTAAGAGGGCCACCTCATTAACTGGACAATTTATGACTTGAAAGAGCAGTTCTCAAAGTTAGCTCCTTGGAATATGCATTTGCCAACTGTCCACTTTTTGCAGCAACGCTTTATTTTGGTTCTTTGTAGTTTATATGAACAAAAGACGTAAGGGAACTCGCTTGCTGTCAGGGTATTTGTTAAGCGACCAAGTGTATTAAAACGACATTCTTCGCTGAAGTTGAATAGATACTGTTTTATATAAATTTCGAGACTTTTCACGTTCTGGCAACCATTTACCGGAGCTACACAATCACAGGTACGTCTGAATCGAGTAGCTTTGAAATACAAGTTCTGGGAACGGAATTGTTTTGAACAGCTTTCAAAAGTGGTTTTCCGAGTTCATTCTTCCCTAAGGGAGACTTCTACGAATTATTATCACCTGGATGTTGCTGGTGTTTATTGGTAAAGTAGAATGAAGACTCTGGTTCATTCATCTCTTTAGGATGATGGCTTTTGAACATTTTGTAGCATTTAACTGGACAGCGTTCATTGTCAATTGTTTGAGAAGTCGGATAAAACACTCATCGTCCAGACGATTTGTCTAGTCCGTGACAGACTTTGGATGCTCTCTCCGCTTTCCACACAAGGATTTCATTGCCTCATTCAGGATCGTTTTCTGTATGAAATGTCGCCCCACTGAAGACGTCGGGGTGTATATCTGGCTCGAAACAAAAATGCAAGGTAAACAGCTACCAGGTAACACGCTGCAAAGCTACTTGTTTTTGGTCACCAAACTATCCTTTGGCGAAACAGTTGTCCACTTCAGTCTTTCTTACTTCTCGGGTGGCTTGTGGATGATGACCTTTACTGTATTCGACCAGTAATGCTTTCATCAGGATTTTAAAACCTCTCAAGAAGGTTTAAAAATTTAAAGCAGTCTTCTTTGTGCAAATTTACCATTGAACCCTTTGGGCTGTAGTGCCGCTGAATGCTTAGTTGAAAATTAGTTAGAGTTGCAGGTTTGTAGGCTGCGCCATTTTTCTTTTATACGAAAGTTTACCGAGAAAAAGAGGTAAGTATTTTGCTTCTCTCTACTCCTTCTTTCGACCAAAACTTGCACAAGGTTTGCTTGTATTTTGTTGTATGTTATGTGTTTTTCCGATTCTTGGTCAGCATTAAATATTCAGAACTCGTTCATGTTTTCTTTGTTTATTTCGTCGGTTTCGTAATTCGTTTCATCTTCGTCACCAAAGTCTTGTACCTCCGGATGAATACTTAGCATGAATCTTCATCATAGCACTTCTAATAGACATTTGCAACCAACGTTGAAATAATGTAGAATTTACCAGTTTTTTAAGACAAAAAATATCAAAAAAATATTTTTCACTCATGAGCTGTTCGTAATGCTGGTATCCAACCGGTAACCTTTGAGCATGCTCCAATTTTAAGACGGAAAGTCTGGCCATCTAATAAAAAAATCTTTCTTTAAAGCGAAATGAGTGAAAAGTTTACAGGCCTGATGAGAGAGGGGGTCAGCCTGGTTGTTGACCAGGGGCTCATGGCCAAAGGGGGGCCCATTATTTAGGAAGCAAAATAATATTTTATACATTATCGATAAGTTCGGCTCTATAACATTCGACAGCTGAAGTGTTAGCATTATTAATTACATTGCATTTGGCTTTATCACTGCCGTAGGTCCCCTTTATGTCTTTACCCCTGCCCAGGAGACTTTTTATTGCTTTTTCAATTTCATGGAGACCATTTTTAATGCCGTCGGGCCCCTTGGGCCCTTTATGGCTTTATTGCCATCATATCACTGAGCTAAAGAACCTCTCTCTAGAGGGGTTGCTTTATTGGAAAATAAATAAGGGGCTTTATGGCTTTATCACTGTAGTGGGGCCCTTTATGGCTTTATTACAAATCTTTGGTAGGAGGGGCCCACACACTTGGTCTTCACCAGGGGCCCAAAATTTCACTTGGCAGCCCTGAAAGTTTGATTGGAAAACGACTCGAAATATCTTAAGATCGCAACTAATACAGGGTCTTGATTCGAACATCCATTGTTTAGCAGTAGAATTGTCAGAATGGACCTCTTATCATTTATTAAACCGTTAAAGGTTATTCTCACCAAACATTTTGTTTTAATAAAACAAATTCAAAATTTTAAACGTAAATATGACGACAAGCAGTTTAAATATAAAATAATTTCCAGTTTGGGTTGTTAATATCTGTGGCCAAATGTTGTGTTTTCTTTATTGCATTCCTTCTTCCAGTTATAGTAAGGATGATTTGTCTTTTTGACAATTTTGAAAAATTATCAATGTTACTCGGATCCTCTGGAGATATATTGGAAGGGTGGGCGAGGGGTTGTTGGGTGCACGTATTTCTGGTCAAAATATTTTGTGAAACGTACATAACTGCTCTGCCAGGATTCATGTAATATTTTGGCTAAATTCATTTTTATGTTCATGACATTTTCCTACTTGTATACTGGTTTTTGTCTATAATTATATCTTTTTATTTTATCCTAGCGCCAAGAACAAGAGTATGCTGGTATGTTTTTAATAAATTTAACACTTTTTCCTACATTGGCTTTACTTCTTTCCTGACAGTATACAGCGGCACATCGCAATGGGGGCACGTGCTCTCGGGGGGAGAGTGAGGAGGTTGGAAAAATCAGCCGGGAAGATGGCGCAACATTCTCGTGAACTAACGAGTTTTCTTACGAAGTTCTGCGTTTTGGAAAATCTAAGAAAACGATTTTAACTTGAATTTCGCTAATCCAAAAAAAATTAATTCACGTTATTATTATTATTACTGTTATTTTTCAAAAATTTTTCCCTTAGTAGAAAGTGGAAACGCAACTTTTCTTTAAACTAACATGTGCGAGACGATTTAAATAAAAAGTTTGGGTCCAAATCTGAAATGTCACGTACGTAGGGTCGACAATCGTCGTTCGGGAAATTTTAGTAGCAAATCTTGCATAAATTGCGTGACATCATAATCATTTGCACTGATTTAAGTGTTATTCCATAGCAACTATTTATCTGTGGTTTAAGATCACGTCAGTTCTCTGCAAGATGCGTTCTCCACGAGGTGTTACGTACAAGTGTAGGCCACGCAATCGTTCGGCAAAGATTATGGACAGAGATCCAACTGCGAAGCGTAAAGCTTAAGTTTGTTGACGATTAAAAAGAAGAAACTGAAAGTAGTGAACTCTAGTCTTATGACGCCTGTGGAGAACAAAACTGAGAAAAACAAATAGTAAAAACAGAACATGAAAATAGAAAAAGAAAAAGAGAAAAAGAATATTAACTAAACGTAAAATGCTGACAATATTTTTTATAGTTTTGTATTTTACTAAGATACTCAGTGATAACTGATTTTTTTTAATAGTAATTTGACGTCAGTTCTTCAACCATTCGACTGATTAGGGCATTTATTGAACTTGCTGGAAATATAGAGTGCAAATTATCTGTAGTTAAGAGCAAAATCTTTAGTTTCGTCAATCGGTTTGTTTTTTGAGGGGGAAGAGGCGGGGTGTCACACATGTTCTGGCTCCAGACCGCTAGAAAACCTACAATCAGTGACATTATTAGCGGGACATGAATCTCTTAAAACTACCAGTCTACTTCTGTCCCCTTTTCAATGTTGAGTGGTGAACAAAACTTGTTTTTGTTTGATTCTTTGCGCCGATATGAATTATTCCTTGTTACTAAACAACATTGATGAGGGAAAAGGGTTGAATATTTCCTGTCATTTTTGGAAGGGAGTGATAATTTTGTGAGATGTCTTGGTGTAATTTGTCACCGATTGTGGCTACGCCACTGACAGTATGTCTCCCGTTCACGAGTGAAACTGTCTGGTTGTGGCCAGAGTGAAATACCAAGGGGTCACCGCCGTCAGAAAAGAGTTAAAGCTTATCAACACCTCATGCACGATCATCACATATGATTTTCAACCCTAGCAAAGAAAACTATTTTATAATCATCCTCAGGGTAACGTAAACAGAACATTTCACGAATTTAAGTACACTCCTAAAGTCAACAAGAAAAGTTGACCAGAGCAGGATTCGAACTCGCATCCTCAGGTTACCGGTGTAAGCGATTTCGCCACCCCTCCCCAAATTTCGCCCTCGTTTTCTTCTTGGCTCCGTTCAAAAGAAATGGTGTGTATTTTCCGAGCATTCGTCAATGATCCTTTATTTCAAACAGACGATAAACAGCATCATCACTTCAGCAAGGGCGTAACCACAGGGGGCTGGGGGCGAGCGCCCCCTACTCATGAGGCTTGCCCCCCGCTCGCCCCCTGAATAGGATGGTGGAATAATTAGTCAATTTACTACTGACCATTATAAGTCGCACATGTCGAGGAAATGCATTCTGGAGATGGCAAAAATAACTGAGTTGTTGTAATCCTCCCCCAACTAGTAAATTTTTGCTCCGCCCATCCAGTCAACCTGGCTGCAACTGCCGACTTGTTTTCCTACATGTACGGAATTTGGTTTAGGTAGAAGATTTTTGTAGGTATTCTCTGCCTTGTAGAGTCGCGAAAAGAATTGTAAATACTGTACTTTCCAGGTTAGCCTGAAGGCCAGACAGTTTCTAAGGCAAAAAGCACGTTTTAGAAAACTTATTTGGTGTCTTCGAAGCCTATTTACTCAGTTGCTTTCTGTAGTTTCGAAGGAAATTGTAGACAAATGAAAACGATCAGCCAAACAATTGACTCAAAGTAACAGCTAAAGTTCGCCGCGTGCAAACACGTTGATAATTTCACAACATCCTAACGAAGGACAATCGTCAGTAACGAATAAACAACTTGTTGGGGACGATTTTTCTGGCTTAGAAAATAATGATGGAAGAAACGGTTTATTTCCTAAGGAGTGAGGTTGTCGTGAAGTGGAACCGGACGATGTGTGGAAATTTGTCCGGAAACTTATTATTTTTGAGTAATTCAGACCAACATTACGTCGTTGACAAGTGATCTCACGCCGCCTGACCTTATTATGACAAAACGTCCATGTAATAAGCAAGTCGTTTAATCGTTCCAAGGTTAGGCAAACCAGGAAGAGAATCAATCTTTTAAGAACACATGGTAAGCTAAGTATGAATATCAAAGCCCAGCAAAAGACTCATATAAGAGGCACAATTAGGAAAAGGTATGTTGAGATCTAACGATTCGTTGTATTAAATACAACATCATCAGAGAATAAAATAAAATGTGACAAAGACTAATAATACTTCATTCCCTGATGGTGTTGTGTTTAATATAACGAAACGTTAGACCTCAATATACCTTTTGCCTAATTGTGCTTCTACGAGTCTTGCTGGGCTTTGATATCCATACTTAGATTACGTTTTCCGCCTAGTTCGTCTATCGCGTCGATTCTCAAGAAAAATATGGTAAGGTTTTACTGTATGATTTACTTTACTTGGCCATAGGACATATTCTCTGCTCGAGTGCCAGTTTAGTACCTTGCCTATGCACCATGCGTAGTTGTATCTCTGTATAGCCCTGTACCTCATTATCGATTCTGATCCTAACTCCGATCTGAAGTTTCTTACATACCGATAATCAAACTTCAGTCCTAACCTTAATAAAAATTTTAATTTCGAAATAACATTAACCTTTTGATACGTCCCAAAGCTGAGCAGTGAAGTTTGGCCTCATCCACACGATACGATTGTCCCGTACAGCTGATCACCCTGGCGTATGTGATTAACTCGTAAGAGTTAAATTCCCCCTTATTATTGACCTAATACATAAATGGCGTCTTATTTAATATTCTTTTATGAGCGTATCAATTAGCACCCACAGCCTTGTTGTTGTGCAAGAAATTCAAAAGAATTTTTGTTCTCAGACGAGGCTACAAGGGCTAGTTGAAATGCATAAAAAAGAATATCAAATAAGGCGCCATTTATGAATAAAGTTCATTGGCTCATAAATGTTGCAATACGTCCTTAAGACTCCCTGGCTTAACCGCATACATCGGAGTGATCACTAGTGTGGGACAATGGTATACCGTGCGGATCAGGCCTTTCTTCGTTCTCATTAAACCGTTACCAGGTTACTAAAACTGAACCCTGTATACGTATGTTGAAGCTCAAAAACTTACGTACAAAAACTCTTGGGCCCAATTCAAAGTGTGAATTGCAATTGTTCCTTAAACAAGATTAGAACTCTTAATACGCACGCTTAAATTTGTGTACTGGTTCGTATAGATGGTACCATCTATACGAACCAGTACACAAATTTAACCTTCGCTACCATCTGAGTCTTTGTAGCTCAATGGTTAGAGCGTCTCACCGGCAATCAGAAGGTTACGGGTTCCATTCCCGTCAGGGACTCAGAAAGTTTTTCTGAGAGAACAGCTTGAGAGCGTGCGTATTAAGAACATAATTACCAAGCTGGCACAAACACATCAAGATTAGAACTTTCTCCATTCTTGTTATCTCTGAGACAAAATACTTGTGTCGAAATTATTGTTGATAGTAATTCTAGACGTTTTAATTGTTTGATGTTCTTTTGCTGCACGAAATATTCCTGGAGGCTGTTTGAAAAGTTGACGTGTGCTTCTAAGTGCCCTTGACCATAAGTAGATCATGAGGTATCTGTTTCACACACCTTCCATGTGCCAGTGGTTCAGTTATTTATTCATTTCTGGTTTATGTCCGCTTATGCAATTGCTACTATTGTTTATTAGTACAAAAAACGGTGTCTTTGGACGGCTATTATTCTGAAACATGGCCAAAATATCAGGTTATGATGAACTACTGTACCAAAACATGAAAGAATTCATGTCTCTACTTCCATATTATAAACCCTGTTTTGTTGATGGTTATGACAGCCTGCTAAGGTTCGACATATGGCAAGTTGCCACAAGCTTGTCTCTGGCTACGTTGTGGCGGCGTGATGAAATACCTTCGGCCTTCTAATGTCTTCTTAAGAGACCTGTGGTCGGCGCGCACCCGCAGCATCTTGGAACAAGATTGTGAGATTTCTGGCAGTGTCGTTCTCTTGCGGAAAAAGGCGCCACGGAATACTTCATACATATAGTTCTAAATTCATTCTTAGATGTTAGCTGCTCAGGAGAGAGATCAAACAAAAAAAGACGGATTTTTTTTATTTGTAGCTGCTGAACTAAACAACCAAACTTATCCATTCTCGACAATCATTTCTGCTCTTATCCGCTGTATAACCCAGTGGCATAGATTGTACATCGCGAGTTCTTTAAATTTTACTACGGGTTATCGTTGGACTGGGCCCGTTTCGTTGCTCACACTCTTCGACTTCTCTCTCAAAGACCTGTTCCCTTGTTTCACCAAAGAACAGCGTTCAGATAGGCTGTGACTCCCGAGTAGTGTAGAGATACGTTCACTGTTCTTTACTAAGTATTGATATACTTTAAGCTGACGCGTTTCTCCTGGTTTGTTCTTTTTTGTAACTAATCGCTAATGAAAATGTTCTCCATTATACTATATTCTAATTGGAAGAGAAATACACTCTTTACTGGCGGATGGCCTGTCGTGACTATTCAATATGTTTTATGTATTTTCTCTCAACACCTGGGGCAAAATGTTGTAACCTTTTTAAATCGCTTCATTTTTTGTTGCTATTGAAGCTATTGCAGCGCTGACCCAGTTAATTGAGCACTAATAGTGCATTTGATGCCTTTATAGCGTGATCGGCGAATGTTAAAAAGCGATTAAATCGTAATAATATGCAAGCAATGCGTACAATTTGCGCTGCCAACGATATGGAATTTGTAATTGCGCCGTACCGTTGTGGTAAATCCCATAAATGTTCGACGCGAATATTTTATAGTAAATCTAGTAAATCTCAATAATTCATTAGCAAAACACGAAGGAAATCAGAACTGAGGCAATGTTTGGACATTTGATCTTAATTAGCGTAAAATGTCGACAACTTTCAAACCCATATTTTCTCATTTAATACGGATTCGTTTGGAATGCAATGGCATACATTCAAATGAGTGTTTCATCCTGTATCCCAACGCCTCGTTTTTCATCAAGCCTCTTAGCGATTGGATATCTGATGAGGACACTCCTCGACAGTCTTAAATCACTTGCACATGCAACGATTGCATCCGAAAGTTCATGTTAACAATTTTGTACATAGATGTAAAGTAGTCGTCTGACCCGAACCAATTGAATGGAAAGTTTATGTAAATCAGAACGATTTTGTGTCTGATATTCAACCACTTGCTGTAACATTAATTTCCTTCCTGACTTGTTGTCACGATTGTCTAATAATTTGGGCACGAAAGCTAATTTGGCTTATTTCGAGCGACTTTCTTCATTAGCCGTAACTAATAAACAAGATCAAGGTCTGTACATGTGCACGTGGGGGGGGGGGGGTAGTTGGGTAACTTCAGCAGTCTCTGCCTCTCCTGCGTTTGCTAAATATTACTAAGTCTGTCCGATCTATTGAGCTTAGCGCGGTACTTTGAAAAGTACGTCAGAATGAAATAATCCAAAACTGATAACCAGCGGACAATTTAAGAAGATGGAGGATAAACAAAAAACACAAAACTAGATTAAATTAGTCGTTAAATACTCGAAGTATTACGATGATTTCCTTGCCCATTCGCGTGTTTTTATGAATGACATGTTCCAGAACAATGCTGGATTAACAATGGGGCACTGGGGGCACGTGCCCCAGAGCCCCCCACATAGAAGATTTTCACAAAACAATCATCATAACTTAATAGCCACATGAAGAACAAGAAGAACAACGACAATATAAATAATAGTTACAA
Organism: Heliopora coerulea; assembly: GCA_030142905.1. Lineage (NCBI taxonomy): Eukaryota > Metazoa > Cnidaria > Anthozoa > Scleralcyonacea > Helioporidae > Heliopora > Heliopora coerulea. The sequence goes on along the minus strand of JASJOG010000150.1, from coordinate 270,311 downwards.
TAACTTTCATTACAATATAAATATTAAAATATTCTGAAACGGCACTTTGTAATCAACAGCAGCAAACACCAGTGTACTACAAAAACATGTATTCAATCAGACATTATGCTTTGAAAGAACCACAAAAACGGTTGAATGAAATCGAGTTGTTTACAAACATGAGCAACTCGAGAGGCATAAGCACCGGGCGCGCTGTTATCCTAGTGGAGCGCAGAAACGATAGCAAACAACCGAAAAGAAAGGTCGTTTGAACTCTGTCGTTTAGAAGTCGAGAAGAATACATGAAGTTTTGAATCAGGCGGCTCATACCACCGATATGCGTTCAGCATTAAGCCACCATGACAATTTGACACAAGTTGAATCGAAAATCGGTCAAACCAGGAGACCGTTTCGACAGCTGGAAAAGACGTTATTAACGAAGCCATTGTCCATATGCAGACTATGATGCACAGGCAACACAAGTTCTGGAACATGGACTTCCCAGCTATCGTACACCTCTGTAGAGCCAACAATGATTGGTTAGATTATCGATAAATGTTCGTCAAGTTCTAATCTCAGAAAAACGATTTCGGAGCCCCAGACGGGGATCAAACCCGTGGCCTTCTGATGACCGGCGAGACGATCTAACCACTGAGCTACCGAGACTCGGATGGCAAACGCACGTGCAAGTTCGAGATACGTGTTATATCGAACAGCAGTTCGATACCCGTCTTGGTCTCAGAAATCGTTTTTCTAAGGTTAGGGCTTGAAGAACGTTCGTCGATCATCGATGATATACCGAAACTTTTACATCTACAACATAATTATATCCACTTAAAGATTGGTTAATCTAATAATTCTTTCATGGGAGATTAATGTTTTGGCGATCACTGAATGTGTTTGAATTTTCGAAATGTTTAAAGCCGTGTTCTTTCTGTAAGTTCACCGTTGAACCCTTTGTGCTGAGGTGCCACTGAACGCTTCGCTGAAAATATGTAAAAGTTGAAGGTTTGTACGCTACGTTATTTTTCTCTTTTACGGAAGTTTTACAGTGTTAAAAAGTACATCTTTTTCTTCCCTCTGCTCGTTCTTCTTTCGACAAAACTTGCACAAGGTTTGCTTGTCGTATTTTGTTGTATGTTTTGTATTTTCCGATTTTTGGTCAGCACTAAAAATGCAGAACTCGTTCATGTTTTCTTTGTTTATTTCGTCGGTTTCGTAATTCGTTTCATCTTCATCACTAAATCTTTATCAAAGGACATCGTAGACATTTGTAACTAACTTTGAGATAATATAGAATTTATCAATTTTTTAAGTCAAAAAAAAAATATATATTCAATCATGAGATCGAAACAACTTGATACGATCATCCATTAATTAGCAGTAGAAAATTTTCAGAATGGATCTTATCATTTGTTAAACCGTCAAAGGTTTTCTCACCAAACATTTTGTTTTAATAAAACAGAATCAAAATTTTAAACGTAAATATGACAACAAGCAGTTTAAATATAAAATAATGTCCATTTTGGGTTGTTAAGATTTGCGGCCAAATGTTTTTTTTTTACTGCATTCCCTCTTCCATTTATAGTAAGGACGATTTGTCTTTTTGACAATTTTGAAAAATTATCAACATTACTCGGATTCTCAAGAGAGAGAGATTGGAAGGGTGGGCGAGGGGTTGTTGCGTACACGTATTTCTAGTAATATAGAGACCGTGACTGATTTAGAATGTGGGGGGGGGGGGGGGAATTTCGTTACAAGCAGGGAATCATAGTGACAAGAGTATGTATATCGTTTGGTTTTTTTTGAGTTTTGACAGATCTCAGACAGTCAAGAGGTATAATCTGTTTAGTTGAAGAACTGTTCTTGAAGCTGGATGCCTGTGTCTCGTGTAACCATCTCCATACCAATTTGTTTTTAATGGACGTTTTGCTTTTCTCGATTTAAATTCTCGATTAGTCTCGTCTTGTCTATATTAATGTTCAGACGCAGATTTAGTTAAAAACATTGTCGTCAAAGAAGATTATTTTTAACCGTTTAAAACGAATTGTAAAAATAATACCTTAGGTTGATAACGTCAACCTGCATTATCCCCACGCCACCTAACTAATGTATTAGTTCTGTAGACGTCCAAAATTGGTCCCAAACAATAGGAAAATGTCCATTTGAGAAGTTGTTTTGAGTCCATTTTAGCTTCTTTATTTCAATTTTTAGGTTTAAAAATAGTAACTATGCGCAGTACTGCTGGATTCAGCCACAGACTCGATAGATCAAGTCAGTATGGTGGTCTCTCAAAAACAAGAGACGTCTTCAGAGGGCCAGACTTGAATACCAAGTCAAGTGTTTTTGAGAGACCACCATACTGACTTGATCTATCGAGTCTGTGACTGAATCCAGCAATATTGCGCATAGTTACATAGTTTAATTGTTCACAAAAATGTGAACAATTAAACTAGCCGGAACTAGTCTTAATAGATTATCAGAGTTAAATCATAGCCACTTGATAAGTGGCTCTTTCCAAATCAAATCAATCTTTCAAACATTGATATATTTTAATCAATACATATTATTTACAAAAGAAGAACAAGTACCTTCCATGACATGTACTTAAATACTTCATTCACTTATAACCCAGATTGAGTGTTGATCATATACCTTCATAAAATGTTTCCTGTTCTCCACTCCATCTCCAATATCGCACACAATTTAACTTCACCCTAAACAAGTTTCAGGTCCTTTCAAGTGTCGGGACCTGTTGACGTTAGAAACATTACTGTGCCTCGAACTGATCAATTCCTGTCTACATAGCACTTACACGTTCAGATTTGGAGTACTGTGCTTCTGTATGACATACTTTAATTTCAGATTTTTGTCAGACGACCTTGAGAGGGTTCAGAAACGTGCATTTAGAATACTTTAACCCTACAAGCATTATCATGAAGCTCTGTCTCTGGCTGGTTGCCAATCATTAAGAGAAACGCGCTCCAACTTGTGCATGAAAATTTTTAACAAAATTTGTCGACCATATTCACGACTTCACCACTTGGTACCAGCGACTAGATTCAATGCCCAAGAGCATTTACTACGTAATGGGCATTTTCTAACCCTTCCCAAGTGTAGAACTGAGTGTTTTAAACGTAGTTTTATTCCCGCTATGCTTTATGACTCTTATTTTGATCGTACGTAGTTTTTATCTTAATATATCAGTATCCCTTAGACTATATGCAACTTTGCTTAACGTTTTGTTATAATTCCAATGACTTTTAAATCATTTCAATTGTCTGTATTTTTGTCTTAATTTTAATTCAACGCTTGTAAGAATATCGTAATTCACTTATTGTGCTGATGATATTTATTAATAAATTCAATTCAATTCAATAAAATTACTCATTCTATAGTGCCGTGCACACGACAAGCGTCAATTACATAGCAACCCTACGCTATTGTTAACAAGGCTGGTCCAGCGTAGGCACCGGTGCAACAACACAGCACCAAGGGAGGGATTCTCGCTTGCCACAATCTGAAACAGATAAGAATATTCTATCCTCGACGTTTCGAGCAAAGGCCCTTCGTCTGGAGAGTTAGTAGAAAGAGAAATAGAATAAACAAGCTTGTTGCTTATGTAGCTAGCTATACAAGCAGTCACGTGAAACAAAATTAACCATTGACAGAAATGTTGAGGGCAAATATAATGAAATATAACATATCATTTCGTTGCGACGATTTCTGCAAAACGTCTTAAAGTTCACCATGGTCGCTGTAGAAACTCGAAAAAATCATCAACAAGGCTGGTCCAGCGTAGGCAGCGGCGCAACAACACAACACCAAGGGAGGGATTCTCGCTTGCCACAATCTGAAACAGATAAAAATATTCTGTCCTCGACGTTTCGACATCTTTTCGACACTGCCTTTCAAAAGGCCTCCAATATTCCCCGTTCAAACACCCTAGGAGAACCCCCCACTAACATCTCCAACAACAAAAAAGTACCACTGGTTTTAACTTTCCATCCATTTAATTTTAAAGTAAGAGATATCATTTTCCGGAATTTTGAAATACTTAAAAATGACCCTGAAACATCTTCCAATTTTTCCAATAACCCCTTAGTATCTTTTCGACATAGCAAAAACATCCGAGAAACCCTAGTACACAGTTCACTTCGACAAAACCAGGTGTCACCCACTGGCACTTGTTGTCTTCGTCCTGTGTGCAAGACTTGCAAGCATCTTAATCCCACTACCTCTATTTCGGCCCCAAAATGTAAGTTTGAAATCAAGCACAGTTTTACATGCGTTTCCTCCAACCTCATTTACTGCATCTCCTGATGTAAATGTGGTAAACTCTACATTGGAGAAACTGGAAGACGTTTTGGTGACAGATTTGCTGAACATCTGCGTGATATAAAAAACAATGAGTGCAACAAACCTGTCGCCAGGCATTTCAACAGTGCCAACCACTCCATTTCTGACATAAAAGTTTGTGCCATCCTCTCCATCACTGGTGCGAATGATACCCGCAAGAAACAAGAACAGCGTCTCATTTACAAACTTGGTACTCTCCATCCCCATGCCCTTAATGAACGTTTTTCTTTCATTTAGGTCCTCATCTGTCAATGCCTGCCTCTGGAGACATTCACAGTATTTTGTATTACTTTTCTATGCCATTTGTTGTGTTTAATTTTCTACTGTGCTCTCACTTGTTTTATATTCAGCCTGCATGCAGGCATACCCCCTTACTACCGGGTTTGTGGCTGTGTACGGCCTCAATATTGAATAAGTTTTCATTTTGTTATGGTTACGTTTCTGTCGGTTAGTTTTGTTTCACGTTACTGCTTGTATAGCTTGCTGTATAAGCAACAAGTTTGTTTATTCTATTTCTCTTTCTACTAAATCTCCAGACGAAGAGCCTTTGCTCGAAACGTCGAGGATAGAATATTTTTATTTGTTTCAGATTGTGGCAAGCGAGAATCCCTCCCTTGGTGTTGTGTTGCTACGCTATTATTTTTGTTTTATTGAGACACCTTGATTAAGGTAGTTAGATTATTTTTGCCTATCAGTGTCCATAGCAAATACTATTTATCGCGTGGGAGAGAATTAAGGGCCATACAAAATGAAAACATAATCAGTTTTTATTCATATCCCCATCGCTCCATCATTTATTATGTACTGTGTTTTCAGATGGACTGGTGGCCAGACCCTTGGGTCATGCATCTTCTCCGTCCTATGGCCATCACAAAGAGTATTCCCAGCCATATACAAGAGGAAACCAGTTTCAACCGGGAGTGTGGGGGAAACAGATAAAGACAGAGTCCGCTAAAGAAAACGACGTGGAGAGATATGAACCTGAAGAATGGAAACCCCCATAAACTTCAAGTTATGTGTTGCTGTCAATTTCTGGAGCACACTGTTTCAGACCAACGATTTCTAGTAAGAGAATTTCTTAAAATGCTGGTAAATTCGTTGCTGAAAAGGAAGTGGTAATCATCCAAGTTAAAACCGCACAAAACCTTAAAACCAGTGCTGTGGTTTCCTTAACTCAACAACTTACGTCTGATACCAGACATTTATATATGTATTCAAAATTTAATTGAAATCTGTATTTTATATTTTTCCACATGGTTGTGTTTTATTAATTTTAAATACAACCGACCTCATGATTAGTTTCTCGGGTGTTAATCAAGTTTTGGCACGTTTGGTCTTCATCATTATTTCAAGTGCAAAATGCCGTCACTGTTTGAATTTGTGATCTGACTTTGCCTGATGCAAAACTGGCGCAAAGTTGATGGCTTCCTCGGTAGTTGTCATTTACACCCCGTTGACCACTCTTCTCAAAAGTTTCCATGCAACTACCACTGATGCTGTAGCGAAACCAATTTTTTACGACTTACATTTTGTAATTTGCGTTTGGATGAAAAAGCACATGAGATTATTCATATGTTAGATGTGCCATTCGGTAATTGGAAACTTTGAAGGCATTTTTGTTTTGTTGATGTCTTATTAAGGCGCATCTTTGTCTGCGGTAGACTCAGACGATCAATCCTGTCGGAAATGGTACTTTACAAGGCATGCATCAGACGACAATAGAGCGGTGTATTAGCCCCCTAATGGGCTGTAATCTTGGGACGTTTTGAAATCATTTCCTGTGGCATCAAACGGCATCTTAGGCGAGTTGACCATTCCGGTTTTGTACAGAATCTGTACGGAACTATTACAGTACAGAATTATCTGTACAGAATTATTATTGAAAGGCGTCCCATGCGTCTTATTTAGTTATTAGAAAACTTTGTTAGTCTTTCATCCGCTTCTCTTTTTTATCCTCAGACACTCTTGCATCGACTGATATATCTGTTTGTTTTAAGAACTATCTTGTGCAGAAGAAAACCTAGTCGACTACCAGCAATGATTAGCTTTTTTTGAGAACCACTTCCCTCTTAATCTCGATTGGTCTCTCCTTGTTTAGACGTTGCAGCAGCGTACTGTGGTGTTTAAATATGGTGTTCATAGCGTTTTTGTAGTTGAATCGATTGTCATTTCCGCAAAAGGAAACGGACTAGATATAATTTTGATGCCGTGGAAGCTGATGTAGGTGATTACCACCTACTTCAAGTGAAAGCGTTTCATAAGGAATACTTTTTCTCTTTGATCTGTGGTGTGTGATGGTTATTGTAGTTACATTCAAATCACATTCTAACTTAAATTTATTGTTCGAAACACTACAAGCCCTTTTGGGCCCCATATGTTGTGTTATTTGTCATTAAAATCTTTGCTTTTACAAATCCATTCGACAACATTTACATGACGAAATATTCGAATCAGATGGTAAGATCTATGGCTCTCCCAAAGCGCGCGTTTGGCTTTTTTTTTTAGGTTGTCGCCACCAGTGAACTCAGTTTCCATATCTGGAATGCTAACTGCCCAATAAAAAGTGAAGCCAAGATGGCCGCCCATTGAGGGCAATTTTGGACGTCAGTTTAAGTCCCCTACTCGAGCTTTAACGTCAGTTTTACAGTTTTTGAAGAGTTCTCTTTTAAAATACACACAAAACATGTCTGAAAAGACAGGAATGAATCATCCTTAGAGATATACATGAACAGAAACTTTTCATGATAATCTGACACTGCCAAAGCCAACTGAAAAAAAAGCGGCGGACCGGTATCCCGAAGGTGGGAATTCAAATCCCGCTCAAGTCAACATTTTTCAGTTGACTTCGGCAGTGTCAGATCATGGAAAAAAATTTCTGTTCAAGACAGAAATGAGTTTACGAATTTCAAATCTATCTCGACAAAGTCAAACCGAGTTACAGCCTTTTACGTTTTCACGAAAATAAATTATCAAAGTGACGAGAAACCTGATAAAACGGTCTCGAAAAATTACTTTAGGAAACTACTAAGTGCACGTCTTGTTTTTACCGTCAGTTTTCCTTCTTTAAACAATTTTGAACAGTTCTTATGTCATACGGTAACAGTGAATCCTTTTAAAAACTCGAACATGTAAAACTGGTCCAGTAATATATTTCGTTTGTGCACTTCTTCCATGGTTGTGAATGTTTTCGAAGCTGAACCAAACAAAAACTGAAGATTAAAGCTGAGTAAAAAACTGGAACTGACTTACAAGACCGCGAAGAGGACTGAAACTGACGTCCAAAATTTCTCTCCATGAGCGGCCATCTTGATTTCACATTTTGCCCGTGCAAATGACTGGGAGTTAGCATTCCACATATGGAAATTGAGTTCACTAGTCGCTACCCACTCTTTTGAACCCAAACTGCCACACATTCTGATAGAATGACGTCATGCCACAAATGCCAGCAAAGACCTGTCCCAAATGAATTAGCACCCCTCCCCCTACACACACGTGAAGAAAAACCGAAATATTTAAAAAGCCAGATTGTTTTGAAATTTCGTATTTTTGATGTTCCATGTTGATTTAACACTGAGTTACACGCATAAGAGGCGAACCCAGGAGACCGTTTTGAATAGACGTCAACAGTGTTGTGCAATGTCCTGCGAAACCATGTTTGAACAGCGTGGACATGACTGTTTTGTCAAAGTACAGTTAATAGGAAAGCAGTTTTTCCTATTCCAAAACAATGTTACTTCACGTGTAGATGATGAGCAGTGATGAAAATCGCAACGTTACAACGCTTTTTATCCATTGTTAACGCTGGAGTGAGAGTTTTAGACGTGTAAAACACCATGCAAACGTTCTTAGGAGAACAGTGGCTTACACACCCCTCACATATCCAACCTCGTTCCCGAACTTACACCTTGTTGAACCTCACCTCTTTTCACAGTTAACCTGAAAATCCAGGCTGTGCCCGGGGACCACCCCTGATTACATCAGGATCCCAACTATTGCTGAATCTTTTCTGATCGAAAGGACTAGATCGTGATTTCATTGCTAAATAATTAATACGCGTAGAGGCATCTTCATTGGGAGATTCTAAAACATTCCCACTGACGTACATGCAGTATTGTGCAAGATGCTTACCAACTGTTATCTGTATAAAAATTGTTTAATTCAAGTTGACTGCATTTATGAAAACGACATGAAGTCTGTGCGAGTATGTCGGACAAATGCCGTTTCGACGGTTAGTGAAGAATGTTGAATGCAACAGCTCACGGCAACACGTACGTAAAATGCTAGAAGTTTATCATCTTGTCACCGGTTCTTTGGTTCATATCTAAAATGCCTGGACTATTTTCCAAATTCTAAACCCGCCACTAACGGGATGACTACGTAGAAGAATTTTAAGCTCGGCTTACCAGATTGAAAGTTTTCAAGAGAATTCTTTGTGATGCCGGGCCGAAATTCTCTCCAAGCATGTAGCTAGATCCTGCCCCTCTCTTTGAATAATTCATGGGTCAGCCTTTGCAATTCTAAGTAGCAGCATTAGCGAACATCCTAAATATGTAAAGATTTGGTTAACCATGGGATGTTAATGTTAAGACTAAAGAGTATCTATGGCAAAGAACCAGAGTTCGAGAATCGACATTTTTTTCATGTATACCAAAAACAACAACAAACTTGAAAACCTGGACTTATGATTGCTTATAATTGCTAACCATACTTAATAGTAATATTGAATATTCATCCAGTATGTACAAATTACACGCGAAAAACGATTAAATTATTGTTAACACTGTGATTATAGCGAGCCATTCATAAACATATGCAAATCACAAACCATTTGTTCTAAAAGACTTATTGTATTAAACTACTAAGAACTGTGTTCTTCACGAGAAAGAGGAGGGATTGTTATAAAGTACAAGTGATTTGTATGTTTTCACAATAACCGACCTTGGTCTTAACAGGCCTGACAGTATTGGACAGGACTGAGATAGCTTAAGTTGGTATATTGACTTCCACCAGCTGTTGCTTGTCTTTGTTCATCATTTCAGTACACCAACAGCCTCTGTTGGTTGTCAAAATAATAGAACGTAAACTAATCACTAAACGTACTTTGTTCAAATTTTCGTTGACGCAGTAGACGATGCAAAACGCTTAAATTTCTTGAGTAAATCCGTTTTAGAATTTTAACAACATGCTGACATACACACACCAAGCCTCTCAACGTCTTATTCTCGCTTTTACCAAGAACGTTCGCCAGTTCTCGACCAGAACTTGCGTGACATTCTTGGTCCTCATTGCCCATACAATGGCCTTAAAATGCAGAATGTTCATTCGGGAAAATTACGAGAAATAAATTTCTTTTTGTATTGGACTTTGCAGGGTAATTTTTTGCAAGGTTTGACGACAATTTTCCTGTAGCAAACGACCTTGTGTTTGTTGTCGAAGAACAGTTTCCCTATGCTCTTCGACATCGTCGTCCCTGCTTTCAGTAAGCATCTGTAGAAATTAATGTCGCAAGAGCATTGGTAAATTCCTCTTTCAACGTGTCTTGAGCTTCTACATTGGGTACGCTTGTTGCAACACTCGGCTGTCTTCTAAAAAAAGATGGTGAAAGTAATTTTACAAATTCTGTGAAAGCATTTCCGTAGGTGTAAAGCTTACGTACAATTTAGAGATTTCTTTCATAGCAAGCAGAAGATTCACGATTATTCTGTACAGCGCCAAGTGTTCAAATGTTGGGAGGTTCTCTAATGCAACACAATACAAAACGCTTGTGACGGAAGCATCCTTGATTTGACAGAACAATGGAAACTTATCTGAGGCTAGAGGTGATCAGTTTTGTCCCGCGTCATAATGTTTACCAATTTCGAAAACATTGCCTTCAAATAGAACCCGCCCTACTGAAAGTGGAATGTGAAACAAAATTGAATCACTACTCTGCATTCATTGTACTGTTCGTTGCTGCTATGTTGCTTGGTTGGCGGGATTGTACATATCGCTCGAAAGCACAATGTTCTTACATTGCCACAGGGAACAAATATTGTCATCGTTTGCCTCAATTGTCTGTATATCAAGTTCCGGAACGAAAATTGTTGGAAATATCATTCCTGCAGCTAAGACGTAGTTGTAAAGAACCATGAATAGGATTAGTTCCACTTTTCTTTCAACTCCTCTCCATGGTTTACTCTGCCAGAGGATGTACCCGAGATGGATCATTAATCACAAACAAAGGCATCACTCGTGTTGTGTCACAACTGGGTTTCCGCTATCAAACGGAGCTACTTAAGCTTTGGGAACCGGTTATTATAAAATATGATCCTCAGACTGGTTTACTCTCATTCTTGGCTGTGTGGAAGCTCGGGCCTCGGGTCAGGAAGTCGTTGAGCTTCACGTCACGCTTGCGGAGTTTTGAAATAGTGACAAATATGAACTGAACTATGAATGTGTAAAACAGCAGCAGCCCCATGATTGTAAGAGTACCCAATTTAGCTTTGCATGTTGTGTTGTGAATAAAATAAAACAAACGAAAAATGTGTTAACACTGTAGTAATTAAACCCGACCTTGAACTTGTGATAGTTATAGTCTTTGACGCCTTTAAAACACCAGTTTGTTTTCTTCAGATGTTTGTAGTAGGGAAGATATCCTTTCACAACAACAGTTTTGTTTTTTTTGGACCCTTTGCTCTTTTTCTGGTTGCTTACTTGAGTAAATGTCCATTCGCCCTGCTGATTTGTGGGGTACACGTCTTGGTCGTCGTGATGCATTTCTCTCTCGTCGCCATCGAAACCCGATTCTTTATCATTCTCAAAAAAGGCGATAACTGGTTCAAACTTAATTTTGTTTTTCTGATTTGGATGGGGCTCCCAAATCCAGGTCAGTGGTTCCGGGCCATCTCCCGAGCCACGTTTTTGTTGTGTGTAGTCAACCTGTACCTTGTTCGTAACTTCGCTGATGTCTTTCGATGATCTTGACCCGCACTCACTTCCTTTAATGAGGAGAACGAAAACGGGAAATATTGAAACGGTCAGTGAATATTTCATGGTAGTAGCGACTCTTGACGGCTATCTCAAACGTTGTTCCAACTTTGCTAGTGCTCCACTTGCACATGTCCTTACGTCCGAATTACAGCCCACTTATACTGTCGCTTCTATCCCTGCGGGTTATAAGATAAGGAAGTGGGTGTACCTGCGATGAGAGCTATTTCATACCTTGCAAGTGATAACAGTTCCTTATGCTTTTGGCATGCATTTCAACGACTATGGCAATTTGAGCCGGCCTTTTAAAGCATGTCAATTGGCCTAATTCGGTAATGAGAAAAACAGAATGTAGGCATGAGAAGTAGTTTCAACATTTTCGCTTGGTATGCTTTCTCTTGTTGCCTGTTATTTTTGTCCGCTCGATACCACTGAGATAAAGTGCTCTTTATCGTCTGCTAAATTCTCTCTTGCTGAGATTTTCGTGCGTTAGTGTCATCGCAAGGCGGTAAGGAGGTTGTCTGTGATTAGTCATGCCTAATCAAGGTCATGGCCGCACAGATGTGAAACTTTTTCCTTTTTACTGCGCAGAAGTCATACTTATGCGCAGAGTTGATCGCAGGTTTTAAAAGAATATTACATGAAATGACATAGGGGCATAATTATGGTATCATACCATCTTTTTCTAAACATTGCAGGTTTCGTTGGAAAATATAAACGCAAAAAAAAATAAATATTTTTTGCTCGCAAAATAACATTGAGACACCGGATATGTTGAAGTTTTGGATCGCAATTTCGATGTGAATGAATATTGACAGATACTATTAAATGTTTAGCGAGTAAACATGTGAAATGAGCAGGATTGAAATTACTAACAAATTGCTCCATAATATTTCTTAATTGTGAGTGTTCAACTTAGAAACCTGCTACCTGTGAACTATGGTCATGATCTATTCCAAGACATGGCAAGTTAATCCTTTTACATGGGTGTTTGACAGTGAAAAATGAGGGATCTCTTTTTATTTATTTAGATTTACTCTGTCCTATTGCCAGTTGAGATTTTTGACCAGTAGACAACATATTTGAGGTCAACTACTATAGTATTGCTCGTTGACTTTGGCTTTGATATAAGAATTTCCCAATTAATTGACATATTTCAACGTTCCAGTTGATTCATTGATCGCGTGATCTCCATCACTTTTGTTGGCATCGTACTTCGTTTAAACAATTTAACCGCAGATGACGACGGAAATTCTTGATGACCTGGTCTAATTGACAAATCACTCCATTCAAATTCCGGTGATGAGTGATACAAATTCGAGAGAAGTAGCCGCCAAACTTGCGACTGTTACGTGAAGTGCTAAACAAAAAATGATTGGTATTTCGTGAAAGAGACGTTCTCCTATGGGAGATTAAACACCAAACATTTTCTTTAATCTCGGTTGAAAAACATCGTTTGTGAGGTAATAGACCGTCGACTGATTGCGCAGTCAACGCAAACTTTTTTTCAAGGTGCTCTTTTTCAAGTCTCAACCTTTGGCTTGAGAAAGATTCTTCAACTTTCTCTGTCGACACTGTGTTTATTAAACTGTACGTGATCTGTTTCTTTGGCACCTATTTCTGCGTTTTAATTTTTTGTGTGAGGAATAACCTTTCATTATTTCGGAGATTGATGAGGATCTCAGCTAAGCTGTCTGGACATTAATCAAAAAGAACCACCGCAGAGGAGACAGGATGCCATTTAATTGCCATTTAAATTGAAATGTGTTTCATACAAAATTCTGTTTCCTTTTCAGGAATTGAAGGTTTACGGATGCTTTCATAGGAATTTCATCATTCCCCCGTAATTTCTGATCAAGCATTCTTGAATGTAACCCAAGCTTCTGTTCTCAGAAAATTAATTAAAGTTCCAAACTCGAAGATGGAATCAGATGAATGTTACATTCAATCTGTGTGTGGGAGTTTGGTGATATCAAGGATGATATGTCGTCGTTAGTCAAGCTAATATTTCAGAAAATACGACTTCCGAGCCTCAGACGAGGATCGACAGATCAGCTTTCTAATGACCGGTGAGACGTTCTAATCACTGAGCTTCGACACAGGAAAAGTTTGACACAGGAAACACATATATCTCAAACTTGTACCTTAGCTCGTCATTTCAGTTTCTTGGTAGCTTAATGGATCGATCGTCTCGCCAGCTATCAGATAAGTTACGGGTTCGATCCCGGTTGGGTCACAGGAGTGAGGTACAAGGTTGACGAGCGTCCACACATCGACCGTGATATCACCAACCTCCCACAGGAGGATTGCATATAATATTCATCTCATTGGATATCATAATTACTACATACATGAAAAAATTTCTTGAATCCGAATGGACACGGCCAGAGAACTAGTTGTCTAGTTCTCTTCTGTTCAAGTGAACAAGTTTTGCGGGTTGCCACAATAGGGTTTGAAACTCATGGGCCGCAGAAAATTGGCTTGTGCGCCGTATGTCACCTTCGGTCTGCACTTTGCCCTAATGTCATCTAGAACATAACACCATACCCTTTTTACCATCATTCAGCTGTCTAAACATTCTCTTTATGAGCTGATCCTTCCAATTCTTAGTTCTATAAAGTCCCAGTTCTTCTAAAAACTAACCCTAGACTGCTGCTCAAAAATACCATTCACGTCATTTTCACGTCATCATGTTACCGTAAGTCATATTTGGACCAGTCATCACAGAACTGAACTCATATTGGTGACTTGGCGCGGTCACCAAATGCTCATAGCGAAAGCTTACTGGTATACAATTGCTGGTGGAAGAAGTTGCGCAAAAATCTACATATTAATAAACCTCTGGATTCTTCGATTTGTTAGCGATCGATCAAGGCGGGTCACGTACGCCTCCTCTCGAAAGAAAATTTATGAAAATGACATAGTCTAGTTAAGAAAGCTATAGTAAGGATACCCCTACAAGATTTGCTGGATGCAACACCTACGACTTATATTTATGTATAAGTAAAATATAAATCTCCTTCTGGGAGACAAATATGACTATAACATTTCCTGTATCTCACTTTGTTGTAGGTATGGTCACAAGTAAACGGGTATTTTATGGGTATTTATAAATCATTCCTTATCTTGCACTGATACAGAGTATAGACAATACTTGTGAATGTCTGGTCTGATTATTAAGTGCTCCTCAATGCCGTCATCAGTTGTCATTGTTTTAAGTTCAGAAACTCATTTAACGTCCGCAGTTCTTTTCTAACTTTACCAGACATCAGGAGTTCATCTGTCTACCTCTTTTAGATGAGCTTTAAACCTAACGAGTTTGAGAAATATATGGAGTATTTCTATGCGTTTCATCAGATAAAGGACGATGTTTAGGTTTTAGCGCCAGTATTCTAGAACCCCGCGTGGCTGACGGAAAAATAATGTAATTTTAACTTGAGAATGTTGATTAAACATTGCTCCATAAGAAGCTGTGCACCCTTGGGGTTTGGCATGTCAGAATAATGATTCCTAAATCCTAATAATGCTACACTTTGTGGTTTTGTTGAGTGAAAAAGATACATAACCACAGATGAAGCCAAGGACTTATAATATTCTAACCAGTATTTGCTGACAGCCTGGTATTTTTGATCGGGAATTTGTTTAGTTTACCGACAAGACGGGATGGTATTTAAAACCTTAAAACCTTAATCGGTGATAAGATTTGAAGTAAAACATTGTTTATCGTTCAGATGGGTGGGAATTATAGGCTGTATGTCAACCAGCTCACAGTTAATGGAAGTTGAATGATAGGAACTCAACCGTTGAAACGAATTTTGTATTTATTCTCGTCATTAATAATAGACATGGATTAGACAATTTGAAAGTTGTTTAAAGTCGCAGGTCATTTCGATTTATGTTAGGCCTTCAGTACATCTGTAACTAAGTGATCTTGGAACATTCGCAGACTGTCCAACCATCCCGATTTTGTCGGGATTATCCCGATTTTGCTTGAAAATCCCGAATCCCGACCAATATGCCGTCGGGATATGAAAAATCCCGATTTTGACATTTGCTTCAAGTAACAAGAAGCCTAGAAAGATATTTTCGTCAAATTCTAATAGTGTAGATGTCTTTCGAAGACCCAATCAAAACAATGGCGCCAGTGGTAAACAGACGGATGAAATGAACAGGACATAAATTAGACAGGTGGCCTTTAAATAAGTCAGGAATATCCGATTTCTCAAACTTCTTCTCGATGAATATGTCTCTCATTACAATATCATCTCAGTACAGAAGCATTTTTTATAAAAAACAAGGGCAAACTACGATCATATTAACGGAACATTTTTGGCAGAAATTGTCATCTGGGATAGTTAGAAATCGTGTTTAAAGACATCAAGAATGGGGGAGCATGCTCCCCCATTCTTGTTATAAATTGGAAGTTTTAACTGAAATGGATGGGACGATTTAATTGAATGGAATAAAGAGAATTTTATTGTGTAATTTCTACTTTGGGTTTATTGTCTTCCTAATTAGGTAGTACTTAAGAAATTTATTTTAAGAAAAAATATGAGAAGAATTTCGTTTTTATCACGGCATATACACGGGTACAAACCATTTGCATTTTCTAAATTCGCATGTTATATGGTTGTTTTTGATGAATATTTTGCATGCTGAAATGTATCTGATGTATTAATCAGAGAATTCTTTTGAGTAAATCATGAATTAGAAAACGTTACGATAGTGCCTAACGTCACGTTTGAATGTATTGGGGCATGGTGGTAAAATTATAAAGATACAGTTAAATTGTGCTTTGTTTTACAAACATGCAAGCATTTAAAAGAAACGCATGGTGAAAATGTACAGGACTCGACGACGAGACTCTCGGTTCTTCGCAAGTCACAAGGGAAAATTCGATTGCCTAATTTTCGAAATGCTTTTCATCAAACAATTAAAACCTATTTTGAATACGCAATCGGACTCAATTAAATCAAAACTATTTTAAAAACCTTTTGGTATTTATGATCTTTTATTGTAATTACCATTTTATTTCTGCACATATTAAATAGATCTTATTGTTCTTAAAACAAAGAACACTGTTCTTAGCTTGCATGTAATTTCACACTTGTGTATATATATACTTTAGATTTTAATGGCATCTGCACTTGAAAATGGTGTCAAGATGACATCGAAACGTTGTGACTTCATATCGCTTCCTTTCATACCATGAAATAAAATAGAGTGCTGCGTAGGCACTGTTGAAATCTTAGTGGAATGATCGGAAAGGTCCGAGTAGTGCCGATGTGTGAAGAGAAGTTTTCTAACGTTTCGAGCGAAGGCCTTTCGTTTTCTCTCGGACGAAGGGCCTTCGCTCGAAACGTTAGAAAACTTCTCTTCACACATCGGCACTTCTCAGACCTTTCCGATCATTCCACTAAGCTTACTTTCATAGGCGTACGAGCCGATGGGGCTGGGGGGGAGAGGTGGCTGTAGCCCCCCTCAGATTCGGGCACAATCAATTTTTTCGGGTAACATTTCCATTTTTCGGGTAGAAACCTTTATCTTCTCATGATCTGGAGTCTGAGAGGAAAAGCTCAGCACTTTTAGACTTAGCACATTTTCAGTTGATATTGTTTTGTTTGTATCCATTTCGATGTCATTTTAGTATTGCGTAAAATATATAATAAGCGCAGTTTTATTGAAGGCATGGCTTAATGGTTGGTTCATTTTGAAAATTGGGGCGACGCAGAAAATTTTCGGGCAACAGGCCTCAGCCCTCCCAGTTGAAATCAGTCCCGTACGCTTATGGTTACTATTATCATTAAATGCTTTAGAAGAAAATTTTTTATTAATCCTCCAATTCAAAAACCGTTTTACCGTATGGTATCCAGTTTGAAAAAAGTGTCTAGTGTATGCATACAGGTAGTAATGTGAAACTTAATAAAATCAATTCTAAATTTTAATTTAGCGGTTTTGTAACAGACACCTTCAAGTGCAGGGACAGCGGAGCGAAATTTAGAGGGGGAACTAGTGATACAATTACAGCATTTTGCATGCTTCCCTGGAAAATTTCACGACAAAGAAGAAAAGTAGTTGTTTCACCGTCATATTTGGAAAAAAAGTGGGCGCCTATTGCCCCAACCTCCCCTTGCTCAGTTGCCGCTGAAATGGTTTACCGGTCCCTAAAAACAAAGGAAAAATCCCTCAATACAAGTACCTAGTTCCTGTAATTTCCCCAAAAACTTCTTGTATTTCCTGATCTGTCCTCTTTTATCTGCTAAGATCACCTCGTGTTACGGCTCCATTAAATCTAAACCTAAACCTATTATAACACCCTGATCGCATAAAAAATTTAAACATGTTCAAAAGATGTTTTACTGAGCCATGTTAAAATTAAGTTTGTATTTATGGCAGTTAAACGGTACCAAACTTTAATTTATGAAGAAACTTTTACTGTACAGTTTTAGCCTGGGCATAAAAGCGGATGCAAAATGTGTTTTATCACACAAGTTTAAATTATTCCTTGCGGCATGGTGGACTTTTATCATTTTACCTTGGCAAGCGTTACATGATTTTGCTCGTCAAGGACTTAGGTCTCAACGGGAAAAGAATTGAAAATTATCTATTTGAACCGAATGTTGTTCCGGAGCTAACGAGTATAAAACATTGACTGGCCAATTTGTGAGTGATTTTCCCGTAGTGCATAATAAATGAAAACGTCCTTGATTGCATTTAAAATAATAATAGCTCTGTCTAAATTACGTCAATTAAACTTGGACTGTCTTTGATTAGGATCATTCCTCAGATGGTCAAAAATTCCTCAGTTCGAGGAATTGTTCACAGCTTGACTTACCCATATATCAACAGGTTTGAATCTAGAACGCACGATGTAACTGGGTTATTTCAAAAAAGTCACAACATTAGCTCATGAAATTGCTCGCGTTGACTCCAAAAGTCCAAATTCCTGCAACCTGACATCCATGAGTCAAAAATAAAATAAAATAAAAGGTGCACATGTTAACAAGAAATCTCACATATACGTAATGTCGTAATTATGTATGATTGTTGGTCAAAAAATCTGCACGT
Source organism: Heliopora coerulea (assembly GCA_030142905.1). Lineage (NCBI taxonomy): Eukaryota > Metazoa > Cnidaria > Anthozoa > Scleralcyonacea > Helioporidae > Heliopora > Heliopora coerulea. The sequence continues at coordinate 251,939 of JASJOG010000150.1, read as the reverse complement.
TAGATCGTTAAGATATAAACCATGTACATCTGTCTACATGCCTGTAAATATTGCGTCCGAAATCTGGCTTTACATGTTGCATTAGATTGATGACATTTTTTGAATGAGATGATTGTGTTGTTTATGCTAAATTCAAGTTATACCTTGGCCACTAAGTCTTGGCCACTCAAAACTGATTTTATGTATGGCAAAGAAGTACCAAGAGTACATCTTTTCCACCATAGAATGTCTGCGAAAATTTCGTCGTAGAGCCAAGAGCAGTATCAATATAAGACTCTTGACAAGAACAAGTTGTCATAGTTTACTAAGAACCAATAAAATTTTGTGCTTGCTTAGTGGCTTAATTATTCTTTTAATTGAAGTATATATGTTCCAGAACTCACGTCAAAGAAAACAAACAAAACACTTTAATTCGTGGGATAACGTCAATCTTCGCAAAGAAACTTTAATAAATCGACAGAAAAATTCTCGCCCAATAAATTCTTTCGTTAGCAGACCCTTAAAGCAGTTATTGGCCTAGTTGATTTTGTGACGTCAAGAAGCTACTTTGAAGATTTCGAGTTAAAAATGACCTTGGATTAGGGTTAGAGTTTGGTTTGGTCATGGTTCAGGCTGGGATTAGGAGAGCTGAATTGTTGTAATTACTGATCCTCATAAAATCCCAGTTCCCTTTTTCTTTGTATTATCAACTAACCATTTTAGTCTAATAAGATATTTAGAATTACCTATAATAATTTCCCCGCTTACAAAAAGTATCTCAGCCGTTAATCTCAGTGGCTTAGAAAGTTGTACAGTAAACTCCTTCTTAATGGACGCCTCTCTAAGCTGGACACCACTTTTGATCAGGGTTGTTTATCGCTTGTTTTACTGTAGCAAAGCTCTCTTTAAGACGGACAACGGACAACGGACACTTTTCAGGTGGAAAAAGGTTCAAAATACCTCGCAAAACAAAGCGAACACGTAATGGCTGATTAATAGATCCACATAATGAAATTTTAATATGTCACCATTGTAAAAACTACTTGTGTTCCAAAAATCAACAAATTCATTGTCGTATGTTGAACTACCTACCCGACATACATTGATAGGCTTTTGCTCGAAACGTCAGTACTTTGTTCTTTAGTTTTTTTCCTCTTTTTACTCCTGTTTCACAGGCGGCTATGGATTTATGAACTGTACTGCGTTTGATGAAAATGTATCCAAAATTTATGATTTGCAGTCAGTAGAGTCGCTTCTTTTGTTATTAAAACGAAGGCAGTAGAGGAAGAACTGGAGAGAAACCAGATACGCATTTGGATTTACAACACAAATCGACCGCACCTTCGTTCTGTGGAATTTCAAAATTTTGTCAAAGCAATGAAGTGGCACAATGACAAATTCTACAAGTGTATAAGTGTATTAGAATGTCGCTGCGTCAATTCCACAACATTGTAATTCTTATGAAAAATGATTTTCACAAACAATTAACACATTTTAGACCCACAAGCGTGGCAGAAGACCGGTGACAGATTTTGTCATTTCCCTCTAAGACGGGCACCTCTCTAAGACGGACAATAAACTAAGAGCGGTTCCGAAGGTGTCCGACTCAGAAGGAGTTCACTGTGTTGGAAAATCTTACGTACCCGAGCCCGCGATCCAAAAATCCTAATAATGACTCCTGTTGGCTAAAGCTAATACGACAGCTGCCTAATCCTATTCCCAACAAAACATTAACTCTGTCGATCAGGATAAACCTACGCTATCCTCATCCCTGAATGCGAATACTAACGTGAGCACGGTAAACTGGCAAAGTGTAAAGTACATGCATAAGGTTTAGTGGAGTAAGGACTTGGGAGCGCGGGGAGGCGTAGCACACCGAGTTACATTTTTCAAGGGGAAAATTTTTTTCTTATGAATGAAATGAAAAAATATGATTAAATCCTCCCGACTATAACAAAAGCTGAGTCGTTGACCGAAAGGTAAGAAAACAAACTACATAAATAGAGGCAGTTTGTGCGAGACGCCTGTATAATGATAATTTTCGGTATATTAATCAGTTGTACGGTGGGTGAGATAGCAAGTTTTGCGACCACCCTGCGTGACTATTCGCCACGGTACACCTTAATCGAGACTTGAATGAAACACGTTATAAAGCTGAAATCGTTGATATAAGGCAACTAGTAAACAGTACTAAACCCGTCTTATAAACCCAAAGTAATATGAAACCAGTACAAAAAACAAACGTATGACAAACAATAAAGCCCGATCGATAGACTGTTAAAACCGTCCCCATACGAAACAACTCCCAAACCCTTGTGAAACATTACAGCTTTCCAACTTTTATCAAATGAAGTTCAGCTCACGTCGTTTTTCCGGCATTTCAATAGCGTCACCTTTCAGCAGGCATAAGGATTAACGCATTTAATCGCCTCGACTCCCGTCAAGGCCTGGGAAACCGTTCCTGGAAACACAGCTCTAGGGCACGAGTATTCACATACCGTAAATGATCTCATAAACGTCCAGAGCGGCTATTACATTTTGTTGATTTTGAGGTGGCGTTTATTAGAGAGGGGCGTTTATTTCCGTATTCACGCAAATATCTAGAGCAAGAAGACTTATGATTTTTTAAAAATTAAATGGTGTCAGAAGTAACAAAACCACAAGTTATCTACAGATAACGATAAATTGTAAATAAATGAGATAAAATAGTTGAATTAATTCAGGATATCAATGTCATTGTTCAAATCATCGTTGATTAGCAGAAGAATCCAGTATCAGTTCAAGTGCGTGGTAAGAGGAAACGTGAAGTGGACCTGGTTGTTCCCAGGTGTTATCAAGCAACTACGAAGGGAAGAAAATTTGCAAATATTTCAAGCCCAGAATTCAAAGATAACTAAAACAGGATGTCGTTTCCAAACCGTTACTGGTAAACCCAAACACCTTAATCAATTGTACTAACCGAGATTAAAGTGTTGTATTCACTCCTTTTTCTCTTGTTAGTTGTTTAAGGGAGCGTTTAATGGAAAGGAGCGTTTTTTGCAAAATGAAAATTCAGAGGCGTTTATCAGATAGTGGGTGTTTATTAGATCATTTACGGTAAACCTTTACAGGTAAACGAATATAAGGCTAACGTTTCTAAATGAAGCTCAAACAGGCAAGTTGAAAACATTCTTGAGCACAACAATCGATATGTAATAGATACAATATGAGCGGCCGATCTGTATGCGATTTACAAGGCGAGCCGTAGTAAATCCCATACAGGTCGGACGCGAGTATTGTATCTTTCTTGAAATACGAATACATTTAAATGGCCATGTTTATCGGTTATTTTGAAGTTTCAGTAAATTTTAACGTAGAAAATCGAAGCGAAAAGTTCATAAGTCTAATTAGTACTCTCTATCCGATTTACAAGATACTGATTAGGAACCAAAATCTTTTGTGTTTTTATCCTGAATTATTAATGAATTTGTAAGAAAAGATAATATATTCATATAAATAAGAATAGATATATATTCATATTGTTCCAGGCACTTTGTTGGTCGTGTAGTTATTGCTTCAGTACCCTAAATAACTACTGTCTGTGGCATTATGACTAAGTCAGGGTTTGTACTCTACCATGGTGTTATATGCACAGTTATTGCCACAATCATAAGCAGTGCGCAGGTCGGTCCAGCATCTGATTCTCCCACCAAATTTATACTTCATAAATTGGGCTTGGTCTGAATTGCGACCTGTTAACAACCAACTCGCCAAATCGAACACAGTGGCATGCAAAACTTCAGTTTTAATATCTTCATGTGAAATAGCAGCTGCCGTAGAACTATGATCGATGACTTTACAGTGGTGGATCTAGATGGGTCTCCGGGGTCCGTGACCCCCGCTCAGGTCAGCAAACTTACACATAGTGGTAATAATAACTAAAGATTTCGTAAACTATTTTCTATTCAGTAACTTCTGGAGGTTACCAAAGATGATTTGATATAGAAATTTGGCCGATAAAAGTTCGCATTTGCAAAATATGATACACTATCATTAACTCTCAAACAACCTCAATTATACCAGCGGAAATACCATTGTACAGGGATGGCAAAGTATTTTTGAGACTGGTACATAGAAAGACAAAGGCAAGCAAAGCCCGTCAAAAATGTCCCCGAGCCCCGTCAGAAGGGCTTCGGGTTCGTGATGATGAACTGTGTTCCCTCCTCCATGAATTCCTGGATCCGAACCTGCTTTACTTACAATTTGAATTCTTCTGGGTTTAGGTCTTGGCACTTATCAAATAATTAATGAAAGAAAGTAATAACTCGCCAGTAATAGGTAATTCTGTTTCAGAGTTCTTCCTTTATTGTTCAGGTCAGACTGATCCAAATTTAGTTACCGTCCCCAGGTTTGAACTTCTGCCAAAGCCTTGCTTCATAAACATTTTTTGCGTTATTTTGGAGATGTCATGGTATTGTACGAAGTTTGCACTGGAGTTCAGGGGATCGAAAGCAACTTCTTTGGCTTTTTTTGTTCTCTAATATACGCCCATTACAAATAACCCTTTCCCATCACTGGTTATTTTGGCTTGGAGAGGATTGGGCGCAGACCGAAAACCAAGGGGAATTCTTCGTAGGAAGACTTCAAGTCACCCTTGTCTTAGACTGTAGCCGCAAGAATGATAGAATTTATTTCATATATTGCATAGAGCGCCTAGCAGTGTTTCCTCCTTGAAAGAAATCAAGGAAATTTAGTCTAAGAAGGAATTTTCGAAGGAATGGATTGATTTAAGGAAATTGAACGAAATAATGATTCCCAGCGACTCGGTAATACAATTTGTCTGGAAATTGTTAGCCGACAGGATATCTTCTCTGTCATATAAATGCACATTCGGCCGCTTTTATCGATAAAGAGTTGGCAGAAGTTTGTTTTACTAGTTTCCTTTAATTATGGTATCAACATGTTCATACGTAATAACGTATGATGCCTTATTTTTTGCAATTTATTGCTCTGGCTAGAGTGTGTTGTGCGAAATTTCCTCGTTTTAGTTCACTCTCTCAACCTAAGCATACCTAGACCTCACAGTCGAAAAATTATGTCATGAAGAAAACACGACCAGTTTTTTAAGAGATCTACGGTTGATCAGTTATAAGTTTCTTTTCATTTATATTCCAGGAACCAGAAGATTTCCTCAAATTCTTAGTCCTAGATAGACAGTACCACTCTTTTCAATTAAAATATGATTACCTCTTTACTGGCGCATTTCAAAACTATAAATAACATATCCTCATCAGCACACGAATCTTGTGTTAATTTTCCTAAGTCCTGAATAATGGGATAAATTTATTCTAAATCATTGCTCTCTCTTGGGAGGAAATTTCACACCAAAAGGAATTTTGGAGTTTGAAAGGAAAAAATAAAAATGACATTATGAAAGAAAACGGAAGGAACCTTAGTTATATCAAAGGATTTAGAAGGAATTTATGAATTTGATATCTGTAATTAAAAAACTCATAAATAATTCACGAACAAAACACAAAAGATTTTAGCTCCTAATTAGAACGCTGTCAATCGGATACAGAATGCTAATTAGAATTATAAACTTTTCCTTCGATTTCCTACTTTAAAATTTATTGAAACTTCAAAATAACCGGTAAACATGGCCATTTAAACGAATTCGTATTTTAAGAAAGATACAACATTCACGTCCGACCTGTATGTGATTTACTACGGCTCGCCTTCGGCTTGCGTTGTAAATCGCATACAGATCGGCAGTTCGTATTTTATCTATTACTTAAAAGTTGGAGAAACAGCTGGTTAATGTGACTGATATGGGGTCATAACATTGTAATTTTGCGTTAAAGACTGGTTTCACTATAGCTACCGACAGTTGGTCAGCTATCCACCGATGACCGGATATGCCGTCAGCGAATAATTGACGATCCAATTATTCGCTATTACGGTGAAACTTGAAGTGAGTTCAGTTCAACTTTATGGTCGTAATTTTCATCGCCGACTTTGAGAACTTTATGGAAACCTGGTTTTGTAGCGTACTGTAAGTGACTGGTATTTCCTAATCAATAATCCAATAACTAAAACTGTCCCTTTGATGATGACACAATAGGATGTGTACTCTGATCCACTTATTTTCTTTTCTATTTCTCTTCCTGTTTAGATTTCGATCAGAAATTGTCTTCCCAGAGACCTCAAATCATGTAGATCTCTTAGTATATTCAAACCTCTCTCACATGGCAGTCTTCCTTGCGGTAAAATATATCTACTGTTGGTCTGTTAAACCAGGTAGTGCATCAATTCTCTGAGGCACTGGAGAGGAAGCAGGGGGATGTTACTTATTTATGTATATTTTCGAAGGCTTTTGGCAGAATTCCTCGCAGTTAAGTTTTATACTAAATGGAATGGTTGAAGGTTTCATGTACTCAGGACAAATAACTTTGGACGGAGAGCGGGAAGAGTTGAGAATAGAATGTGCCTAGGTCTTGAAATGTGGATATAGGCTGCTGTTCCGAACGTCTGAAGGCTCATTTACTGTCACAATGCAGTTGTCGTCTACGATAATTGGTTGTGATGTTTACGATGAACTCACTGCAGTCTTGCTGACAGATTGCTTTATTAGCAAGCAAACATTAGGCCCCATCTACACCATTCGACTGTTGCGTACGATTGTTCACCCGAGTGTAGGCAACAGAAGCGAAGACAGTAATTTCGAAGGACAGGGGTCAGATAGTAAAACAGTGTATAAAGGCACCGCGGGTAATTTTGATCACTTTTGAGTTAAGTAGATCGGCGTGGCTTTGGGAAATGATGGCAAAAAGTCGTCACTAATTGGGCAGCCATTTAAGAACTCCCACAAAAAAGGGCAGGGGTCGCGATTCCCCGATTCCCCCTCTAGCTGCACCCCTGAGCAATTAATTACCAAGAGTAAAATTCCAGTTGGTAATTTGCTCACGAATGTTTCAATTTGTACTGAAGACTCTCGTGACTTTGTCGTTTACATCAAGACTAATGAGCAATCATATACACGACAGTCGCACCTTGATAATTAGGCGTAAACAATTTTGTGCAAGATGTTATGTATAACCGCCCAATGAACAGCATTTCGAGTCTTAATGTAAATGGTTTGAATATAGGAGTATTAGAGGGACTTGGTTGTTGATCGTCACTAACGTTTCGACGGCCTCACCGATGGTCATCTTTGTCGAGGGAAAGTGTTTGTCGAGTTCGCCTTTTTGTCTGGATTGGTTGTTTGCGTTATAGTATGCGTGGCTTGCATGTTCATTCGCGCTTGTGTGCGTGAGTCTTGTTGGTAAGTCTGTATGGGTGTCAGCGCGGGTCTGTTGTGATAACGGTCGTCATCTGTTGACAGGGCTCAAAGTTAGCCACCAGCTAGTCGCACATGCGACTAGATTTTTGGTTGTGCGCCCAAAACAACGTGTTATCGCACTCGCGCGCCTAAAGCAGGTAGAATTTTATGGGACTAAATCACTATTCTCCTTCCTGATCTGTCCGTTGTGCTCTCCGTCTGGTGAGACAAGAAACATCAGCTAAACACAACTAAATCAAACATGGATCTAAATAATACAATTACATTGCTTTCCCTCCGTAAATGTGTGTAAGCAAGCGTATCAGTCCTTCAATTGTTCAATTCAATGGCCTGAGTTTCACCAGGTCGTCTGTTATGGACAGGTACTCAGGTTTGTTGTGTTTCTTGTAGGCCATGTTCTTAAAGGCGGGACAGGAAATATTTTCACCCCAATCTGTGTCGTGCAGCCTTATGTACCTGTCTACATCACTTATTACTGTCTCTATTTCTTCTCAACGCTTGCTTTCTGATAATGCCGGCAGCCTTCTTGATAGAGTGTCCCAATTTTTACACTGTTTATGGACTTTGGAATGTTTTCACACAGTCGGCATTTGTCGAAGCAGCGTAGACACAGATGTTCGAAACCGATTTTAATAATGTGTCGAAATGTTTGGCCCTTAATAAAGTCTATTATGAAAACCGTCTGCTGACTCGTATCCTTTCGTGCCTCAATAACCAGTCCAGCCAGTAGTTGCATTTGTGGTGACAAAGGTAGCTATTGCTTCCCGTGTTTTTCAAACAATGATAGTCCAACGCGCAGGATTATTCAGTACCATATGCTTTGTCTTAAATCGATTTTTAGGCACCAAAGAGATCGTCTGCAGTCATATCTTCAGTGTGTACCAAATCCAACAAGTCCTCGTAGATGTCACCGTTCTGATCAACATATCGAAAGATAACAGATAACTGATCCTGCTTGCTTCAATCAGGTGTCGTGTCTAAACAAACAGTGAATTATTTTGCTGCTTTCACATCTTGAACCTATTGTCTCTCGCACAAACTGCACACTACAGTTTATTTCTTTTTGTGAAGATGATGTGTAACTTGGGTAATTCTCTAATTTAGCACGAGCAGTGGCGTTGCTAGGGTTAATTTACCGGGGGGGTCAAAATTGTGGCATACCCTGAGGTTTTACAGCTTTATAGCAATAAAATTTATCTAGTGCGCATTTCCATACAAAATTTGTTGATCAAGCGAGCAATTTAAGAAATTTATGCTATGAAATTGGGGCCAGGCCCCCCAAATTTACGTTTGGGGGACGATGTTCTCCTGCCCCCCCCCCCCCCTCGCTACGCCTATGAGCACGAGATCCTGCCAAGTGTTTATGAAGATCATCGTTCCATCTAGGTAACAGCTCCACTACTTCCAAAAAGACACCTTTGTTGACGGAACACTCCTCATCATTTATACGGCATAGTAGCCGCAATCGTGCTAGCGTGTTTGACATGTAGCAGAATAGGTAGCACGTTTTAGCGATTCTGGCGATCTTTACTGCCCAATTTTTTATTTATAAATTCTTCCCAGAAAGCAAGTGTGTGTCACAATAGGACACGAAGTCCCCTTCAAAGTAACCACACCCAATCTCTAAAATCAATAAAACTCATTTTAAAGCCTAACAATTACAAACTTCCATAGCATTAACCTGACGCCATTTAAGACAAACTAATTTGTACGATCTAACATCACCACCAATTACATTTGATAGTCTATGAAAGTAAAAGCGTCTCAGACCTTTCCTAAAAACTGGAAGAAGAGACTGTTCAGCTTTTAAATTGTCAGGCATAGCATTCCACAAATTAGCTATTCTAACAAAAAATGAATCCCAAAATTAACATGTTCTAGAACGAGGTATGTTTAAAAATGCAGACGTAGCACGACGTGAACGACCTTGACAATGATGTGCATAATTTTCGAAATTTAGCATAATTAAACCTATTTTACATTTGAAAAAAAATATGAAATCTAGGCACCGTCTAACCAGTAATTCAACAGAAGTTTAAGTTTTAACAAACGTTATTTATACGCAAAGTGTATTTTCCTTACAGATAAAACGTGTAACACGCCTTTGAGTGTTTTCAAGCAAAATTAGAATGACAATGACTAATTGATGACCCCAAACTTGAGAAGTAAAACTAAAATGCGACCTAACTAACGCTAAATATAATAGTTTTAGGGCTTTACGGTTTAAGACAGAGGCACAGTTTCGCTTTATAAAGCCAAGCATTCAGTTTGCTTTAGCTACCAACAGTTTAATATGGTCATTCCAAGATGGGTTTTGCAGATTGTAACCCCCAAATCTCTCTCTCTTGTTGCACTATTTTGAAAGTTATATTGTTTAAGAGGCCTTCTTCATCATAAGTCCCTTAGCCCACTGCTCATGGTTTGATAATACACTCATGCATTGATGCATATTCATAAATTTTAACAAGTAAAAGTTTTGTTGTATAATATTAAGTCGATTAACTGTCTCTGACCATTTAACTATATTTAGATTTGTGAAGTCGAATCTTACCTTATTACAATAATTTATTATTGATTAATTCAGTTACCAAGGCTGTATGGCTCGAAGAATAAACGATTACATTACTAAAGACCTGCTAAGCTGTTAATTTGTTTCTTTTTCACTAGGGGGAAAACAACCACCGCGGCCGGATAAGATCAGCGGATTGCAGTGCCATTTCTTTGTGTAATCAAAAATTAAGAGTTTCAACTTTTAAAGTTTTCAGAAAAAATCTGCCAGTCGTTTTGCAATGCCATTCACAAGCCTTTAATGGCCAGAATAAATGAAGTCACGTAACATGTATCAACATGTAGGTGTCTCGGATGATAAAAGTTTCAATACTCAGCGCTCTCTATTAAATCAATAACGTCTATGTTTGGACAATGTACTCTTTATAACGAGTTCAAAGCAAATTAACCAATTTGACGCGAATATTTTGAGGTTTTAGGTTTGTAAAATCAATGTGCAATGTGGTTTAGTAGTGGGCTTCTGTATTGAATTAATATTGGCAAAAAGAATTTTTAAGTAGTGATATTTGTTCTCGTCTTTGTTCATTCCTTAATCATATTGGGTTAGATCGATGACCAAAAATTTTTATGCTTTCCAAGTTTTCTGTTCATGACAGTGCACATAATGTCAATGGACCGGGACTTGATGAAAGACTTTAAACTACAAATCTTAAATGTTTTTGAAGGATAAGCACTGAAAAGAATGAAGATAGACTCTGAAAAGATAAGCATGCTTATCTTTTAATTTTCAGTTATCTTCATAAACTAGCAGCATTTGAGGTTCTGTCGTAAGAACACTGGGCTATCTATATTAAATTTTGCCCAATCCTTGTTTACTGTAGGAGCCGACAGCGAAAGACCACCACAAGATGGGTCGGCTAACCAATGTTGGCAACAGGTATTTTTCATTACCAAATGTTGGTAAATTTGGTCACTAAATATCCTTTTGTTCATGAAAAGTATTTTCTGATATTGACTTTGAGTTTGGTTATGGACGCTCGTAAATTTGCTAATGATAATTTTTGACAAATTTCCATTACTTTTGCGAAGCAAAATTCCAATGCTTTTGCGAAGCAATTTATTAACAGAATGTCCAAACACTGAGAAACTGTTAATCTAATTAGTATAGGTAATAGCATGGTTTCGAGTGCAATTTAGACAAAACAGGCGCGAGTGAGTTTTGCAAAGACAATCAAGATAGCATGAGTCCGATGGACGAGTGTTATTTGAAATCTTTGAAAAACTCACAAGTGCGTGTTTTTCCAAATTACATGAGAAATCATGATATTACCAATTAATAATACACATTAAAAAAGTCACACAATGCCGAAAAAAGGTAATTCAGTGCATATTACTGTATTATCGTTTTTCGGCACTGTGTCACCTTGAAATTGCGCTGCTCTTAGCCAATCAGAATCAAGAAATTTTTTATATATATATTATTAGCTTTGTTACAATGGCCGGGTAATGCTTGCTAGTGAACTTGTCTGCCCGTGTCGTTGTCAACAACTTGCTGCAAAATTGTCGTTTTTCCAAATATTTGAGCTGAACATACTATTCTCATAATCTTTTTAAGCATTATTTTTACGACCTGCTTACCTTCCCTTGCTACTACTACATCTTTGAAAATGTCTGCAAACTTTGTATTGCCGTTCCACATAATGCATACCACAGGGTCGTGGCTAGAAGGTATACCTGAGAAGGAGGATTAGGATTAAGATCAGAGTTAGGATTAGGGTTAGAGTTAGGGTTTGGACTAGGGCTAGGGCTTGAACTAACCCTAATCCTAACCCCAAACCTAACCCCAAACCTAACCCTAATCGTAATCTATTCTATCCCTAATCCTAATCCTAATCCCAATCCTCCTTCTCAGGTATACCATATAGCTACGACCGTAGTGGCAGACTGTCGACTGAAAGAAATTTAGAAACCATTTATTCTCTTATTAGGGAGTAGTGTTAAAATCGACTGATTTGGACTTTCAGCTTTTATAACTGGTCCGGCATCTAGTGATGCGTATGAATGGCCCTACAAATACCAGAGTACCATATATAAAGGCAATAATAATATATATTAACCATGCAGTCGCGAAACGACAGTTTTTTGTGATCTTTGCTCTCTGCAAGAGATTCTGTAGTTGGATTTTTGAAGCGTCTCAACGGTCAAAGAATTTGAGCATAATGAAGGTCGTTGATAATCCGAGAATGGCATAGAAAGGCAAAGACATTGCAGTAAGAAACCTCAGTACTTGAGAAGAAAAGTCAGTGAATTTGAATCTATGGTCTTGTAATGGATGTGTTTGCCTGGTTCCATTATTGCCTTGAACTGCGATGAAACTACTGTAATAACATAAATACTAGGTTAAATAGTCCAAGATAAGAATATACCATTCCACATTGACTTTTTCCTTCGCATTAAAACGAGATCCAGTTCCAAAATGCAAATAAAACTCATTTTTATTCCAACGGTTTTGATCTGGGGCTTGTTATAAGCGAGAGGAAAAAGGCAATTTGAAAACGGCCTATTAGCGAGCAGTATATTTTTTTGACTGTGGTAACGAGCAATATACTAATATGACCTTCAGTCACACCTTAACCCCAACCTCGTACCCAGAGTCTTTTACTCGGTGCTCTCCTACTCGCTAGAGAAAGACCCTGGCTGATGCTACTCACATGTCTCCCAGAATCTGGGAGATAGAATAAGAATTTGCTGTGGATAGGCTAGCACAACAGAATTTGATGCAAGGCGCAACAACCATCTCGTTCTGTTTTAACACTTCCTTTATAAATAAGCGCCCTGGAAACAGGAAAGGAAAGCATTGCATATTGTATTCTTCAACATCGTGAAACCGTGGCAAAATACACAGAAAACTGTGAAGCTATTGAAAAGGCCTCCGCTCCCTAAAGGAATAATTTTGGTTGTAGACACGTGACCAGCCGCAGCCAAGGTCTTTCTCCAGAGAGTGTGGGAGCGCCGAGTAAAAGACCCTGGTACGAAGTTGCCTTAAACATTTCACTTGTGCTTTCACTCTGGGAGCTCTCCCCAAGGCGACGATAAAATCGTCTGGTGTTAATCAAAGTAAAATGATTGGAGTTCTATACCACCAGAAAAGAGTTAATCAAGACGGTTATAACTCTTCCACCGCGTAAACCTCCCTTTGACAAGTAAAATCGTGTGATGTAACCCAAAGTAAAATAATAGAAGTCTTATGCCGCAGGGAAAGAGTCAAAGGAGTTGTAAAATATTCAGGTTTTTGAAAAATGCAAATTAAATGCTTCATAATGTCATCTATCTCCGGGATAAATTGAATACAATTCACCACATCAAGAATACTTTTGCAAATAACCGCAAGTAAGTATTGAAGCTTTGAATATACTTGGTAATAAAGACGATGTACAGTTTGGTATGTTTCTTCACGGTCCAGTTTTCTGGGAAAAGAGAAATGCAAAACTAAGACCCAAAAACACACCAAATTAATATTTCAGGAGAACTAAACTGAATGTTGTATGTAGGAAAACAGTTTGACGATCGAAAACTGTAATAAAATAATTAACTAGCTCAACTGGTTGCTACAACAACAATGACGTTTCAAAATAGTTCTGAAATATTGACAATTTCGATGAGATATTGACAAACCAGGATCACATTCTATTTTATTTTTCATTATACCATTGATGCCATTCCATCATTTTTCACAGATGTTTTTCGGATAAAAATGAGATAAGTGATTTTTTTTCTTCTTACTGCCTCTTTAAACCGTTAGTGGGCAGGTTTTCAGGAGGTCTCCCTTTGACAAGTAAAATTAACTGGCGTTAGACAGAGCAAAATTAATAAGTTGCCAAATGGCAACAGTGCCCATTTCAGGGTTAAAATATACAAGTTTTTGAAAAATGCAAATTAAATGCTTCATGATGTCATCTATATCCGGGATAAACCGAATACAATTCGCCACATCAAGAACATTTTTGCAAATAACCGCAAGAAAGTATTGAAGCTTTGAATATATGGATAAACATGTGAACGATTCCGTTGATGTACGTTAGAGTTACTAAGAACAGTTCATTTTGCCAGTTCATTTTGACAGTTCTTTATGAACTTGTGGACCATTCCGCTGATATACATTAGAGTTACTAAGGATAGTTCATTTTGCCGTTTAACTTATTTCAGGTGTGGATTACAGATTTAAATAGTATAATAAAAATTAAGGTAGATGAACGATCTTCAAGCTCGATACTCAGAAAATGATTTCTGAGCCCCAGACGGGGATCGAACCCGCAACCTTTTGATGACCGGTTAGACGCTCTAACCATTGAGCTACCGAGACTCAGCATCCGAGACTCAGCATTTAGCTCACCATCTGAGTCTCGGTAGCTCAATGGTTAGAGCGTCTAACCGGTCATCAGAAGGTTGCGGGTTCGATCCCCGTCTGGGGCTCAGAAATCATTTTCTGAGTATCGAGCTTGAAGATTGTTCATCTACCTTAATATATCCAAGCTCTCATGTTTCTCAAACATCAAATTGATAATAAAAATTACATGTGTACAATATTAAGCAAAGTTTTTTCTATTAGTGATGTAATAGGATGACGTCACCCTAACGTCGCCAAAAAAACTCGAAAACTCTACAAATTTCGCGACTATTTAGAACATTCAAAACTTTGGAAAAATTTTTTTTCTTTATCCTTTCATTTTTTTATTGCAATTTGTTGCTGTACGATAGCCGAATGCAGGAAACGGCTATTTGGGGAATTCATAGAAGTTCATATTCCAATCACCATCAAAGAATAGTGACTGTGATGTGCAGTAGCTCTGTGGTGGTGATACAATGCCAGTCGGAAGATATTACGTTTTATGCCAGTAAGGACCGAGATAGCAAACTGTTTATAATTCACGTGCGAATGTCGGCCGTTACTGGCAAAGAACGTAAAAATCCTTCAGCGACTAGCGTTGTTTCATACCACCCTTCTATTTCTACGACTTTAAGACCTTTAGCTCAAGTTCTTTTGAATCCGAATTGCTTATACGAGAAAGTTTTTTTAATTACCAAAGTAAAACCGTCTTTAAATACCAACATATTTTCGAAACTTCTATTTTGATCCGCTGGTACTCTTTTATTTTATCCTTCATACCTCTCCTAGTATTTAACATGTCAGGGCTCCTCTGTAAGATTTGTTTTTATTCTGTTATCCCATTGGTCAGTGTTTGTAATTGGTATGCACTTGTCGTCATGTATTAAACTTCACAGTAATTGTAACTTTACTCTCTTAGAATGTTGCAAGTATGGCAACGAAACGTTAGATTTTAATGAATATTACACACTTCATGTCTGGTCTCATGTAGGCTTGTACAGATTGTGCCCGGCAACTTTTTGGCAACTTATTGTGTTTGGAGCAACTTTTTATGGGCCCAGCAACTTTAAGCAATTTTCTCCGGCAAAAGCATAATTTTAGGAAATTTTTAGTGAAAACTAGGCAAGAAGTGAAGAACGTGTTTTGTATTTGTTTTTTCCTGAATAATTCTGGCCGAAACCAGATTAGGCGATTACTGAATTCAGCCCAAGTCCCGACAGTAAACAACTGAGCCAGCCATCCACAATTCCAGCGGATATTCCATTTAGCTTAAGTTAGTAGAGCAACCATTTTGAATTTGAAGTTCATAACTATGGCAGATCAAGACGAAGACGATTAGGAAATTGTACCTGGAAATGATCCCATTGCTGAGGCAGTAAATGCTGGGGCAAGGTTTAAGGTTCCTGAAAGTGCTGCAATAAGTCGGAAACGAAAATTGAATGTCAACAGCGGAAAATACAGACAACGAGGACCATTGAACTCTAAAAAGACTGGAACGATACCTGCAAGCTGTATTTTGAAGCCACCATGGAGGCTGACATGTAGGTCAATTTGCAGGTCATCCCAGTCCCCTACTCGATAAAGCACGCAACCTCTTGCGAAAACTTAGCCTAAATTTCGCATTTGTTGACAGTATTCTTTTTTTATCCTCAGTAAACAGAGGACAATGTCGGTAGGACTGCATATTTGTCAGGATTAGCTGTCGATGAAAAGTAAGGGTTCAATACAACTTTTTCCCACGCATGTTTTTGACCTACATGGCTGCCCCTATGTCGGCTTCGTTCATTCGTGAGACCTGGTATAATGAGGTATTGTTCCAGTCTTTTTAGAGTTCAATGACGAGGACTGGGAGGTATCGAAGCTACAACAGTAAAAAGTAAGACGTGTGCTTGGGATAGATTGAAAGACTTTCCTAAACAACATTTGGCTGTTGTAGAAGGAAAATTAAGATGTAATGCATGCAGTGAAATTCTTTCTCTGAAGAAAAGCTCTATTGAAAAACATGTTAAATCAAGAAAGCATCTAAGCGGAGTGGATAGTATTGCGAAAAGCAAAAAAGAAAACCAATCTATCGTGCAGTGTTTGAAAAAGCAAGACAAGCTTAAAATGAGCGGTTCTACACTTCCTCAAGAAATGAGAGTGTTTCGCTTTGAGTTAGTGGAGTGTTTCCTTAGTGCTGGAATACCACTATCGAAAATTGATGACCTTCGTCCATTCCTTGAGAAACATGGCTACCGTCTGACTGCCTGTGGTCATCTTAGGGAGCTCATCCCTTCGATACTCGAAAAGGAAAAAGAAAAAGTTAAAAGTGAGCTCCAGAACGCCGAGGAGGTATCTATTATTTTTGACGGCACAACTAGATTAGGAGAGGCTCTTGCTGTTGTCATCCGTTTTGTACAAGAAAACTTCAAGCATCCACAGCGTCTCGTACGGCTTCAAGTTCTTGCTAAGGCATAAAAGGCCGAAGAATTAGCCAAGAGACTGATGTCTTATGTAGCTGTTGATCATCATTTTGGCCCAAACATGTTAATAACAGCGATCAGAGACGGAGCCTCAGTGAATGGAGCAGCCTTGCGTCAGCTGTTATTCTTTCATCCAAACATGATGGACATTATGTGCTTTTCTCACACCATTGACAATGTGGGTGATTATTTCCAATTTAGAGTCCTAGATAGTTTTACCCGTTACTGGGTGAGTCTATTTTCTCGTAGCCACACTGCCCGATTATTATGGAAAGAGAAAACAGGAGTGTCCATGAAATCACACGGTGAAACGCGATGGTGGAGCAAATGCGAGATCCTGAATCAGGTATCTGATTTCTTTGGCGATGTTGAGCCTTTCCTAAGGGAAAATGAGAACATTTGTCCTGCAAATCGTCAGCATCTATTGGATATAATAGATGATCCTCGAGATCTACAAGACCTGCGTTTAGAGCTAGCAGCGATTATTGATGCTGGAGTTCACTTTGTTAAAGCTACCTACTTCCTCGAGGGTGACGGGCCGCTGATCTTCTCCTGCTACGAGAAACTGGCAGCTGTTTCGCAAGCTGTTGCTGTTGGTTATTATCCATGCACTACTGCAGTTGCTCGAGGAATTGCTTCCGGTAATGCTGCTCTACAAAACCAGCTTGTGGCTCAAGCGAAATCATGCATTCAGCCCGGCTTGAGTTTCTTTCAACAGAAATTCAGTGGGCAGTTTCACACAGTAGTTCGTGCCTTTAAGGTAGCACGACTTTGCTGTCCTATTCAAGTACAAGTTCTTAAACCAACTCCAGATTCATTGGAAGAGTTCAGAAACTACCCCTTTCTAAATGATGATAACTGCATCGCAAGCTTAGCTCAGGAGCTACCAGCCTATCTCGCTGCTGCTGAAGGTGTAAATGTATCAACCGAAGATGAAAAAGTGGATTGGTGGGCAGCACACCGTGATAATCTTCCTAACTGGGCAGCAGTTGTCAAAAAGCTGTTACTTATCCAGTCTAGCTCTGCTACCGCTGAAAGGGTGTTCAGTCTTCTAAACACATTCTCTTCCCAACAAGAGCATACACTCGAAGATTGCTTAGAAGCATTTGTAATGCTTAGATATAACAACAGTCAGAGGAAGTAAAACTGTGAAACATGACCATCTCAAGCCAACAAAATTGCTTTATAGTTTTTATCAGGTTTTATATAATATATATAGTTATTATAAGGCTTAATGATTATGCAACTCCAAAACTGCATGTTAATTGTTAAATAATTGATGTTACAGTGTGTGTGTCAGAACTGAGAATTCATTTTTTCTTGTAGTTTTCAATAATGTGGAGGCTTAGCCTCCTTAAATAAAGTTTCTGTTCTGTTCTGTTCATTCAAGTCAATGGGGTGGTATAAGCAACTGTTACACAATTTAAATTTTGCTAGATCGAGTAGAGGCAGTTTAAAATAGGTTATATCTTGCTTTGTGCTCGTTTTTGTGAGCAACTTTTCACATTTTAGGAGCAACTTTTTCAATTTTCGAACAACTTTTGTGCAACTTTTGAGTGTTTTTAGAGCACAATTGCAGCATTTTCGTAGCACAATCTGTACAAGCCTAGTCTCATGTGAGATGGTTGAGGTACATGTTCATTTTGGCTAGGGGGTTCGTTAGAGCCTCCTGACCTTCCTGACTTGGGGCTTTACTCTTTTTGCTCCTTTGAACTTAAATGAAGACACCCTCAGTTGCTTTTTTTGATTCCAGTGTCAAGTCTCGGTCGAAGTGAGAAATGATAGTCACCTTGAGGATCTCCGGTAATGAAAAGGAATATTCTAAAAGAAAGTTTAACAATTTCATTCCACCAAAATTAGGAAAACGGTAAGATCACTTTCAAAAAAAAGTGTGTAAAGGTATACTACCTACCGTTTCGTTTTAAGATGGCTTGTACAGTTTCTTGATGTTTCAGAGGGTTATGGCAATCAGATGCTTACTGTCGTCAGAGGATTGCGGCCGTCAAGAGTCTTTTGGCCACCAGTGGGCTAAGGGCATCAAAGGGTTACGGCCATAAAATGGTTACAGCCACCAGAGGTTCATGACCGTCATAGGGTCATGGCCAGCAGATGGTCACAGTCACCAGAGAGTTACCGCAATCAGAGGGTTACTGCCATTATAGACTTACTGCCATCAAAGGGTTACTGCCATTATAGGGTTACTGCCATCATAGGATTACTACCATCATAGGGTTACTGTCGTCATAGGGTTACTGTCGTCATAGGGTTACTGTCGTCATAGGGTTACTGTCGTCATAGGGTTACTGCCATCATAGGGTTACTGCCATCATAGGGTTACTGCCATCATAGGATTATTGCCATCATAGGGTTACTGCCATCATAGGGTTACTGTCATCATAGGGTTACTGCCATCATAGGGTTACTACCATCATAGGGTTACTGTCATCATAGGGTTACTGCCATCATAGGGTTACTGCCATCATAGGGTTACTGCCATCATAGGGTTACTGCCATCATAAGGTTACTGCCATCATAGGGTTATTACAATCATAGGGTTACTGCCATCATAGGGTTACTGCCATCATAGGGTTACTGCCATCATGGAGTTACTGCCATCATAGGGTCAAGGCCATCAGAGTTACAGTCATCAAAGAGTTGCAGCCACAAGAGAGTTACATTGATCAGAGGAATCCAACTATCAGATAGGGCATTCATAGGGTTACGGCCATGAAAGGGTGGCGGTCATCAGGGTGTTACCGCAATCAGAGGATTATGGTCATCAGATAGTTAAGAATTCCATCCTTGATTGGGGTTCAGGAGCATTTTCTGAGAATTTAAGTCAATGGATGTCTGCCGATCAAATTTCATAAACAGTTTGTGATGGGAGTGCTCTGTCTTCTCTATTAATATACAAGCACTTTTTGAGCATTTAGTTTGACATTATTAAATCCTCTGGTGTTTCGCCATTGAGGACGAGCTCACAGATCGCCTTCTTATACCACTGTTGTCCTTCTACTTGTTTTTCTTGCACACTTTGAATAGCAGCCATCTTGAGATACCCATCTCATTCATACTACCTAGCCATGACTGGTTCATCGACCAATCAGTGCCAATACGTTGACACAAACCATTTCATGTTTAAGAGATCGTATACCTGAACAGGTTTATCTCCACAGTTAACATATGTTTCGCTCGATGGAAAAAATCGCTGTATTTTTTTTTCTTGTAAAGTGCAAAAATACATTTTAAAAAACAAGATCTTGGCAATGGTAGCCTTGGTGACATTAGCTAGTAGCGACCATTTAACCAATTACGAACAAGTTTATGATCCGAAATTAGAGGCTTCGGTAATTGAATGATGTGCAAGAACAGTATTTACCTAAAAGACACGTCATTAAAGTCTAGTAGTCACACTTTTACGATGATTAGAATTGGATTCACTTCGTCGTTCTTTCTCCACTCTAAACATGCACAAAAGATGCTATTTAATTCCGTATTTCCGGAGGAAGTAGGGCCGTAATTTAAACAATAAACTACAAACTAAATGGACTTGAAAATGTGTCGTCTTTTTAATAATTCCATACAAATTCTTCACACAAAGGCACTCGCATGAGAGTTTTCCGATTATTATGATATATTAATATTATTATTTTGGTTATTATTAATTATGGTAATATATTCTATATTATTCGATTAAAGCCAATATCCCAGTTAATACCATACAGGGCTTAAGTGGTTAAAGAAAGGTTCTTAAATTAATCTGTTTCCAAACCAAGTCAGGTTTCCGAGTTTTCAGGACTTTTCCTAAAACATCACCCTGTGTGCGTTGTTAAGGATGATATCGTTTCCCTGCTATTTTAAGAAGACTGAGTGGAAGTGGCCAATTGGTTTTTATGCCCGCCAGCGATCCCACAATACGTTCTGAAACTTGTGACAGACAATTTGTTGAAACTTGAGACGACTTGTGGCAGACAACATACGTATTAACAAATTGGCTGTCCTATGTAAAAGAATATCAGCAGATATAGTAATTCAACGCAGCAAACTCATCGCATTAACCAGGAGTGAACTTACCAAATGACCAAGTAGTTGATATAAAATATGCATGGTGATACGCAACAGTTTTTTTAGAACAAGTTATCAACGGGGGTTATCACACGATATGGATGAGAGCGAACAACAACTGCGAATAAAATAAAAGGTGATCCTTATGAAGTTTTTTCAACGTATTCGTACCTTCCTGTCCTCCAGATTTGGTAGATCTTCTGAGAGGGAACATGGGTTGTCGAGTTCTGAGAGGGAAAGTAGATTGCCAAGTTTCATTCATCATGAAGATAGTTCGCCTCTTTACAACCGTCCTAAAGAAGCAAACATATCAGTTCGCAGCTACTTCAAAGAAGAGAATCGAAAATCAGAATCCTCATCGAAGAAGTCCTCGATCTCCGTATCATCAAGAAAAGATAATAGTTCCATTAGACCCAACCTTAGTCAGAAACGAGTTGGGGTAGGTTATCCTATCTCTCCACATGTATACGTTAGCGAAACCTCTGTTTCATCTCCATTTCAACCATGTTATTTGCCTGCTTCCGCAAAGCACAGTTTTATTGAAGATGTTTCCTCGTCCAACCTCACAGTTAAAGCTGGCACGCCAGTGCAATTCAATATTTCGGTAAACGATAAATTTGGACGACCTGTTCATAAAAGCGTTAAGTATAGACTGGTTGTAAAGCAGGGAAAAAAAGCAATATTTTCTGGCTCTACAAGTAAAGTGACACTAAAGTTTGTCAGTGTCAGGGAAATTTCTTTATTATTTTATGTAAACGATGAATTAATACCTGGCAGTATTCGCCGCCTTAAAGTGCTGCCTTCCAAGCCACAGTCCTTGAAGGACGTCACTTTGAAAGTGGAATCTTTACCGAAGGACCAAAACTTCACTCCCCAGAGTAATGTGTTGTACCATAACCAATGGACGACATTCAACGCAATCGTTGTTGATGAATTCAAGAATCGATTGACGACAACATGTTTAGTCGAAGTAACAAGCAACTCTCATATTCAGTTTCGTAAAGCTAAACTAGAAAGTGGTTGCATTCAGTTCAGTATGAAAGCAAATGATGCTGGAAGTGATGCCAGAATACTTATCACAAAAAAAGAATATTCAAGCACCGATAATTTTGCTCTAGCAACGGATATTTACGTCAGCTACAATCCTTGCTCAAACATTTTATCGGAAATGACAATCAGGGGAATCAATGATCAGCTCAATAAGTTCACCTTTCAAGTTTTTATTAATGATGTCTTCGGTACTCCAGTACCGAAAAACACGGAGGAAAATTGCAAGCTTGAAGCTAAAATTCTGGAACCTGACTCGGAGGATGACAATTATGTTATAATAGAGAAAAGCATGTGCTTTGAGCATGACCATCTCAGTTATAATTTAAGCGTTACTGGACATCGACTTTGGTCAAAACTCGCAGTATTTCTAAACGGAGAAGCAATCACTTCGGCGAATAAATTTGAGGTTCTAGATGAGGAATGTAATACTCTTCTAGAACTGCGTACCTTAGCTATGCTTGATGACTGTCGTGAATCCATCCCGTCATTTCTGGTTTATGACAATTCACGTGTGTTTATACCTGTATCACCTAATGTTGACGACGGACAGTTGGTACCATACAATGACAATATGTGTCAGATACATGTCTTGCCAGGAGGGACTTACGTCCTAGTGTGCAAGCACACAAAAAAGCACCTCATTATGGGTCCCGATTTTGCCCATGTCAACAACATTAGGCGAGTTCTTCAGATTAAAGATCGGTTACAAGTTGAAGAAAATCCATGTGAAACAAAAATTATCTTCGACCCTGACAATGTATCTTATCATCAGGCTAATACGTGTAAAGCTGCTGTTCTCCATCTTCTTCGGGGTTCCTATTACCGTACCAAAGCCTCAGAAGCCGCAAGAGCTCGAATGGATTGGAAGAACAAAATAGATTATCTTGACGAAATCTTCGGGCCACGTCACACAAGCCCGACACAAAAATTTTGCAAGTACTTTAAAGATTTCTACGGTAATTTGATGAACTCCTACAATCGCAAAGCTTGCGATGAACTCTTTTCTTTTTTCAATTTCGAGAGAGAAGTCAGTGAAGTGGATCTCCATGGCTTACTCGTTGCCGACGAAGAGAAATTGGAGTTACTGAGATTGGATATGATGAGTAGAAATCTGAGCGATGAAGAAATCGATAAGATCATTCAAAGCAGCGTAGTGAAAGGCAACAAAGGGAAATTGAAGTCTTTGAAAAAGGATCTTAAGGCCGGACGCCTGCCAGCTCACGAAGTTCAAAAATTCGTTGAGGAGTGTGAATCGGAAGGCAGTGTTAGTAAAAGTCAGCTGGATACTTTGAGAGAAGACTTGTTAAGACGATGTGATCGCAGTAAAGAAGTCGACTCAATTATTGAGAGATTGAGGTCAGAGAGTGATGAAGCTATCCGAAAGCTAAGGAGAACTTTGGAAAACTTTGACTTGGCGGAAGCAATCGCGAATAACTCGCCCTGGATTGAGATTATTGTTGGAGCAGGTCACCATAGCAGAATGAAAGAAAAGCAAAATATTCGACCAAAGGTTGAGAAGTTTCTGAAAGAAAGGGGAAATACTTTTAATCCAGTCAACAAAGGATCCCTTGTAGTTACGTTTGTCCAGTACAGCGGTCCAGAACCTTGTTTTGGTGAGTACTATTGTGAGAAATGTGACCGATGTTGGAAAAGCAGCAAAAGTTACACTGGTAAATACCAGAAGTGCTCTCGCTGCTTCTTGGAATGTTGGCCAGTGAAACAACGAGAAAAGGAAAAATCTGAGAACTATCGTCGCCATGGCAGAGACGAGAAAACAAGGTCGAAACCTCACCAGTACAAACTTTGTCAAAGATGCAAGGAGCTAGGGTATCCATGCAACGATGAGAATTATTAATTTTGGACAGGTTTAGATCATGCAATACAAGCCCCATTCTTATTTACAAAACAACACATCTTCAAAGTTCCGAAGTTCAACAGATCGTATAATTTATGTCAGTGAAAATGCCATGGTTTACATATTTGATTTCAGAACACATCAGCAATATGGGATACTCTGGAAAACATTTTCCCAATCATTACCAACCAGTAGACTTGTAAGCATTAGACGAACGATTTAAAACATGTTCTCGGCTCGCGAAATTCGTGATTTGATCTCTTACTTTGAGCAAGTTTTTTCATTTTGACATTTACAATTTTGCAGCACCTAAAACTGTTAAAGCAGACAACTTTGACTTCGTAAATAATAATCACTTTGATGATGTCGCTGGTGAAGTACGAAACTTAAGTCATTAAAATATTTTTAATAATTACTGCAGTATCAAATGACTCCACTTTTTTGTGTAATGGAACACTGAGAAGATTACTGTGCTAAACTAATTAGTGTATTAGCACCAACATACATTAGTGCACATAGCACCAACAGACGACCATTAACTGCATTCTACTATACATTAGGGATAATGAAATTTCAAATACGCAAGAGAACTATCTTGCCTAATTGAAATTTTATTATCCCTAATGTATAGTAGAATAGTAGAATAGTGTTAATGGTCGTCTGTTGGCGCTATAGAATGCACTTCTATGCAAATGGTTGCGTATCTACAGTAATGAATGTCGATTGAATAAAATGAATGTATTTTTGCGTTAATGAGTTTGACGTTGGCGTTAATGATAGTATATTTTGTGCTAATGAACAGCAAAAGGTGT